>WPIO01000097.1:900000-1267500 GCA_009760855.2 Cristatella mucedo | reverse complement strand
AGTGGAAATAGATCTGCGGATGAGTTCTTGCCACAGCCAAATTTCTCACGCATAGCTCAACCGAGTGCAACAGCATGCGTGCCGGCATGTTTTCAAGTGCGATCGAAAAGCTTTGTAAAGCCGAGCGCCTCTGCTGGCGCCAGCCAGCGGTCTAAGAGCAAGTACGGATCGCGGCCGTGCCAGGAGTTAGCGTCGCTGCGTGGAGCTAGCGTCGCTGCGTAGAGCTAGCGTCGCTGCGTGGAGCTAGCGTCGCTGCGTGGAGCTAGCGTCGCTGCGTGGAGCTAGCCTCGCTGCGTGGAGCTAGCGTCGCTGCGTGGAGCTAGCGTCGCTGCGTCGAACTAGCGTCGCTTCGTGGAGCTAGCGTCGCTGCGCTGCGTCGAACTAGCGCGAAAGCTCGAGGAGGATCGCATCGGCAACGGCGGCGGCAGGGCTCATCGGGCGACTGCCGCGGGGCAATTACTCGGTGCTTTGTGCGATTAGCGGCGGTGCGATCGTTCGTTGCGGCCAATTGATGGATGCGGACAGCAGCCGGCTAACGCCGGCGTGACTTCTCGAGTATCGCCTTCCGACTCGCTGGCGGCGCCGAACGGCACCGTCGCCGAACAGTAGACCTTCGCAGAGGGCGTAGCGAAAAAACCCAGGATCCTGTTCGCGGAACGCCAGGCGCCTCGCTGGCTACGGATTCGTCAGCCAGGGCTGCAGCGGGTGGCGAGGGCTGGCGTGAAGCGAGCTCACGAAGGATGAAGAAGAGCGTTCGGCGAGCATCTGGGAGACACCCGCCGAACGCCGGCGGCTTTCCCTTGGCTAGTCGTTTGGGGAGGGAGCCGATCGTGTGGGCATTGCCGATCCTCGCCGATCGGCTGATCAGCTGGTCCTTGCGTTCGTTCGTCTCGCTCGAAAGCCGATCGAAGCGAACTGGAACTACTTCTCGCGAATTGAAATGTCTCTGCCCCGCAGAGGCGACGATGCACTAGGCCGGCCGAGCACGCTGAGATAAGAGCGGCGGCAGCAGCGGCGGCGGCGGCGGCGGCCGAGAGAAAGCGCCGTAGATAGACTGGGTCGACGGACCTGAGAGCCTCGCAGGGGCTCGACGAAACGCGTCAGCGTGCGAGAGCTTCCCCAGCCTCCCCGCCTGTTCTTCCGCTGTGGAAAAGAGAGCCGGGGCGCGCTCGAGGAGCGCGCTCGCGCGCGTGCACCGCGCCCCAGCTTTCTATCCGGATCCCCGCGGATTTGACCGAGCGAGGTCGCTTTTTCCGGTGGCAGGTCTGCCTGTCTGTCGCCTCTCTGCGCTGGCTCTGCGCAGCCGCGACGGACGGTCGCCAGTGCGACGCGACGCGACGGCAGAATCCTAGCTAGATCTACGGTATCGGCTTTCTCTCGTCGCCGATCGCCGGAATCGCCGCCGCGAGAGGCGTCTCCTCACCCCATCCAACCGCAACAGGTGTGCCGACGCGCCGAGCAAAGCTAATAAAAGGCAACTCGCTTTCCGGCCGACGGCAGCGGCCTGCTAGTCTACACCCTTGTCGCGAGGGGATGAAAAGAATTCTCTCGGCTGCAATGGCTTTGGCGAGGAAACGGCTCGGACCCGGTGCTCTTTGTATGCAAAAATAGGCCTCGCGACCGAATCTCGCGGGAAGGTCAGCCTCTGCTCGCGGCAAGCGAAGGGCGTTGCACAGAGCGAAGGTGCAGCAGGTAAGACTCGGCTAAGAGGGCGTGACCGGAGAGCTTCTGAAATGGCAGCACTTTAAAAAAAAGTAGGGATGAACGCGGACCTTGTCCGAGCCAAAGAATCGCGGCTGGCATCGCGATCGCAGAGCCGGCCGGGACCTGACTGCGTGCCCTACAGGTGGCAGCCCTGCTTGACACCTACAGACGCTTAGGTGCTTAAAGCTCTCAATGAATCTGATGCTGCAACGACTGAAACTTCCTCCGGGAGTTTGCAGCAGCGGCCTCGGTGGGTACCTGTGGTCGCTCTACCGCCTACTTATAATAATAATAATAATAATAATAATATTGCACTTGATAAAGCGCCCTCAGAGAACTTAATCTCTTTCTAGGCGCTTTACATTTGCTGCAAAGTGATACGCAATAGAATAGTAAGTAAAATCATGCTTGAAAAACAAACAAAATGAATAACATGGTTAGGGGTTACATGCACTGGGTCAGCATGCAAATGTGGTTAGTGGCAGCATGAACAGTGTCAGCACGCATAAGCACATCGAGGACGAATCACAAGGACCCACTAAATGCTGTCCTAAATAGGTATGTTTTTAAGTTTCTTTTAAATGTGGTCAGGTCAGGGGATGTTCTGATGCAGGTCGGGAGGGAGTTCCAGGCTGTGGGAGCATACGAGCTAAATGCACGGTCTCCAAAGGATTTAAGGTTTGTACGAGGTATTTCTAGACTGTTGGATTCCGAAAAGCGAGTGGTACGATGCTTTGCCTGATGGGGTAGTATATCTGAAAGATAGGCTGGAGCCATAGAATGAAGAGACCTAAAAGTGAGCGACAAAACCTTGAAGTCAATCCGTTACTTGCTGAAACAGTTTCGGTTTTGGTCACTACTGCACGGCTAGCGATTACCGAGCGAGTCGTTCCCGACTGGCGGTGCTTCGCCGTCAGAGAAGCGACGGAGTAGTGATTCAGTGACGTCCTCAACTTTTCGTCGTGGATAGCGAGCGCCTTAGACAGATGTGAAGGCCGAACTCGCTCATCGAAACTCGAGCGGATTCATGCAAAGAAGAATTCATTAGGCTTAATTACCCTAGCGAGTGGCCCAATGTCTGCCCCTAGGTCTTACCTCCCAGGAGTAGGGTGCTCCCTTTTTTAGCACACCAGGTCGTCGGTTTGAGTCCTGCAGTGGGCAATAAAGGATGGCAACGGGTGATCACCAAGGCCTGTAACGGACGATCCACTGTAGCCCAAGGCAAGCGGCGGTGACAGCGTGCTCTCAGCCTCTTCTTCCGCTGCGTAAAATGTGCTGCTGAGTTACATAAATTAATAAATAAATAAAATTAATTTGTATAGCGCCCTAAGAGAACTTAATCACCATTTAGGCGCTTCACATATGCCTCCGGGCTAGAGCCCACGACCTCAGCCAGACCTCGGTCCCCGGGGCGTCGGGCACCTTGACGTCGCTGGACCAAATCAGCTCGGCGTTTGGCTCGACCTTTCTTTCTTCGCGGCTTTGCATTCTTCACGAGGGGCTTTGCGCGAGCTTCGAACTACCCTTCCTACGCCGCAGACGACTCATCGGGGCTCGCATCGAGTCGAGCTGTCGACCGGAGCTGCTTCTAGGAGGAGACCGCCGCAGAATGAAGCCGCCATGCCCCAGCGCTGCAGCGGCGCCGCAGCGGGCAAGGAGGAGGCGCTCAGCCGCCATGATTTCCGCTCTGCGGCCCGGCCGCTAGGCCCACTCTCTCGTTCGGCTTCCGCTCGGACGAGCGCGAATTCTGGCGAAGTGGCGCCTGGCGAGAGCTCGGGAGCAGAGCTCCGCTACGAACCGCTCGGTTGATTCTCTACTGCACAGTCGGCGGTGGCATCAGGGAGGGCGGCGGCGGCGGCGGCGGCGGCGGCGGCGACGCCAAGGAGTACGTAGGAGCACAAGCGACGGAGCGCGAGGCCTCCAGCAGGCGCCTCGCCGCTTTCTCGGCCCTCTAGTCCACCCCGCCCTGAATGCGCGCGGCCGGCGGTGCGGCCCCTCTCAGACGAATGCGGAGGCGGCGGCGGCGGCGGCGGCGGCGAGCAAAGCCCGAGACGAGGCACTCGCCTCCACGTTCACTTGTCGACTGCTGTCGAGGTACCCCTCCGAGCTGACGTCTGGCGTCCGGCCTCTGCAGAGCTTCTTCATTGTCCGACGGTCCGGCGGCGGTGGCGGCGGTCGTGCGCCCACTCTGACAGCAGGCCGGCGGCGGCGACGGCTCGTTCGACGGCCGAGCGGCGGCCCGAGTATGGAAAGCCGTCGGCGCGGGAAAGGCCGCTGGCATCGACTGCTCCGGCCAGCTGTCTGCGCGCCGCGGGAGCACGCCTGTGCATCTGCCGCTGTCTGTTCTGATCGTTAAAAAAAGCCGAGCAGTCGCATACACAACAGCGCCTGCTCTACAATTAGGCCGTCGCCATTGGCTGGCGTCTCCGCGGCGGCCGACACCTGCGGCCGCCGCAGTCACCGCGGTAATGCGATGCCTGGCCCGTCGGCCGGCCGGCCGGCCGGCGGCCGGTGCCCGCAGCTTCGCCGCAGCGCTTGGACTTGCTCCCGCCGTCGATGTCGCGGGAGGGGCCGGCGACTCGCTTTGCGCGTCGCCGCTCCCCCCTCTCTCTCTCTCTCTCTCTCTCTCTCTCTCTCTCTCTCTCTCCCCCCCTCTCCCTCTCTCTCTCTCTCTCTCTCTCCCTCTCTCTCTCCCTCTCTCTCTCACGCGCGCGACACTCGCCGACGCTATAAAGCCACGAGGGCCAGCGAGCGTGGCTGGCTCTCGCGCAGTGACGGCTCTCGCGACCGCCGACGGTTAGTTAAGCCGCTAGCTCGGTAACGCGTGCTGATTCGCTTGAAGGTACGCGCGCAAGGCACGCGCCGTAACGAACGAGGCAAGCTCCCCGCGGTGAAGGGAAAGCCGATCTGAACAGATGCGCCGTGGGCTGAGCTGCGAACACCGAACGGAAGCGTCAGCAAAGTCTCAGACTGGGGGCTGACATTTCCCAGCCGCGTCTTTGTAAACTGAAGCTTCAAAGCGAGCGAGCGAGCGTCGAACTTCCGCCGACATTCGCTCGCTTGAATGGCGACAGTAAACAGCAGCCACGTACTTCATGCGGGCACGGCAGTATTATTATTATTTGTGTATTGACTTCATAGCTAAGAGAAATTAATTTCATTCTTGTCACTGCCAGTTCACACTGGCTGAAAAGATGTGATTTCAACTGATTAATCTGATAGCATGCATACTTACGTAATTCAGGAACGCAGCAGGGCGGTTCAAATGGACGAAGCATGTACTGCTAGGAGCGGCTGGCTTTGCAGCTTCACCTTAAATGTCATCAAGTCGGAGAATTTTGTGAGGTCAGGTGACAGGGATTTCCTAGCTGTAAGTGCACAGCAACTAGATTTAGGTCTCCAAGGGACTTTAGGTCGCTAAGGAGTGCAGCTAAGCGACGAGAGTCATCGAATAACTACAAAAAATAAATATATACAATTGATTTTGTATAGTGTCCTAGAAAAACTGAATCTCTGACTAGGCGCTTCCCATATGCCGTAGAACTCGAACCCACGCTCTCGGTCGTCTAAGGCGAGCACCTTGACCTCTGCCATAAAGTGAGCGAGCACCTTGACCTCTGCCATAAAGTGAGCGAGCACCTTGACCCCTGGGCCAAGCCAGGGCGGCACGCGACTGCTGCTGGATTGACTGCTGACCGCTTCGGCTAAATATTTTCTAAATTAAAAAATTCCTTTATACACTGTCAGAGGGATTAATAAATGGAATATCTTTATGTCCCAAGTTCGCCAAGTTGGCGCAGATTAGCTGAGTTGCATTCCATCCGTCAAGCTGCCGGACGAAAGCCGCGATTGCTGCGCTGAAATTAAATTGTCAAGTTTCCGGTCTAATAAGTGAGACTCGGGCTGTCTGACCGGTCTGGAACGTTTCGAAAATCGGAAGTTGTGGCGAGCGCGTCAAACTCAGAGTCTGAGACAGCCATGACGCATATTTTGAAGCTTACCAGTTGTTTCCTTCATTGAGTAAGAAATTACATGCTTAACAACGTTCAATGGTTGCTACATGTTTCCGCCCTGTCGGTATTGTTCATCTGCCCCTGAGCCATCTGGCATACTAGCTTCCCCTGCTCTTAGTGACTAAACTATCTGGTGCTGTCGTGTATGCCTTTTATCCTTGCGCTATTGTCATTCAAATACCGTTCATGGATGCCGCAACGTCTTCCAGGGTTCGTTAACTGGCCATCTCTTACCTACAGGAAGCCCAGACAAAGTAGGAGATGCAGGTCCAGTGTGTATTGCATTCATTCAAGACGCTCAGCTCAGCTCAGCTCTCGCTCAAGCAATACGCCCGCGGAAATACCTACCTCAAGCACCTACCGCAACCCTGGCGCCGCTGTGAAAATGTGCCCGCGGAATGCGCGGCGCTCAACAAGCAATACGCCCCTAAATAATACGCGACACAATTCTTGACGGAGCCCTTGACTTGTTAGCGATGACAAAGGCCTTGCTAAAATTGGCCGACCGCCCGACTTTAACTGAAGCCAGCCTTGTGAACGCCTCCCCTATTTCATGCCCCGAGGTCAAGAAAACTGGCGGTAGATTAGCCACGAGTCGCTCGTCCCGCGCCGAATTTAAGTCGCTTTCAGGCGCTCCGAGGCAGTCCTCCGAATCGCTTGGACAGAATCTCTGAATTCAAGTACTGCAAACGGTAGCAGTGATCTATCTCCTTGGCTAGCAACAATTGAAGCCTCAGGGTATTAATAATAATAATAATAATAATAAAAATAGTACACTTGATATTTCGCCTCGCGAGGACTCAAATCTCTATCTAGGCACTTTACATTTGGTGCAAATGAAGTAAGATCGAATGGTTAGTAATAGCATGCTCAATGACAACAAGCATAGCATGGTTAGGGGTGACATGCGATGGGTCAGCATGCAAATATGGTTAGTGGCAGTAGGCACGCTGTCAGCACACACAAGCGGGTACAGAACGAATCACATATACACACTGAATGCTGTGACAAATATGTGCGTTTTTAGTTTATTTTAAAATTTGTTCAAGTCAGGGGATGTCGTGACGCAAGTCCAGGATTAGCTGCTCAATCTTCATGACCCGTGACGTCGTGGGAGCGAGTGGCGCGGGTGCGAGTACAGCGGGCGATCCTTACAGCCCCTGCAGCGGCGGCGATTTCCAGTTTCGGGTTCTTCTGTGGCTATATAAATGAGGCTGCTGAATCACCTGGCCTTGTTTATTTGTTCATGTTTTATTTAGGATTTTTCCAAGATCGCTTCGATTTTGTATCCTAGAAATCGTCAACTATTCAAACTGGGTTTTTTTAGCATTATTAATAATAATGATAATAATAATAATAATAATGCACTTGATGAAGCGCCCTCAGATAACTCAATCTCTTCCTAGGCGCTTTAAATTTGCTGCAAAGGGAAACGCGATTGATTCGTGAGTAATATCATGCTTGATAAACAACATGAATAGCATGGTTAGGGGTGACATGCATAGGGTCAGCATGCAAATGTGGTTAGTGGCAGCATGCACAGTGTGAGCACGCATAAGCACATGAAGGACGAATCACAAGGACCTACTTAATGCTGTCCTAAAAAAGTGTGTTTTTAAGTTCTTTTTAAATGTGGTCAAGCCAGGGAATGTTCTGACGCAAGTCGGAAGGGAATTCCAGGCTTTGGGAGCATACGAACTAAATGCACAGTCTCCAAAGGATTTGAGGTTTGTACGAAGTATTGGTAGACTGTTGGATTCCAAAAAGCGGGTCGTACGATGCTTGGCCTGGTGGAAGAGTAGATCTGAGAGATAGGCTGGAGCCAAAGAATGAAGTGACCTAAAAGTGAGCGACAAAACCTTGAAGTCGATCCGTTGCTTGACGGGTAGCCAGTGCAGGTCGGCGAGAAGTGGTGTGATGTGGCAACTGCGACGCTCACGACAGACAAGCCTAGTCGCGAGTTTTGCACCAGCTGTAATCGCCAGATTGCACATGCCGGTAGGCCAGCAAGCAGCGAGTAACAGAAGTCGAGATGGAATGTCACGAATGCGTGGACCAACTTAGACGTGGTATCCCTATCTAAAAAAGCCCGAATTTTAGCAATAGTATGTAGCTGAAAGTAGGCAGATTTTATTGTGGAGCTGATGTGGTCGTCTAACGAGAGGTCACTTTAGAACATGAACCTAGATTTTGAGCTGATTCGACAGGAGATATGCTGGCAGAGCCAATTTTGAGTCAGCCTTTCGAATTTCTGAATCACACTTGGTTTGCCCAAAACTAGTAAGTTAGTTTTATCATCGTTTAATTTTAGAAAATTTTCTGCCATCCATGTGCGGATGTCATCAATGCATACAGCAAGTGAGTTGAGAGAATTTGAGGTGCTCGAAGGTTGGGAGAGATCAAAGCAAAGGTACAACTGAGTGTCATCCGCATAGAAGTGAAAGCCTAGATTGTGCTTGGCAATCACATCAGCAAAAGGGAGAGTATAAACCGTAAAAAGAACCGGACCTCGCACTGAGCCCTGAGTTACTCCATATTTTAGAGGTACTTCAGATGATCTTTGTCCATTCACGTCAATACTCTGGAGTCTACCACTGAGATAGGACCCGAACCACTGCAGAGCAGTGCCAGTGATGCCCAGGCGAGATGAGAGGCGCTCTAGAAGTACTTTGTGATCGATGGTATCAAAAGCTGCCGAAAGATCGAGCAAAATAAGCAGAGACACTCTACCTATGTCTGCATTCCTAAGTAGGTCGTTGTATACCCTAAGCAATGCTGACTCTGTGGAGTGATTAGCTCTTAAGCCAGACTGGAACTTACTAGCAAGGTGTGAGGTTTCGATATATGAGTTCAGCTGATCCGCATGGATGGATTCCCTGCGGATCAGCTGAATATGAATATCAGCTCCCTAATTATGTTAGCTATGCATGGCAGCAGCAGATCAATGCAACGTAGGAGCAGGACAGTGGGAATAGGGTCCAGAGGACTTGTTGTCTTCTTTGATTGCGATACGAACTTTAGGACTAGATCACTAGTGACCTGCTTAAATGCAGACATTGAGGTGCAGCCAGGAACCGAAGAACAGCATTCTAGTGGGGAGTTTGTCATCGCAGGGATGGATTCCCTGATCTTGTCTATCTTTTGCACAAAGAGTCGAGACAAGCGATCGGCTAGATCATCGCAAGGATCATAAGGTAAGGAGCTAATCTGGGAGCGGTTGAGGAGATGGTTTATCGTCGACATCAGCATTTTTAGAATGTGCATCAGTGATTCAGCAATGTTTCTATAGAAGCTGGACTTGGCCTTTGCTAGGATCGATTGGTACGACCTACAGCAGTCTTCATATGCCTGTCGATGGACAGTCGGTCCTCATCTTTTGCATGCTTTTTCAAGCTTTTGCTTAGTAGACCTGGCTAGTTTAATGCCTTTGGTAAACCATAGGCCGTCTGGGCGAGGGCGCAAAGTTCACTTTGTCAGAGGTGTATTGTTATTATTGTTATTACTGTTATTATTATTATACCTTCCCGAATAAGAAAAATACTATCGCTCTAGAGGCCTGCTTATTGATGACCTATTTATTTTTCTGAGAAAGCTATATAGTGCTGCCCACAAAACTAAGTAGTAATTCTGTTTTTAGCCTCAGGTTCTACCTCACCACCACTCAAAGAGCCTCTTGTTTGTGAGTACACTTATGAAGTATTTAACACTGAAACAGTAGATCTTAAACTGCTGCCCACATGCGGTCCACTCATTTTCAAAATGTGCACTGTTCCTCTTTCCCACGCAATGACGGCCGAGCACCATCCAGGCTCACATCTCTATGGAGATGAAGCCTAGCTGTACTTGTGCGCTTGGATATCCCGCCCTCTGGCATGCCTTATAGCATCTCAAGCTCTCACTTTGCTACACTTTGCAGCACATATATTGCTAACATGTACAATTGGATGGCAGCACACATTCCGAAAGTGAGTTGATAGAAAAAAAACTGATAATTACGGGAAAACTAAGTTTTACTTGGATTTACAAAGCCTAGCCCCACTGATTGGCTCAGCCAGCACATCTCCTGCGGCCTCCGCACGGAATCCGGGTTTCCTCTTTCGAAATTGCTTCACTAGATTACCAAATCAGCTCCACAGTCGGATAAACCTACTTCCCTTTTATGCGACATTGCGAAAAATATTCCAGCTGGCTCAGAAAAGGTCGCCACAGTTAAGCTGGTACGTGAATTCATGACACTCCGACTAGACTCCTGTAAGTCTCTACTCGCAGGTCTTTCCACCTGTGGTGTAAGACGCCAACAGCTGTTGCACAACTCGGCCACTAGACTTGTCTGTTGTGACCGTTGCGAGCGCCACATTACAGAATAACTTCTTACCAGTCTGCCACTGGCTCCCTATAGGGCAGCGCATTGACTCCTTCAAGATTCTGTCACTCACTTTTCCGTCATTCCAATCTTTCGCTCGTGCTGAATTACTTCTTAATCGGGAATTCCGGGGGCGTATCACCACCTGCTTGTCTGACTCGGATCGTATAGCTGTGCCTCTATCCCTCGGGGAACGTACCTTCAGCTAGTATGCTTCCAAAGTATTTAACTAACCACCGACTGACGTCACGACGTCTCCTGACTTGACGACATTTAAAAGATGCTGAAAACTCACCACTTGCTCCTCAGCATGTGCTCCCTCTGAGTGACCTTGTCCTTGGCGTACTTGACTGGCTTGAAGTTTGTGCATGCCACGACTAAGCAATCGAAACGCTTCCATTCAGCTAATTTAAGTGCCTACAAAGTGAAGTTTTCTTTGGGAAATATTTTATTCTCATAATTAACTATTTATTGGGAGACAGGCCCTGGGTCTCCTAGCTCAAGAGTAAAGTGCTCGCTCTTCACGACGCAGGTGAATTTAGTAACGCGATGCTCATAAGCCTACTTATCGCAGGGATTTATTCAGCTGGCTCCAATTCAAATCAGTAGTCCAGCTCGAAGGTCATGATAGACAGTGCAACGGCTTTGCCAAACCGGCGCGTGCCCCCACGGGTCTTCATATCGGTGCAACTTAGCAGCGCATCTTTCTAATGTCGAGGGAGTTTCGGACGGCCGCTAGTCGAACGGCTGACAAGAGAAAGGTTTTAGTGGTACATTCAAAGTGGAGATCATGGCCTAGCCATCTGCGCTTAGCCGAGCTGTTAAAGTGGAACCGTTGACGTACCTTCGCTCAGAAGGTCACTGGCTGGTAAGTTGGCCACTATTGTTCGTTGCCCAGTGACAGCCATCGGCGAATGACGAGCCTCGTTTCTGCTACCGATCGTGGCAACTTTTTGTTGCTGTCGCTTTGTACCACGAGTCTTAGCCCAGGTGTAAGATGCTCGCGCTTTGCAGCCCAGATCGTGGGTTCAAGTCCGGCAGTAGGCGATTCTTTATTGCCCGCTGCAAGCGGTAGTTATAGCAAGCCAGGCTCTTCTGCTGATATAGAAATAAGGCTGTTCTAACTGCTACCTTTTAAATTTGCTATCCTAGCCTGTTCCTGCTCGATATATGGTCCAAGACAGTGCTTTTCGTGTACGATTTACATCAACACACTTGACTAGACTCTGAATGGGTTAAATTAAAATCCCTCCTATTACACGTCCGCTTACTTGTCCAGTACCTCACGCACCAGGCGGAGATACCGATCAAAGCCAATGTCGCGTACTCGTCACCACCAGCTTTCATGAGGTGATGACGCTCGGACAGGAAATGCATCGTCAGTTGGTCTTCATAACCGCACGCTACGTACGAATAAGAAAAGCGTCAGCAGCAGGCCTTAACGGCCACTTGCTCACCGCGCTCGGCGCGGATCTCTCACCTTGCGTGCCTCGCGTTTCTACCATTTGTGCGTTGAGCGACGACACCATTTTATATACCAAGGTCGGCTGTCGCTATGCTCATTCCTTTTGCGCTTTAGTGGTCTTGCGTAGCCCAAACTGATATAGCGCGGCTTGGTTAATCTGTCTTAGTCATCTTTACTAATACTCACTAGTTTGCATTTCCAACGTTGTTCTAAAGCATTCTTCGAACTTCGGCAACTTTTCCCGAGCGACATGCGCGGTCGCCTCTTTCAGTGGCTTGTCACGTGCTTTTCCGCCGGCCGCTCTCTCTTGCGTATCGTCCCGGCTGCCGCTCCGAGCAGTGCATCGAGCGCTGGCGTTCGTCTCGCAGCCCGGAGCTAGCGTTCCGCCAGGTCGTCGTTAAAGTGGGACGCAGCCTGGGCGCCCGCCGGGTGCTGACCGCGCAGCTAACGCCGCTCGCTCCGGAAGCGCGGCACGTTAGCGATAAAAAACGCTAGGAATTCGCGCGAAGGTGCTCGCGAACCGGATGATAGCCGGCCAGCGAGCGGGTCCGCCCGCGCCAGCGGGCCGGGGAGCGCGGGCGGGCGGGCGGGCGGCGTGGGTCGGCGCATCGCCGCCGCGCAAGAGCTGGCTGGCCGCTCTTGCACGGCGGCGATGGCGGCGGCGAATCGGCGGTGGCGCAGCAATTGGACGCAGCCAGCGCTCGCTCGGCTCCGCGAGCGAACGCAGGCTGACTCGAGCAGAACCTGCCCCAGTCCGCCCGCAGCCAGCCAGTTCTCGGCCACGCCCAGCCCTGTTGCGATTCTGGCCTCCGCTGCGCCCGCATTTTTCCTCGGCCCAAATTATCGCCAATTACGATCGCGTAGCAGGTTCGCGCTCTGGCCTCGGGTTGGGCGCCACCTGCCGCGGGCGTCCGAAGCGCGCAGAGAGCCGGCAGCTGCGCCGCCGGTCAGCCGACCGACAGGTGCTCCTCGAGCTATGAGCAGAGCGCCGGCCCGGAGACGCGCTGGAGCCGGCGTAATAGCGCGCGAGCGCTAAGCGCCTTATTTATGAGCTCCAGCTTGCTACCTTCGCGTTTCCTGCTAATGCCAGCGGACCGGTCGGTCGGTCGGTCGCCGGAGCGCCGACGCAGCTGCCGCGCGCGCGCTGGCCGACGGACGCGGGTTCGGTCGGTTGGTCGGAAAGCCGTGGGCGCGAGGGCTCGCTCGCGGCGAAAGGAAGGCTGCGGGGGGGGGCACCTAGGGGTGGCAGTGTCCTAGGGGAAGCCGGACGGTGCGCGCTGCAGCAGACGAGCGTAGCAGAGCCGAGCGCGCCGTAAGGGTGAACCGCAACGGAACACGCGGTACTCGTGTTAAAGAGCGAGAGAGAGGGAGAGCGAGAGGGAGAGGGAGAGAGAGGGAGAGGGAGAGGGAAAGGGAGAGCGAGCGGGAGAGAGGGAGAGAGAGATGATGCACGAAAGTCACAGCACACTAAGCAGCAGCGCAGTGACTAAGGAGACGCATGTCCAGGCAGAGCGCTAGTGAGCGCACATCAGCGAGCGCAGTTTTCTTGGACCCGGATTTGCGTCTGTTTTCTTCATTAGCTACTCGAGCTATCCTGACTGACGGCTGTGGGCGGTGCTGCCTCAGTCGGACCACGGCTGCCGTCGTCGTATCGTGGCGGGCCGCCGCTCTCAGGTGCTGACATCGCCGTGGCGCAGTGGTGCCGAAAGTCGACAGGGATTGTCTGACAAGTCTGCTTTCGTTGGAGGATTTAAGCAAATGCGCCAGTTGCGTCATCATTCCGAACTGGGTGCACTTTCCTGTCCTCGGTCGAGGGGGAAACGGATTACTCATATTCTTAAATATTCTATATTAAATATAATATTCTATATTAAATATTCTTAAAGCGTAAAATACAGAACGAGGCCACAACGATGACACCGTTCTCATTAGTGAACTCGCAAAGAGAGGACCGTGGTAGCTTCAATTAGTGCTTTAATGCGCACATACCAGATGCGTGTCAATCGACTCGAAGAACGCCAGTTATTTTGAATAGTCGATGCGAACAACGGCTAATAATGTGCACAGCACAAGATAGCCCGTAGAGCATTCCCGATTCTGAAACGGAATTCAAATAAAATCCTCGTAAAAAGGTCGTTATTTTAATGGCAGTATCGTTATGAAATAAAACCAGGAGAATAAAGGAAAGTAAAGTCTGACTAGTTGATTCAACAGCCTCATTCATGTAGCGGCAGAGGAGCCTTGGCGGCTGTTGCCTCGCCTGTAGTGACTTTCACACTGTTTTCCGAAGGACTCGAGCCCTCAACGTAAAGTCGCGTCGCAAAGTGTGAGCATCATCACCTACTCACGGGCGAAGAGTAGAGTAATTACTCCCAAATAACTTCAGAATCTGGCTTTTACATTTTCAGGTTTTGGCCTACTTCAACTGAGAATTTGACTACTATTCCGACGTACGCATGATGCCCCAGTCACTCACCATACGCATGTAGCACGCTTTCGAACGAATTCATGGTCAAGTCAGTCATGGCTCGAACACAATACCTGAATACAACGCCCGATATTAGCCAATAGCTGAGCATAATGTCCGATAACTGAGCGAAACGCCTTTGAAAGTATATAACATCATTTAATGCAATGTAACATGTATCTCCGTCTGTAACTCCACAATGCCACAAGGACTTAAGTGTGTGCTAATCAAGAGCGTTTTCTCAGAACAGCCCCAGTTCAAATTCTTTCGCACAGGAGTTCCTCAGATAGTCACCAGGGAGCCGGCCAGCTGCGATAAATCCTGTTACAAACTGCTATCGAGCTAACGAATGATCCAGGATCCAGCCTCTGAACTAGCGGTACAAAGCGGTGTGCAGCTTTACAGCAGGCGGCATCTTCCGTCCCGCGGGGGTTGCAGCGACAGCGGAGATGCAAAAAGTAAAAAAAACTAGGAAATCGAGACGGAAATTGACCACGTGACCGACCACCTGTTGTCAAGGGTGAGTGTCGTAGTTGCCACTCCTGTCAGTACTGCACAGGGTATTTATTAATCACGGACCGTGCGACGTTCGTAATCCTGAGAGAGAGAGAGAGAGAGAGAGAGAGAGAGAGAGAGAGAGAGAGAGAGAGAGAGAGAGATTAATAAATTTAAAAAGTGGCCAGTGGACAACTTTGAATACGTTAATACGATGCTGCGAAATCCTACGCTGCCAAAGATGGACGGTAACACTCACGTTGGAACCAAATAGGACAGCTGGTCCATGGATGTCTGAGGGATGCCCTACTTACAGGCAGTCAGGAATGCAGGAAGTTAATGTGCCTCGACAGGATGTTAAATAGGTGAACGAGATAGAATGTCACTCTCTTGTGAGTTTACTAACCTCGGCTACAGAGTTATAAAATACTAAGGTGTAGCTGTAATATAACGTAGTGTATCTGGGTCAGTAGCTCCACAAAGCCACACGGAGGTTTCTATAGCACACTCACAGCCTAAGGTGGCATTTTTTGGGCATACGGCAGCCAAAATGGTTCATCTCACGCCACACTGAGAAATTGTGAGCAGCAGATCAGGACGGATAGGAAGTATTTGCCACAGTAGGCAGCGGGAAAGTAGATGTCGTTGTGTAAGAGAGCTGAAGCACCAGTCGGATTTAGCTAATGCCAAGCGTACCAAAGCAAGATAGTAGCACTCAAAAATCAAGTCATGGGGTTTATGTGATCAAAAACAGAGGTGAGAGTCTTACTAACTCATTCAATTCGACAAGCGAGTAATGGGTACGAAGAGGCGTCAGTAAGAAACGAAGCGGGTGCCGAGTACAACTACAAAGAGTAACTGCAATCGCAATGAAGAACAACTGTCAGAATCACTCTTGTTTGTGAAACCATGTCGTAAGAAGCAAGTTCGTCTGATCTTCGCCCTCCGCAATCCTAATGATAAGAAACCGTCACCAGCAGCCGATAGGTTCGACTGTGGTGTGATGGCAACGGGCTGATGAAAGGGAGTCCGATTAAAATTTTCACCTAGTTTTTAAATGATAAGTCTAACTTCCATAAAAAAAAATTTGAATCACAAATGCAAAAATTAAAAATGCTATCGTCTACGATCATACCGAAAGCCGCTTACGCTGTGAGTGCGCTATAGAAAACTCTCCTGCGTAACACCCACATGGTCTTTATGACTTTGTGGAGTTACTGACGGAGATACACACCTCCACAACCGCTCCCAAGTTAGCTCCTTGCCGGGCGATCACGTGACCAGGCGATCCTTTCGGCACCGATCCAGTTGATCGCTGCTCCAGCGTTTTTGTCAGTACGACAAACAAGCACAGAGAGTCGATTCAATCCTGAAGGTGGAAACATTTTTTCTGGACTCCTGTCCCTCAATAATAACAGCACAGGACTCATCACTCTCAATTCCGTGTAGCACCCCAATGTCTACATTCAAGGAGGCCACGAGTGACCTCATTCTGAAATTCATCTCCCAAGTCAAAGCAGACTACCAATCCTCTAGACCCTATAGCCAATGACCTACTTCTACTATGCATACATCTGCTGCTGCCATTCATGACTAAAGTAACAAATATGCTCTTGGTGTCAGGAAGTGTCCACATTTTTTTCTTCAAAAAAGCTGTAGTTAAGCTACTAATTAAGAAAGCAACACTCGACCAAGCAAACGTGAGCAGCTTCCACCCACTCTCCAATCTACCGTTCCTATCGGAGACACCGGAACGAGTTGTGGCAGACCAGCTGAACTCTTACATTAGAATTTCAAAACTAGCAAGCAAGTTCCAGTCTAGTTTTAGAGCTAATAGTTCCACAGAGTCAGCATGGCTTAGTGTTTATACCGACTATCTTTGGAATGCAGATTTATGTAAATCATATAATTCATAGGTAAATTAATTCTTAGGTAAATCATATAAAGTAAAATCATATAATTCATTTGAACAGCGCCCTAAGAGAGCTTAACTTCTACTTCAGGCGCTTCGCATAGGCCGCCACGGGGCTCAACGACACCATGACACCTCGGTCATCAAATACATTCACCTTTACCTAGGTCAATGCCTACTCCTTAATAGCCGGGCCAAACCAGAAGGCCATTGACCAATCCTCAGATAACGCTCGCAGATTGGTTTGCTAACATGCCTGGGAAATAGCCAGGGCCAAGCCTTGGAGGAGACCGGGTTTACTTTGCCAATGGAGACCAATCGTAGGAAGGCATAGAGATGTGTTAGGCTCGGCCCGCGGGTTTCGGACTGGGCAAGGCCGGAGGCCCAAGTCGGTCTTTTGGCACCCTTTCCTATGCCTACGCTGCAACATTTGCCTTGGTCTCTTGAATGGAACACAAAGGGAAGGTAAGAGCCAAATAATGCTCTCAGGCCCTCCTATGATTCGTTGCTTTTCTCAAGGTCAAGGCCTTTTCTTGGCGTAATCCCGGCTAGTCACGTGGCTTCTTGCACACTCGCACTCGGGCGCTTCTATCGACTGCAGATTTTTTTTTTATAAATAAGAATGGCTAAAATTAGCTGATACTGGTTAGTAGTCCTGCACGCAGCTTGAAGTCGGAAATTAGCTGGTTCTGCAGACACGCTCACCCGATGCCTTTGGTGAATAGATTGGTTCCTGTTCGGCCTTAATATGAAATCTTACATTACTAAAAGAAACATGAAAGCCTATATCTATCAAATTAATGAGTATCTGCTATATAGAAATAGAAAGTCCAAAGGTTTCAGTATCAATTGGCTAGAAATCGTCGGGAATTCGCCTTCAGAATTTTCGGCACGTTATCGGAGAGCATATCTTAAAATATTTTTTGGGCTTCACGATATGTTTAAATAAAAAAAACAGAGGTGTTTTTCGCGTCAACCGCTATTGGCCCCGAATGAAGAAGTAGTTGTACCAAATTGCTGGTGACGAAAAGGACTTGGTACCAATGATTGCCGATAGCCGCGAGTATATAATCTGCTTGGCTTCGAATCACATCATTTGACACAGCTGACTACATACGTGACAATGAGCTCCTCGAACTTTCATTTATGACTCTCGGTGGAACGTCAGAGCGGCAGGCTCAAATTTATCATTTCCGGTGGCAATCCACTGTGCAAGACGGTAAGTTCAGGCCATTTATTTTTTCACGCATTAAACGCTTAAGATGTACTACACCTGCCATCAACGTAGTAGAATCTTATGCATAATTGCATTATCAGCGAGAGAATCTTCTTGTATTGAACTTGTTTTCGGAAAACACCGGTTTAATACAGCGAGCGAAGCATCGGCTCCTCGGAGCTACCCGGAAGATTGTCGATGCCTTTACGTAGTGTATCCTAACCCGAACATGGGCAGCGTTGAAAGATGAATATTCATTCAAAATCTGTGGCACTTGTCCGGAATACATACTTGGATTAGAATTTTTGACAACGGCATTTTCCACGACGACGAACTTGCTATGGTCGCAAACATAGCTAAGAAGTAAGAGCTAAGAGCTAAGAAAGGTTCGCGAGAAATCTCTTTTTAACTCCTTACATCCATAGCCAGAAAGAAACAATTGGCAGTGCTTGCGATATTGTCAACAAAAAGGTACTTTCACATCTTTTAGCTGAAAGATGTATTCCTTACTCTGGACCCAATTCTTTGAGGGCCACTATCAGCGAATACTGCTCAATATGAGATGCCATTAATTAGGAGGCAGAATTCATTATTATTCAGATGCCTCAAAAGCAGCAAGATCTTTTGCAATTGGCCAATTTCCAAAGGAAAGATGATAAGTCTTCCTCTAAAAAGGCTATTTTAGAGCCCACACAAGGCAAACTTTTGACTGCAATAGGCGAGTACTCAGAGTTAAACAAATATTTAGAAAGTTAACTACGGTCATTAATTGGAACAAAACGACCTGGTTGGTTTTTGACATTTATAATTTCGCTAGATAGAAGCGCCTAATGCACACATATACAGTACCGGTGGATGCGTCATCAATATAATTAGTTTACTTGATGGTCGTCAAGCTGAGTCGAATCTGACATGCTGATTTAGCCTCAGACAGCCTATGCGATGACGCTGCTGCTCTGCAGCAGACGCTGCGTCGTACGATTAAACAAAGCGTAACCGCAACACCAATTAAGAGTCTGCCTCAACCTAGACTGAGTCTGGGCTGATGGAAACATCCGCGGTCTGGGTCACAAGCCACTAAATGGTAATCCAAGGGCACTGCCCCCTTTTTTGGTCACCCGCTACCCCTTCACTTTCAGCGATCCATCCTTTGATTGGGTACGCCGGCCAAAGTCAAGGTTTGGCCTATTTCTCGGCTTAACTGCGATTGTTTCTCTGAAATCTAGATTAATGGTGCTCTTCCTTTCCTGAGAATACAGAGCCATTCGCGCTCTCGACTAAGAGAACTGGCCACTTTCTGGGTACACATAACACACTCGTCAGCAGTCTATTCACTCAAAGTTTTGGTCAGGCCCAGGAACATTGGTCGAATCGCAACGTAACTATGAGAAACCATTGCTAGTCGTGGGGACTTAAGGGGCTTTCGGGTGGCTTCCCACCTGACATGCCCGTTTGCCACCCGGTAAGCCCTTTCGGGTCGCTCCATGAGTGGCCATGATCCATTTGGCCCTACTACATAAGTTTCTCGTTCTGCTCATTTTCAAATGGAAGTGCGGTTAACGATTTATTTACCGCTCAGCGACTTCTACCAAGAACCGAGTCTGTAAAGTTCAAGGTAAAAATATCACAATCTGTGGCAAGAAGAGGCAAGTCAGAATCTAACCAGATTTGCACTTCTTGAGATCATAATGAAGTCACAGTTCCTCTGGATCCGATTCAAGAAAAGATCCTCCCACTAAGAGTAAATTTCACAAGCTACGATTTAAAGCCGATCAGAAATGCATCAATGTTTGGCGAAACAGCAGGTGACACAAATGATCTCGTTTTTGTCAAGACTACTTACTACAGCTTGGACCCGATGCTTCGCTTGCTAGAGAGCTGACTCCAAGTGAAACTTGAAAATGCTGTAAGAGCTACAAGAAGATTAAAGTGCACACAGCTTTTGATTACGAGCTTTAATTGTTAGAACTTTACGATACATACAAAAGCAGTTGGACTTAAGATCCTTTGAGTTGAACTTTTCTTCACAGCCGAAAGATGTTAACCGCCATCTTGAAACTGTAAGAGAGCCACTAGAAATTGTCTATACAATGCGGTATTTGCTAAAAAAAGCTTAGATCAAAGACCGAACCAAATTTACGTGCAGCTGGCAGCTTGCAAAAGAAACAGAAATGTTTCGCTAGTCTCTTTCACGCTCACATGGTCTTTAGGCTCATTTTTTCAAAGGAGTGTAACGACCTCAGAGTGAAAGCCCTGGCGTTGCCACGATTTGTGGGCACGTAAATGCTCCTCGGACCTCTTTTTAGGCTATCGATAACTCTTTTGGCTACTTCCCTAACACCGTGAGCTGTGGTGAAGCCAGCGCATTGCGAGAGAGACAATTGCACCCTTCTCCTGTTGGACCCTGGGGTAGTGTAAAGCACTACCAGTCTGCCTGCACCGGCAGTGTGCCGGGGAGCCCAGTGTCTATATTCGGATCATGCACACAGAGAAACACAAACCAGACCCCATTGATCTCAAGGATCAGCATCCTACACACAAAAGAAACTTGAGACATGCCGCATTGGCAAGCTATGCGGTCACAATATGTCATCGTAACGGCAAGGAAGTGTCGCAGCGCGCCTGGGCCACGGTCCTGGTTCAGTTCTGCCTCCTTCATGTGCAGGGGGCGCCTCTTCCTGCCCTGGTACGAGACGCAGGTCAGACACGTGGTGACGCACACCGCCGATCTCGATTAAAACGCCCTGGCCCTCGCTGGTTACCGTGCCCTTGGGCCACTCGGTCATGCAACGAGCGCCAGGGGGCTTCACAAAAACTCGCTGGCCGACTGCGTATCGAGCCATCCTCAGGCCTCAATTTGTCTGTGCCCTGAAGAGGGGGCTTTTCCACTCATAGGAGTGCAACCCTCTGCTGGGCACCGATTTCTCGTCCAACCCTGTTGTTGGCGAGATGTCGTACGAATGCACTATCATGAGGACGTTCTCGCTCGTGCTAGCAGCCATTCCCAAGATGGTCCTATGATTTCGCTCAGCCATGTCTTTGCCGGAGGGTTTATAGGCGCAACGGTAGTTGGGCTCCGCGCCCCAACGGTCGCAAAGACCGCGAAGAGCTGTTGAATGAAAACTCGCGTCGTTATCAACGAGCAACTGCAGTGGAGGGCCTCGCTCCCTACAACTTTTGCCAAGATTTCGCACCAAGGAGTTTTCTCCCTCGTCAGGTATTCGCCTCCCAATAGCGAAGCGGCTCGGCCCACAATCTACTACGGTCAGAAGTTTTTGGCCCTTGAAATGCGTTATGTCGCAGGCCAAGCGCCACCAGTTCTCGCTTACATTCAGCACGCCTGGACTCCATGCGACTGGTGTAGGATCGATCGACTTGCAACGAGGGCAAGCCATCACGACGGCTTCGATTTTCTTTCGCCAGATAACAGCTTCCGGGTGGCACATTCTGGCAAGGTACAGTGTCATGTCTACCCCGAAGTGGTGAAGGCTGTGGAAGTCGACGCCGACCGCCGGTGAAGACGTCTGTTCTGGAACAGCGAGACAGCTTACATTCGCCCTCATCGATCTCTGATCAATGGGGGTCAGCTGGTCGGCTTTATTGTTGGACGATCGCTACAGGACTACTGTGGCTATTTTGAGATTATAACACCATCGTTTGCTTATGGCCTGTTGTGATTTATGACAGTGGTATATAAGTAACAGGCGGCAAAGGCGAAGGGGAGGAACGTCGAGGAGGCCGGGGGGCGGGGCAGTGGCGTACCGTAGCCCGCTGCTGCGTCCGTACGGATAAAAGTATTTGAGCCCGCTTCTGTATCCTGCGTGGAGTCGCGTACCTGCCGCTTAGACAATGTCAGACTACAACTACCGAAGCCTCCAGTCCACACTCGGACACCGTGTCGGCGATCAATGCTAGCCTGCGTGTAATGAGCGCCTCTCTCATGCCGTGGGCTCTTGCAGGCTTATCTCCAACCAGCAGTCATTGTAGCTATCTATGGACAGTTTCTGAATCTGTCCGAATCTCGACCTGCCACAATAACCAAGCTATTGCCAGATTGAGGCCCTCGATGACGGCCTCCAGCTCAGCGAGATTAATGTGGGCTACGTCGTCATCTTTTCGAAGCCAGGAGGCATTCTCTACGACTCTTCCTCCTATATCCAGGCATGTGCCGATGGCTAGGCTGCTGGCATCACACCAGAGGATGCCACTATCCAAATTCGGTATATTCCAACTGCCTGAAACTGGATCGTCGGCGTGCAATCGCTGCATCAATTCACTCGCCCCGGCTATGACATTTTCACTAACGACTGAGTCCCAACCGACATCCTAAAGTTCGTATCGCAATCAAAGAAGACAACAAGTCCTCTGGACCCTATTCCCACTGTCCTGCTCCTACGTTGCATTGATCTGCTGCTGCCATGCATAACTAACATAATTAATATGTCATTAGCCTCAGGTCATGTCCCAGCACCTTTCAAAAAAGCTGTAGTCAGGCCACTTCTCAAGAAAGCTACACTTGACCAAGAGAACTTGAGCAATTACCGCCCAGTTTCCCTTCTACCATTCCTATCAAAGACACTCGAACGGGTCGTGGCTGACCAGCTAAACTCGTATATTGAAACCTCACACCTTGCTAGTAAGTTTCAGTCTGGCTTTAGAGCTAATCACTCCACAGAGTCAGCATTGCTTCGGGTATACAACGACCTACTTAGGAATGCAGACATGGGTAGAGTGTCTCTGCTTGTTTTGCTTGATCTTTCGGCAAATTTTGATACTATCGATCACAAAGTTCTTCTAGAGCGCCTCTCATCTCGCCTGGGCATCACTGGCACTGCTCTTCAGTGGTTCAGATCCTATCTCAGTGGGAGACTCCAGACTAATGACGTGAATGGACAAAGATCATCTGAAGTACCTCTGAAATATGGAGTACCTCAGGGCTCCGTGCTAGGTCCGGTTCTTTTCACGGTTTATACTCTGCCTCTTGCTGATGTGATTGCCAAGCACAATCAAGGCTTTCACTTCTATGCGGATGACACTCAGTTGTACCTTTGCTTTGATCCCTCCCAGCCTTCGAGCACCTCAAATTCTCTAAACTCACTAGCTGCATGCATTGATGACATCCGCACGTGGATGGCAGCAAATTTTCTAAAATTAAACGATGATAAAACTAACTTACTAGTTATGGGCAAACCCAGTGTGATCCAGAGATTGGAAAGGCTGACTCTCAAAATTGGCTCTGCCAGCATATCTCCAGTTGAATCAGCTCGAAATCTAGGTGTCATATTCCAAAGCGACCTCTCGTTAGACGACCATATCAGCTCCACAGTCAAATCTGCCTATTTTCAGCTTCATAACATTGCTAAAATTCGGGCTTGTTTAGATAAAGATACCACGTCCAAGTTGGTCCATGCATTCGTGACATCCCGTCTCGACTTCTGCAACTCACTGCTTACTGGCCTACCAGCATGTGCGATCAGGCGATTGCAGCTGGTGCAAAACTCCCCAGTTAGGCTTGTCTGTCGTGAGCGTCGCAGTTGCCACATTACTCCACTTCTCGCCGACCTGCACTGGCTACCAGTCAAGCAACGGATTGACTTCAAGGTTTTGTCGCTCACTTTTAGGTCCCTTCATTCTATGGCTCCAGCCTATCTGTCAGATATACTACCCCATCAGGCCAAGCATCGTACCACCCGCTTTTCGGAATCCTACAATCTAGAAATACCTCATACAGACCTTAAATCCTTTGGAGACCGTGCATTTAGTTCATTTGCTCCCAAAGCCTGGAACTCCCTCCCGACCTGCGTCAGAACATCCCCTGACCTGACCACATTTAAAAGGAACCTAAAAACACACCTATTTAGGACAGCATTAAGTGGGTCCCTGTGACTTGTCCTTGATGTGCTTATGTGTGCTGACACTGTGCATGCTGCCACTAACCACATTTGCATGCTGACCCTGTGTATGTCACCCCTAACCATATTATTCATTTCGTTTGTTTTTAAAGCATGATTTTACTTACCATTCCATTGCATTTCACTTTACAGCAAATGTAAAGCGCCTAGAGAGAGATTAAGTTCTCTGAGGGCGCTTTATCAAGTGAATTATTATTATTATTATTATTATCGCCAGCGGCTCTCTTTAAGTATCTGCAGGCCGGGCGAAGCCAGCCTGCGATTGGGAAATTCCCGAATTAATTAAAAGAAAGTGTTTTTTATTATTATCATTATTATTATTATTAAATAAAGGACCAGCATACAATTGATTTGGGGCTGGTGCCGCGCTGGTTTGGCCCAGTGGTTGTGTTCGCCCCGACCACGGTCCGGCCGATGTCGTGGGCTCGAGCCCCGTTGCATATGTGAAGCGCCTGAATAGAAATTAAGTTCTATTAGGGTGCTAAATGAATGATTTTTTTTTTCGAAGAACCACTAAAAACTTGAGTCAGAAGAGTGGATGGTACGATGCCCAGCCTGATTAGGGAGGTAGTTCTGCAAGGTGGGCTGGAGCAAGAGAATGAAGGGACCTGAAACTGAGTGGCAACTTTTTAATTTGACACACATTTCGGGATAGTAAAGTGACGCCACCTATACGGTCATTTCTGGTTCTTTTGATTGCCACGGCAGGCTACTGGCCAACCAGTGGATGTAGCCGTCTGTTGCTTCTACATGGCCGTCATCCACTGCTGTCTGGTAAGGATTTTAGGCTGCTGTCACTTAAATCGTCGTCAGTTTCTGCACTGGAAGTGTTCTTGCTAATCCAGCGAAAGTTGAAGCAGGATACCTAAAAGTTGCGAGCTTCCGTGATGGACGTTACTCCAAGTTATTGCCAATCATGTTCTCTCGGCATCGGCATGTGCACCAATCGGTCTTAATTCTTCCAGTCATTGTATGGTGATTTTCTATCTAGTATTTTTTAAATGGCTGTGATGTCTTGTGCTTCCATATCTGCAATGACAAGCTGTGAAAAACTTTTTATCGACGCTCTCAAGTGTTGGATTGGGTAGACAAATATGTGGTAGCATCATTTTCTTCCCAACCCTCCATCACATCACGTTCATGCACGCCTAGGTAGCTTACAGTCGCTTTCAGTTGTGCTAAAACTGAAGACCTATATATCTTCAGGGCGGATTTCATATCATCATGGCAAAAGTGAATCATCTCTGTCAGAAAAAGCCTGTATTGGTTATTCAGGACTCAATCAATCTCTTTTAATTTAATTTTTCGATTAATAAATTAATCGAAGGCCAAGAATAATACCGCCAACGAGGCTTTCCGGTGGCTTAGCCTACAAACCGAATGTTCGTAGCAAGTCGATTACCTCAGCATTTGAGACGATGCTGTTGTTGATGACAATATCATTAACAAACGAATCAGTACCAGCGCGAACTCGCTCGTTCACGGACAGGACCTTTATCTGGATCGAGGTAATTATTTTCGGGGCGACATTAAGTCCAAAACCTAATCGTGTGAGGCAGTACCGACGGCCCTTGTACTCCACGACCTGATTATTCCAGATAGCTGGATAAGCATGCACCTGCAAGTATGCTTTTCGAAGGTCAATTATACTCACGATCTCGCCCAGCCGTCGCCACGCTCTGAGATACACACATCGCCGCCAGCCGTGTGACTTGAGATAAACTTATTTACTTCTCGGTAGTCCATTACGGACTTCACCTTGCCCTTGCTTGCCTGTACGATGGTCATTAGAGTGATCAGGCCACCGCAATGATCAGCGAACCGCTGCAACCAGCCTTCCTTGATCCACTCCACTTCTTTTTCGTAATCGCCACGAATTTTCTCTTCCACATGGTACGAAGCGATATGGTTCGTCAATTGGGATACGACACAACGATTTGTCCACTCCCACTTGAATGACCAGCGACCTGATGGAGTACTGCCTTGAAGTCCTTGTCCTCAATCAGTATGTCAGCGGTCGATGATGCTACAGCCGGTTTGGCACCAGCAGACGCTACCACTGCTGCATCGGAACGGCACTGTACTGGCTCTGAGGTTCCACTTTGGCCCATGAACTCAACTTGGACAGCAGAGGGACCATTAACCACGCCGCCTGGAAGTTCAATGGCATCCATACCGACTAGTAACCCGAAACCAGGAACGATATCTGACACAAGGCAGTCAAGCTTTATAGTTCGTCCTACCACCACAACGCACGTAGACTGGCAGGCAGCAGTGGCTCCATTCATCATCACGACCTCCTCGCAGGCTCGCTTCATCCTCAAAGGGTTCGCAAGCGGCACCGAAATGATGGACCTCGAGCACTCAGTATCTAATACCTCATCTTCTCCGCGCTGACCGTGACACTTTCGGCGTGGAGAAGTTCATCAACCAGGAGTTTAATAATCAGAAGAGGGTCAACGGCAAGGACTGCACACTTCTCTCACACTATGGCAACGATGGCTTTCTATGAAATAAGGCGGTACAGAAAGCCTGGGATTTGTGAACAGAAAGGCGTACATCGTCGCGGGAAAGGACTGTTCTGTTTCATGAATTGGACGGCCAAAGAGATTGTTGGCTTGTCTGGGTTATGATGAGTCTGGAGAGGCTCTCGACCGTGGCAACTTCCTCGAGTTCATAGGCAAACGGGACGTGCGAGCTGGCAACCGTTTCGCTTGAGTAGGCTCCACAAAACGCAGCGATGAATAGCCCTTACGTACACAAGAAATATGATCGCGTCTAACATCCAACTCACTTGCTAACGCCTTAGTGATGAACAGGGTGACGCCTACTACTTCGTCGATTCAGATGACAATTTTTACGCACAGCGAAGAGCACTTAGCCCTCGCCAACCTCTTTATAGAGAGCAAAGCTGGCATAGTTCGAGAACGACTTTTCGACCTGAGGCATGCGATGGATGCGTGCGCTTAAACTCTGTGCACCTGATAATCGTCGAGCAGATGTTGAATCGCAATCGTGCGAGAGTTAATTGCCGGTGCGCAGAGTTACGACGATACGTCCAACATGGGACGATTAGATAAACGGTCTGCAGGCACTAATCAAGAAAATTAGCGAACTGACCTAATCCGGACGCTCCGTTTGTCATGGGCTCAGCTCTCACTGGTTGATTCGTGCCAGAATGGCGTTCCCGAAATCGCCCAGCCTCCACTTTGATCAATGACATCCTCCATATGGCGACTAGCTTGTGCAAGTGAAATGACCAACTACTTAGCTAGCAGAAAGAGACCGTCCAGGACTTAATCAATGAACTACCGTTCGAGGTAGTTTGTGGTTTGAATGATTAGACAACGCTCGCTCACCCTGGCCAAAGGTGCCGGTCGTCGTTCTGACGTGCACTGCTCCGGTTGATTCATTAGTTTATCGAGGCGGTCAAGGTCGGGCAGAGCATTAGGGCGCATACGTTTGCATGGCTGAGCAGCTCGCTTATGCTGCTCAAGGGTTCTCGACAGCACGCTTTCGCTCCAAGTAGCCTTCATCTCGCGCCCGAGGAAAGAAATTCTGCCCATCGGTTCTGCTATCGCAGGCATTCGAAAAGAAAACCAAGACATACTAAATACAGTGCACTTGGTCGAGGCCACCGACCAGGTACTGAAAGAGATGGCGGAACTGGCTATTGTGACCTGCTGGTCAAGGTCAAAGACTGTAGTCGAAATCGCAGGATCGAAGTGCCAGACATGAGTGCGAGCTTCGTTCGACGGTGCAGGTTACACTATCAACTTTCCTGAGGTGGAGCTAATGCTATTGAAGTAGCAGCTGCGTAACATGCGCATAGACATAGGATTGACGACACACTGAAGAACGTCAGAACACTGCCTCAACTCTCCATTCTGCTGGTGCAGTCTGGACGAGCAGCGGTCGGCAAGCACCTGATCTACCGACTGGTATGCCGGATTCTGACTGTTTTATTTGTATCGTCGTCTGTACTCCACAAAGCCACAAGGACTAACTGGATGTTATGCAGAAGAGTTTTCTATAGCGCACTCATAGCTTAAGCTACTTACGATTCACTTATGGCGGCCAACAGATTCATCTCGTCCAAAAAAGAGAAAGTGAGAAGCATAGCCGAGTCATCAGGATAGTCAAAGAAGTGAGTAGCATGGAATTAGCAGCAAAGTAAGGCTGGAAAAGATGTGCCTCTGTCGGCAATAGGAAACTAGATGTTGTTGCTCAAAAATTGTGGAAGTGAGTTCCACAGTCTGGGACTTGCAGAGCAAAAGCTTTTGTCACTAACGGTCTTTAAGGGTAGGATGGAAGCGGCTAACGTTTACTTTCCTTACCGGACCTGGGCGTACGAGGAGGCTGCAATTCGTACAGCAGTTTTTCTAGGTACGAAGGAATCAATACAATTTACAATACTAGCTGATTTAACAGCCTTTTTTGTATAGCGACAGAAGAACCTCTTCATCTATCAACATCACTTGCAGTGGCAATAAAGAATCACCCACAGCCGGATTCGAACCCAAGACTTCGGGACCGAGAATGTTTTTAGCTTACCTAGTGTGCCCTCACGGCTCACCAGGCCAGAATCAAGCCATTGTGGGCCTTGTGGTCAGAGTACATTTTTTCTTTATATCCATTAATCGACCGGAAGCCATGCCAGATCTTTGAGCAAAATAGATACGTGGCTGAACTTCTGGAACTGTTTTTATCAGCTTTGCAGCCACATTAATCACCAGTCAAAGAGGCTTAAGGGCTCTCTTCGATAGCCAGCCAAAACTTCATTGCAATGGCTAAGCCTAGATAGAAACAAGGATTAGTAAGATTTCTAGCAGGCCACCGTGGTAGATCGTCTGTAATCTTACACAGGAATGGAACTTGATGGCTAGCTGTAGAAGCAGTGTTCCTCACGAAGCTTTCAAATTTTTAGCATCTATGAAAGAAGATGCACAAATTCCTAGCACATGATTACAGTCACAATTCAGCATCCCAAATTAGCAGAGCAAAGTTTTTTTTTAAAATATCTGCCTCGCTAATGTCGAACCAAAGGAAAAAAAGCTCGTCGGTTGGTAAAAGCGCCTCTCACAACGTTTTTTCTACGTGTCTCATTGTTTATTAGATTGCTAAGGATACTGTCGCATATCACATCCGTACACATACCGCAGGTCACGGATACTCAAGTGCAGTCTTCCTTTTGACGATTTAGGATTTCGAGGTCTTACTTGAGTCAAGCCTTTCTTCTTTTGCCGGAAAAGAACAGTTAATGAATTCTGAAATGAGTTTTTTGTCCGAGGCATTACCACATTCTAATAAAAAGAACACGCTGAAGGGAAGAGCTCGCGAACTCGCGGGGCTCAAATCGCTTCGGCTCATCGTGTGGAGTGAGAAATGAAGCGAGACAAAAAGAATGCAGCCAGCATCGTATGCCTGCCGACCGATGACGTGTTCAGGCCAGTGAATTAAGAAGTTCTTCCGCTTGCTAATAGCTTGCGCTTCGTGCAAGTCAGCACTTAGTAGATGAATGGATTTGTCGAGTATCGGGGGCATATGAACCTGGACATGTTAGTAGCAGGTCGCGTTAGTATACATGTGTCCATATAAAGTAGGTGGAATGTAAATGCAACTGCATGTCACGTTTTCAAGCAACTGCCTTGCACGAAACTGAAAATACTAACTAAAGGAACAACACTATGTGACGCAAACCACCTCTCACCACGAAAATGTCGTCACTTAGCGCTGGAAGATTTGGAATAGCAACTTATCCTATTTTCTAGCTAAAAACGCAGCCGTGGGCGTATCTCAGACGAGCACGGTTACCCTTATTTGAAGGAGGCTGGACAATATTGTCCGGGCAATTCCAATACCGTGCCCCGAGCCATGCTCTGCAGCCCTGTGCGCTCACTCGTTTCTTTCTGAGGACAAAGCGTTCACGAGGCGAAGCCTGCAACTGCTCAGACCTGGCGAGGTCAAGCACTGTCCATCATGAAATGTTCATCGCTATCGCCAAGTGGAGCGCCGGAGCGCTCGCATGACTGCAGATTTGCCTTCAGCTGAGGCCAAAATGTCATCTGCGCCATTTCCATTAGGAGCGTGCACGCTTACATAGCCCTACCGGAGGGTATCGCTTGCATGTTAGATGTTGCCTTATCTTCAGTGTCCACCGTCTCTGCTAAGGCTCTGCTAGGTCCGGAATGATGTGCAAAGCGATGTAGTATGTAGCTCTATGCGATCGTTCTCCTTTGAGGGAAAATCAACGAACCAGCTATACGAATGTAATGTACCCGACTATGTCCAATCAAAATATCCTGTCGGCGATTTGTGAATGCTACCGAATTCATAGCGAAAAAGAACGATATGTTAATGATGTGCGTGCGAACGGCGACAGGTGAAGCCTTATTTGATCTCTTGTCATTCAGTGCCGACTACGCTTTAGTCAAAACCAATGTTTTGCTATTGAGGATGCCACCGTCCAGCTATAGGTCATGTGGTAGTTATGTAAGTTCATTACGTCCTGCTATCGGTACACGGTGGCAGTCGCACGGCGAAACATTTTTGTCTTATCGAAGATATTGTTACGGATTCATTTACCATGAAGATCAAATGCCTTGCCCATTAGCCATCACTTGAGTTGAGTTGCTAGCACTTTGTTCACTGGCACACTTTATCACTGGTAAAAGGACTTCTACAACTTTCAATCGTTTAGCAGTGAAAAGGCCGACTCTCAACATCAACTTTACCTAAGTAATATGAATTAGTCAACTTGCAAGAGTGAAAATTCTTGGTGAAACTTCAAGAAATCGCTTAGATGGAGGTATAAGAGTCGAATGACAGAAGCGAAAGCTGTGGACCTGTCCTCACTGGTTAAATGTATCAACACGACAAAAGCCATGGATGGCAGCAAATTTTCTAAAACTGAACTATGATTAAACTAAATTAAATTAGTTATGGGCAAACCCAGTGTGATTCAGAAATTGGAAAGGCTGACGCTTAAAATTGGCTCTGCCAGCATATCTCCTACTGAATCAGCTCGAAATCTAGGTGTCGCGTTCCAAAGCGACCTCTCGTTAGACGACCACATCAGCTCCACAGTCAAATCTGCATATTTTCAGCTTCATAACATTGCAATAATTCGGGCTTGTTTAGATAAAGATACCACGTCTAAGTTGGTTCATGCATTCGTGACATCCCGTCTCAACTTCTGCAACTCACTGCTTACTGGCCTACCAGCATGTGCGATCAAGCGATTGCAGCTGGGACAAAACTCCGCAGCTAGGCTTGTCTGTCGTGAGCGTCGCAGTTGCCACATCACACCACTTCTCGCCGACCTGCAGTGGCTACCAGTCAAGCAACGGATCGACTTCAAGGTTTTGTCGCTAACTTTTAGGTCCCTTCATTCTTTGGCTCCAGCCTATCTCTCAGATCTACTCTCCCACCAGGCCAAGCTTCGTACCACCCGCTTTTCGGAATCCAACAGTCTACCAATACCTCGTACAAACCTCAAATCCTTTGGAGACCGTGCATTTAGTTCGTATGCTCCAAAAGCCTGGAACTCCCTCCCGACTTGCGTCACAACATCCCCTGACTTGACTACATTTATAGAGAACTTAAAAACACACCTATTTAGGACAGCATTAAGTGGGTCCTTGTGATTCGTCCTTGATGTGCCTATGCGTGCTGACACTGTGCATGCTGCCACTAACCACACTTGCATGCTGACCTTGTGCATGTCACCCCTAACCATGTTGTTCATTTGACTTGTTTATCAAGCATAATACTACTGACCATTCAATTGCATTTCCCTTTGCAGCAAATGTAAAGCGCTTAGAGAGATTGAGTTCTATGAGGGCCCTTTATCAAGTGCATTATTATTATATTATTATAATCCTAGCAAAGGCGAAGTAAAACTTCTATAAAAATATAGGTAATTTGCAGACGTACAATCCAATCTGGCTACGTTTTCGAAGCTCAAGCTTGATTTGGACATCTGCAGATCGTACCAATCGATTCTAGCAAAAGCCAATTCAAGGTGCTATAGAAAAAAGTCAAATCACACATGCAAAATTTAAAATTCCGATGTCGACCATCAACTGTCTCCTTCACCACTCACAGGTAAGCACTTTACCTACTAATCGGTATGATATGGTGATCTAGCAGATCACTACTCTAGCTTCTTTATCAGCATGATACAGATTTCATTATCAAGCTATGAATGCCCACTTGACTCCTCTACCTCAATGCCTCGCAATACGCAAACATCGACAGTTAAGCCTACAATTTCTGACCTCTATTTGAGTTTAACCTCTCACTCTAAGAAGAATACAAGCCCTCTAGACCCTATACCTATGCTTCCCTTATGCAATCCATAGATTTGCTGTTTCCACGAATGACCAAAGCAATTATTGCGTCCTTAGTCTCAGTTCTCTTCCCTACATCTTTCTTGCGTATTAAGAAGGCCACGCTAGACCAGAAGAGCTTATGCAGCTTCAGCCTAATCTTGTGACTGCCGTTCATATCAAAGACACTAGAACGAGTAGTGGCAAACCAGCTAAGCACTTATATCAACACTTCATACCTTTCTGGTAAGTTCCAATAAGGGTTTCGAGGCAATCATTACGCCAAGTCAGCATGGCTGCTTGTGCCCCAACGACTTTCTTCGTAATGCAGACTTAAGGAAAGTCTCGCTGCTTGCTTTGCTGAATATTTCTGCAGCGTTGGATCCTATTGACCATGTCATTCTCGAGTGCCACTCTTCTCGCCTGGACATCGCAGGCACAGCAATGCAATAATTTAGGTCAAATCTCAGTTGCAGGCTCCAGAGCGTTAAAGCAGTCATCCGAGGAGCCTCTTAAATACAGGGTTCTCCAGGGGGCTCTGTGCTTGGTCCCCTTCTTTTTACAATTGTTTCTCTTCTTGCCGATGTTATAGCCAAACACAATCTAGAGTTGCAACTGTAAAACGAGCAAATTTTGCGTAAGCAAAATAAAATACAATTTTGCCAACTTAATCTTATGTATTTCTTTTGACACAATTTTCTGTACACTTTATACGATTAAATGATCACACATTCAATTTTTGAGCGCCATGGATACATGCAGGGTTACCAAATGTAATACACAGTTAAGCCGCATTTATGCAATAAGCCTTGCTTCTGACCTGCTTCTGTCTTTGGTGCATACGTCATCGAGACAAAGGGGCTGTCTAAGACTCATGAAAGATTGAAAGACGTCTCAGAAGCTGAGCATGGTTCGACTTCTTGGAAAAACCGAGGCAACAATTGAAAAAGACTAATCGTAGAAGCAGTCAATGGCAAACCTTCTTCGGTGCTTTGAAAAACATGGTGGACTACTTGATACCAGCTAATCATTAAAGTATGCCAAAAGACTCCTTTATGATCTTACTTCGTTTTAGTTTATGGGACACTACGAGCTCGTTGTGTAAGCATTAGTTGATGAGGCGGCGGGCGATAAAGCCAATTGTGGAAGGTGTACATTCACCGTGAAAGGCATTGTTACAAACGGCGGTGTGCGGCTTTCACGTTCGGCCAGAACTAGACCACCGACGCAGCGCTCGTAGCGGTGCTAGTCTCAGCCTACGCGCGCGACGAATACCGAATACCTGAACCTGGGGCACGACTAACTATTTGTAGGTGTTGCACAGGTGTAAGCAGGTATGCCGACAGTAGCAGGAACGCAGCAGCAACGAAGAGCGCTCCTAAACCTTAACATTCCAAGTCCGTATTAACAAGCTTGACAAGTCTATTCGACTGCAGCCGACGGTTACAAGTGCTCAAGCCATGGCGTAAGCCAACGGCTCTGTTGCCTAGAGCTCAAATCAGTTCCAACAACAATGCCAAGTCTGAAACCCCAACTGCTGGTCTAGCTCATGGCCCCGGCTTTTTATGAGGCCTCGGACATAGATTATCTCTTAATCGCATATTGGCGAATAACGATTGTCAGCTATAATTTGGATGGTTAAGCTGGCGCCACTGTTTCACTAACACACCCTTAAATAATGTCAGTTTTCGGCTATAGTAAAAAACAATCAAACAGCCAGCTATATTAAGTGTCAACGTGTCAACGAATTGCTACCGAGGCTTTGTCGGGACGTCTTCTTCTTAGCTGTCGTTATTGTCTAGACCTCAACTTCCTCGCCAGCAGCAGTCTCACCAACAAGTTTTACTTCAAAGTGTCCCCATAACCATCAACTGTTCATATGTTCAGGTCGTCAACACTTCACTTTGAAGGCGATAGACGAGCGCATTTAACCTTGGTACTATTTTAGTAGATACCTGAACCGATCTCATACTGGAACGAGAATATTACTAGAAACCGATAGAGGAGCAGACCTCTGCGCCATTGCATGAGAAATTATGTCTTCACCTTATCACGTTCAGTACTGGTATTTCCTAAACAATCCAGTCTTGTCTGCATTTAGTTCAGTAAGACGGTGTGCGGGTACGATAGAAATCTTCCGGTGTCCAGCGACTCTTACAAGCATATGCCCACTAGCAGACTTGTGAAATGTAGCAAACCATAAATTACTTTGAACTAACAAGAAGAGAAACCGAATGCATTTAGTTTTACGCCGTCTCAGCAGCATGTCCGAAGTGCATTCAGTAGCACGGCCGTAACCGCTCCACGTTTATCGACATTTATCGACATTCGCGTAATCAAAGATGACATCGCATTCACCAGGTCAAAGTCAATGATATTATCGTAAAAGAAGTCAAGCAGATATTATGACACACGAGAGTACAAGTTTCCTTAAGTCGGAAAACGTTCGAAAAGTATTCGTTGTTAAAACATAGAGCTCGCGGCATAGACAGGTAGACCTCTCATCGTGTAATCATCGCGTAGCAGCGGCATTTAACATATAGCAGTGTCGCAACACTTAACATTGCCAAAACACTGTTCAACATAGCTAAAACACAGTTACTCGTCTGGCATGTTGCAAAGCTTGGCTGCAGTCGCATTACTAGTGGTGCAGACATGATCAGTAATTAGTAGGCTAACGGTGAGAGAAAACAGCTCGTCCAGCGTAAGAGCAGCAGTCCATAACCTCAATAGTCCGAATGGTAGCAGCAGTCTCAAAGCAAGTTACAACAGTCACTGGCTCCGCAGAGGCTGGTTCAGAAAGAACGACCACTTCGCACCACAAATAGTCAGTCGAGGCTAAGCTACCAGACACGTGCACGCTATCAGCGGCAATCTCTGGGCTTTCGCGTAATATCATAATCTCTAGCTTTTCAAGCTGTATGTTCGGCTTCCCAATGTCAACACACTTCAGCTACGACCTGCACTTGCGCTACATTGGTCACCTTATCGCAGTTGAGAGCTTGATTAACTGCAGTATGCGTACCGAAAGCCGCTTGGTCTGTGAGTGCGCTATACAAAACTCTTCTTCGTAACACCCATATAGTCTTTATGGCTTTGTGGAGTTACAGACGGAGATACATAGCATTACATTACCTAAGTTCAAGGCAGCAGCCGTCATTAACACACAATTTTCAGCCACATACTAGTCTCTGCATTACGCCACACACTAGTCTCTGCATTACCTTTACCTGACTGCAGGTCAGCCGCGACATTTACAGTAGATACTTCTACCTTTTGGTTCAGAAGTTGGCTTGCCACTTCCTTCAGACTTTTCACAATGGTACGCCTGAAAGCTACTACGTTCTGCCCAGCGCCAGTACCGCCTCGTGATATCCATAGCGTGAGTATAGTTTCATATGTCGCATAAGGTTGAACCTATAGCCTTCTCCAATTTTACTTTTATTTCCTAAGCACGGCATCGGAATTCGCAGAAGTTCAATAGGGGACTTTTGCGAATCTCCAAGTTCGACAAAGCAGTCAGATATTTCATTATTTCTTAGTTCAGCATAGCAGTCAGATATTTCACTATTCAGTGACTAGATACTGCGTTCGGTTCGTAACTTAAACAAGCCAAAAATGTCTACCTTGCAGGTTCAACGTTTACAAATAAACTGATAAGCTATGACACTACCACAAGACGACTGCAAACGTTCCTTAGCAATTATCTCACACTTCTGACACCAAATGTTACGAACGCTCGCTGTGCGGCTTCCGAATCCGGTCAGAGCTGGAATGCAAACGAAGCGCTCGTAGCGGCGCTAGTCTCAGCTGAAGCGCGACGAATGCCGGCGACGCCTGAACCTAGCGGCGCGCGGCTAGCTGCTTGCAGACGCTGCATCGATAGACGCAGGTATGATGCCGATAGTAGCAGGAACGGGGCAACGACGAAGAGCGCAGCCACTTTAGCCCCATCCAGAGTGCAGACATCTAGTTGACAGCAGCGGAGGGCTACATGCGTCCAACAGCGGCTACGACGCACGCCGACGGTTCTAGTGCCACTCAAGTGGCCTATAGCTCAAATACGCTCAAATGCTAATGCCAAGTTCGGAATCGTAGCTGACTGCCTGTCTCGTGGCGCCGGCTTTTTTTTTAAAAGGCATCGGCCATGGATTATCTCATAATTGCGAATAATGACTATCAACCATAATATGGCTGATTTAGCTGGTGCTGCCGTTTTAGCATGGCGCAGGACCATTTCCATCCTCCCTAAAGAAAAGCTCTTTGTCCAGGACCAACCTGGGGTGTAGTAAGTAGAAGGAAGACTTAAGGAAAACTGACCGTTTATACTACCAAAAAGCGCGAAGACCGATGCAGTGCAAAAGCAAAATTAACCATGTAAACGCGGCTTTAGGAATGCCTTGAACCTTGGCCTCGTTACGGGACGCCATTGCCAGGAGGTCTGGACGGGCATGCGAGAGCAAGTCCCTACCGCCTTTGGTGCGCCCGCGTTCTCACAGCTCCACCACTATCGGCTGGAATTCTCTAGACTACGTACGTACGATATTTGTATCTTATAACTTAAAAATAGGCAAAGTGCAAATTGACCAAAAGAGTGGCGTTTGACCTTGAAATATGTGGGAGTTTCTGCAGATGATTACTATTTGGTTGTGCTGGTAAAGCATGGCAGGAGAGCCCGCAGAATATTCCGTCAAGGCTAAAATACTTACGTTATAAGAAGTTCTGTTTTGAAAGGCACACAGACCACGGGATCGCACTACTAACTACAGGTGCAGTGTTCGGTAGTCAGTGGGTAGCTTTCGCTGGATTTTATTTAAGATTCATACAGCTGACTGCTTCTTGATCATCTCGTGAAGCGCCTATGACCACGTCATAGAATGAATGGGCAGTTCGTTTCGATATGTTATTGTGGTTTGTATGGTTATCGATATTTACCCATGTGGGAAAAACATCCATCTACGTATATCAGAGGTAAATAGAACAAAAAGCAAAAGTCGGAGGCAATATTTGCCAGTGAATTGCGGCTCAGACCTGCAACACGTACAACAAGACAAAACTTTAGGATTGGGCCATGCGCACATGACAGTTTGTTTTACAAGAATGTGTGGCACACGAACAAGTTTATTTGTAAGTTATCTTTATCCCATGACTAATGCATGGAAACAGGTCTGAGACATTTGAGGCTCGATGTCGCCTCCTCTTAATAAATTGCTCGCAACATAATGGACCAGCTATTTCGTACAAGTGCGACAATCATTTCATTCACACGTCGCTGCGACAGTCGATCAAACGTGGCGTTGGATTTGTTTCCACCACTTGTCATCAACATAACTCTCTCTCTTCGTGGTCTCTTTGAACAACCACTGTCTCTTCAAATCTCAGGTTAAAGCCTTAAGCAATTACGTGACCTAGCTACGAAAAATAAAGTATTCAATTTGCCGCTCAAGTATTTGTGCCAGAGCGGTAATAAAAATAATCAACCTACTCTGTCAGCCACGAAGATTCTTATAACATATTGAAATGACTCTTGGCATAGTTTTCAAAATCTAAAAAGGAATCCCATTTTAAATGCAGCTGCTGTAAAATAGGCGACAAGTTAAAAACCTTCTTCAGCAGCGATTTGTCATGAAAAACATCTAGCAGTTGGATGTCACTTCGTTGATATTTGATACCTTCGTACGGCTAATTCCTGGGAGTGCAGTCGATAGCTGCAGCCGGTCTCCGGTAAGATTTAATGGCGGTGGCAAGTCACGTGGCTATACGTGAGCGTGTCCACGCGTGCCAAGCTCGGGTACCTTCTTCTCTTACGTCTTAGTAGCTAGACCACGATGGGAATTTCATGCACGTCGGTTGAATATTATCTGGCTTTTGCAGAGCCTGTTTAAATCCGATGTCGTTCCATAATATGCAAATACGGTCAAACTGAAGCGATAAAAAATAATATGCTTGCTCGTATCTCTCTACCAGCCTGCAACCGGACCACGGTGGAATGAAAATCCCAAAAGTTTTGCCTCCGCTTTGAACAATTAAATGAACAAAGTCCGGTAGCGGCAGCCACGTGCGTGCTTTCTGCCTCACGGAGACCGGAAGGCATTCGAGCACTGTCATTTCTCAGTACGCGACCGTCATTTAAGCATCCTATTATGCCAACTCAATGACGCTTGTTCCACACAAGCCTTCGGCTCGACGCACATTTCTTCGAAGGCGACGACGACACGGCAACACAGTCGTTGCGATCTACCAGGCTTTAAAGCGAAGCAGGTGCCGGCGGCGTGCCTACAGCTGGATATCTGCTTTAGGCACGGAATGCTGATCCACTGACGTCAGCGAAGTTGTTCGCTGCACGTCGGCGCTCTCGTGATACTGTCCGGAAATGTACGCACTGTCCTTCTGTTTTGTTTCAACTCCCTCGGAAGATTCAATTATGGCCAGCCGACAGCCAGGTGGTCCGTAACCTGCCTCACCGCCTGACTCTGCGCCACGTGGCTGCGGCACGTGGACTGGTCCGGGGAGATTGGTTGTCATTCCAGCTGCAGCCGCTTCCGTCCCTCCTTGGCTGCTTAATGCCGGCTCTGACTGAGGGGCAAGTTGATGACGTAGCCTCACAGCTACGGGTCTTTTTCTCTCACCGCCTTGTTCAATCTATGAGATATCAATAAGGTGGTTAGCATCAGATATGTGGAACAGCTATGGAACACTTGTTAGTAGGTAACGCTCTGCTTATGTCGCCGCGAATGATGCACGTTCGATACCGGTGTTAACTGCCTTACTCATGCCAGTAACAGATTTAATGACTATCCCATAACAGAAGCCTGTTACGGTATATGTAATCCACACAAGTCGAGGTAGCGAAATAAACTTGGGGGTTATCGCTGACACATCAGTCGTGCATGGCGGCTCAGCTAATACAACATTATCCATCCTTCGTGTGCATGAACCTGCTTATACCATGCCTGAAGCTTGCGGATGTAACCACGAATCATCGTTTGGTAATGCTTTTAATATAGCATCTGTAAAGTGCCTAGAAAAAGATTTAGTTCTGAGAGGGCGCTATACAAATGTATTATTATTATTACCCGACGAGAAATTCACGAAGCCTTTCATGGATTTTTGAAGAGCGCTTTAGATACTTATCTTAAATGCACGTGCGTGCTAACTTAACTGGTCGGTCCTGGGTTTTTTGCACGGGTTAAAGCCGGGGTGTGAAATAACCCATCGTATCTGCCACAACAAGGTCAACAAAATATTATTCATTTGTACAGCGCCCAATGAGAACTTAATCTCCATTCAGGCATTTCACATACACCTCAGGACTCGAGCCCACAACCTCGGCCAGACCTTGCTCGGGGAGAGCACCTTAGCCTCTGGACCAAACCAGCTCAGCAACTGAAGGAAAGCTAGCTCTTTGGGCTAACCGACACACCAAAATACCTCTGCAGTAATTCGCAAAAGCTAGCGGGCAGACAAAACTACATGACACCAGAGTAATCTTTAGATAAGACAAATGCGAGACCAAGTGTCAAATTTGCTTTAAGAGGCTATTCGCTAAAAAGAAAATTCGCTTTGAAAGTACCTGTGGCTGCTGCTGCTCACGTGCGAATTCGCTTTCGCCAAATTGACAGGCGATTCCTCCATTTTCTTGTCTGACTGAGGTAGAGACGATCCTTCCGATGCTGGGTACTTCCACATAGTCGAAGGAATTCCGCAAAACTTTGCTCACTTCGAACTTCTACAGAAACAGTTGCTAGTAAGTCACGTCAAACCAGCAAGACGCAGGCCGTACACAGCTTGATCTACTCGAGTCCGGCAAAAATAACTATATATAGTGCGTCATCAGTTGCTTCAACTCGATGATTTGACGACAGAAGGAAGCTGGCCGCGTTGGTGGCGCGAGACGCTCGGTTGTCTGCTTTGCAGCACAGACATCGCACAACCACATCGCACTCGTGCAGCATCACAGACGCTACGCTACCCCCGTAACTTTTGCGTAGTGTCGCAGCAGCAGCAGCAGCAGCAGTGAAACCGAGGCTCGCGCTCAAGCAGGCGTGGCAGGCGAGGGGCGGACATCGGGTGGAGTGATCGTCGAGTGGAATTAAGACATATATTTGTGGTTGGTTACGGTCGAGCGGGGGGGGGGGGGGGGGCATAGAAATATGGCGCAGCCCACTGCAGGAGGGTGAACGCCGCATGCCTCCTCCCTTCGCTGCTGACCATGTTGGTTTCGAATTTGTTCGGCCATTATCCTAACACCTGTAGATATCTGAGGCTGCTACCTCGATCCATTAGCCAAGCTACGAGGCGCCAGCTTTGCCAGTACTGGTCGCAAAGCTGTGAGGTCTGGCACTCGTTTCTTAAACCATGATTTTTTTAAAGACATAGTTTGAAGCCATCATGCGCTTTTTTTAACCACAAACTCGCTCGTTATGAGGTTCGTGGAAAAAAGACGTCAGCTGCCGCGCCTACACTTCTACTATCCAATCACTGAACTACCCAGGAGGCATTCAAGCCACTTTATCCACGGTGGCTGCCCAACTCACTGGGTGGCCATAGTCAAACCTATAAAAATAAAAATAATGATACACTTGTATAGCTCCTTCAGAGAGCTTAATCTCTTTCTAGGCACTTGCATATGCTGCAGAGGAACCATGGTCAAAAGGTTGGTGGTAGCATGCTCCATGACAAAAAATAAATAATTCATGTGTACAGCACCCCAAGAGAACTTAATCTCTATTCACGCGCTTGACATATGCCTCGGGGCTCGAGCCCCAGACCTCAGCCAAACCGTTATCGGGGCGAGCACCTTAACCGCTGGACCAAACCAGCTCGGCACCAAGTACAACATGGTCAGAGAAAGTTGTGATATAGAAGACGACATCTGGGATAGAAAGCTGTATTTCTCCAAGTGACCCAACCGACCCACCCAGCCAGCCAATCGTACAGATTTCAGTAGCTAAAACGCACACGCCCACGAGTCTTGGCATATGAGTATGATAATTGTATGTCACGACCCTGGTCGTGGTTTCAAGTCATGAAGCAAGCAATTCTTTGCTGCTAATTGCTAGATGGGGTGGCTGCTGCTACGGCTCTACAGCTAAATAAATGAAGCTTTTAAATCAGCTAATCATTACTTTTTACTTTACAGCTGCTGCTCAGCTGTAAAGCTAGGCTCTATCGTCATGAACGTCAATAATGTCAGATTACACCACATTTTATTGACCTGCATGAGTCCTCATACACATGCTTATCGAAGGCGAGTTTTTTTTACTCGCTTTGAGGTTCTCCATTCTTTTTGCACCAGGTTATCCAATCCGAACTACTTCCCAAACAGGTCAGACGTCGTACCAGCCTCTCTTATGGCTCAAATCGTTTGATAGTGCTTCTAACGAACCTCAGATCTTGTAGAGATTGTGCCTTTATTTCGTAAGCTTTTAAGCATGAAACTCACTCCCAGCTTACGTCGAAAAAATCTCCCTCTTTGAAGACGATTAAAACAAAGCCTAACACCCACCTGCTCCTCACAACGTTTTCTGCTGCCGACTACGGCCCATTCTTCTTTCCAGAAGTCCTGAGCTGCTACTTCTATGCCACTCACTAGATTGACTATCACTCCCGACTTAGTCAGCTATGCTTCTCACCTTCTCTTAATTGCGTGAGATGGAGTCTCTTGCAACGAGTTTAAATTGAAGACCTACAGAATTCTACAAAGAAGCCTACTTCATTGAGCCAAACTTAACATTGGTGTATCTACAAACTACTAATACTAATAACGTAGTATTTTATAGTGCCATAAAAGAGCTAAATCTAAACATGAGAAATGTATGTAGGGTGAAAAGAAAGTTTGAGTGACGACTAGTAAACAATAGCTGCTAAGCGACAGCAAGCGTATACATGTAAATGACAATTCATGTGAACGAAGCATACGCCGGGAGAAACCAGTAAATGAATGTCATCAAGTTAGGAGCTGTCGTGCTATCAGTCAGTTGTGAGTTCCAGGATTTAGTGTGCATACGAATTGAAGACAAGATCTTCAAAAGATTTGAGGTCGGTTGGAGGTGCACAATCTTGTTCAGATGAGCTGACGGTGGGCCAAGGCCTACGGGTCAAGCATTTGAGAGAGATAAGGTGGACTAACAGAATGAGGAGACCCAGAAGTGAATGACTAAACCCTGAAGTCAATGCGCTACTTGGTGAGTAGTCGGTGCCGATCTAAAGAGAGAAGTCGCATCACGTGGTGGCAGCTGCGATAGCTCACAAGATAGACAATTCCGAGTTTGTTCACGAGTTTGTGCGAAAGCTTAGAGCTCTCTTTCAGTCTTCCACCTACATTGACTTTGCATCAAGTAAGTTGCAGCCGAGGACTCGTCTGTTCAGCTCAGCATTACCTTCGCGCCAATGATCTGGCACTTCGTTCTGTTCCTCCGTGTTTTGCATACTTACTAGTGCACGAATCAGTGAACGATTCAAGTCGGTGGCCACGGTGTGTCTTCTTGTGCGCTTCAGCCTGCTGGTCTAGGCACGACGCAAGTGCGCTTTTGCGTGCTCGTCTTTGTCTGATACATGTCAACAACTGTTTTTTTACTGCTTCTCTTGCAGTCAATGTTATAGCAAGTGAATAGACAGTTGTTTCTACGATGGTGCTAGACAAAAGACTTTAGTATAATTATCTGTTAGCATCCAATTTCACGGACAGGAAGACATGCAAGGATTGAGTTATAGAAGCCTCGACGGGATGTTGCAAAAGTATGAGCGAACTAATATGCGGCCATCTTAAGTACGGCCCAACTATTTTGAAGTGTTACGTAACTAAAGCTAGGCAGACTTGATTGACTACAGAGCTGACATGCTAATGCGGCGATAGGTTGCATTAGATCAAGATGTGCAGACTGCTTACCAAGGCCATACGACATATTCTGTCTGCGTGAAGCTTTTACAAAACTATCGAATTTAGTTTTTATGTTGTCACATAAAACTAAGTTCGTCAATCGTCCGGGCATTCATACATCCGTACGTGCTTGCTTACCAGTAGTGTCTTGGAGATGGTTCCTTCCACATCCACGAGCACATCCACGAGTAGCGATCCACAATCCTCGTATGCGACGAATTCTACGCTAGACATTCTAACTTCGCTGCCTCTCCGTCGGATTTCGTTTTCGCGTATACTCTGTAAACACAGTGGAAACTGTCGCGGGACAAAGCAGAGTTCATATCTATGCCGTTTCCCCTTGCAACAAATGTAAAGCGCCTAGAAAGAGATCGAGTTCTCTCAGGGTGCTTTATCAAGAGCATTACTACGTCAGGTTTCTCTCGGCAAAAGGACGTTACGCACCGCCGAACGTGGGCAACGAGGTGGCTCGACAAAGAGATTTTGCGGGTTCCATCTAGTGTTGAACGCATAGAGGTGCGATTGATTTTCGGGCAATAGTATATTCCAAAGGTCTGGCAAAGAATTTTCTGCGCACCGGATGGCGCGTGTCATTGAATACCCAATGCGCATCGGTTGGCTACCCTAGCCGGCTTTAAACTAGCCGAAGCCAGAACTCTCAGAACAATAGTAGTCGCGTATCGCGTTCGTTACTGGCAAGAGCTGTCACCTCGAGCAAGTAGTCATCTCTGTTTAGATAATAGAGCCTGCACACGTTTTGACAGTTGAAGTAGCACACGTAGAGATTCTTGACCAGGCCACTCCCGCTCCCTCGCAGGGTTGCCGAGATCTTGAATCGTGTGAAATGCTCAATAGAGAGCACGGCGTGACCGCCGCTGGAGAACTCAACGCCTGTAGTAGCAGAAGGTTGCCAAAACTCGGCGCCGCTCTCTCGAACGTAAGCTGACAGCCGCGAGACGGATTCTTCGGAGGCACAGTGAAGGACGTGCAGCCGCAGCGGTTGCAGGAACTTTAGGCCGCTCGGCCCGCACTCGTACGCCGGCGTAAAGCTCGCCGGCTCATCGCCGTCGCCGTCCTCGTACACGACGCCCACGTAGAGCAGGTGCGCTTCGCCGCCGCTCAGAGCGCCGCGCGGAATGCAGAGCGTCGCCGCCGAGCCGGCGGCGTCGGCGGCGTCCAGCCGCAGCTCGCCGCCGGCTTCATCGAATTTGCCCATCGCAAAGCGGCTCGAGCTGATGCAGGTGCCGCTCGGCAGCCGCCCCAGCCACTGGCAGTCTCGCTCTCGTCGCAGCGCTTCGTCTATCTCGATCAGATTCCGCTCGCAGGGCGACGCGGCAGACGAGGCGCTGCCTCGCGATGCCGGCGGCTGCTGCGCTGGAAGCCGGAAGCTCTTCTCCTGGCGCGCCGCCCAGCCGTCCCAGAGCGAGGACACGCGCGAGTACAGCGTCTCCAGCCGCTGAATCGCTGCTTCGCCTGCGGGCTCGCCGCCGCTTTTCGGCGTCGAGTCGCGCTCGCCATCATTGATGCCGCTGTCGACGACGGTGCTACGCGGCAATTTCTCCACTGAGCGCTGTTGTTGCAGAGGAGGGCTGCGACTTGGCCGCGTATGCGCTCTGAGCTCGACGCTGTTGGGATTGCAACCGTCCAATAGACCTTCGGTTGGTGCTACGCCACTCTTCTGGGTAGGCCCGGCACCTGCGACCTTGGTATCGTATGCGTGAACGGAGGATAATGAGATGGCGTAAAGAACGATGCTTGCCTCCGGTTTAGTATCCAAGCCGTCGCTGGCTTTCGGCTCTTCACCGACGGTGGAGCTTTTGAAACCGCTCGAGCTTATCTACAAAACGATGAGTTAATTTACGAAGCGCTGAGCGTATCTACGAAGCGAGACCACCACGTTTCGCCCCCGGAAGCTCAACCCGCATCACAGTGGCGAGAATTTGAGCAACTCGCACACATCGAGCGACACGAGTGCCATGTTCACGTCACCGCAGAAAGACGCAGACAGACGCAGACAGACGCAGACAGACGCAGACAGACGCAGACAGACGCAGACAGACAGACGCAGACAGACGCAGACAGACAGACACAGACAGACGCAGACAGACGCAGACAGACAGAGACAGACACAGACAGACGCAGACAGACGCAGACAGACGCAGACAGACGCAGACAGACGCAGACAGACGCAGACAGACGCAGACAGACGCAGACAGACGCAGACAGACGCAGACAGACGCAGACAGACGCAGACAGACGCAGACAGACGCAGACAGACAGACGCAGACAGACGCAGACAGACGCAGACAGACGCAGACAGACGCAGACAGACGCAGACAGACGCAGACAGACGCAGACAGACGCAGACAGACGCAGACAGACGCAGACAGACGCAGACAGACAGACGCATGTGTACGGAGCCCCAAGTTTTCGCGGAGCCGCGCACCTTGATGCTCGCGCACTTAATGCTTCAGGTCGAGGCTTCGAGTCCTGAATCAGGCAATTGTTTCTCGCTCGCGTTCCGCTCCTGTCTCTCGCTCCAGCCTACCTACCTACCAACCTACCTACCTACCTACCAACCTACCTACCTACCTACCCACCTACCTACCTACCTACCTACCTACCTACCTACCTACCTACCTACCTACCTACCTACCTACCTACCTACCTACCTACCTACCTACCTACCTACCTACCTACCTACCTACCTACCTACCTACCTACCTACCTACCTATCTACCTACCTACCTACCTACCTACCTACCTGGGTTCCTTCTACTTCACGGCATCCCGTCGAGCCATTCGACCATCTCGCTCCGGCCTATTACTCGGCTGGTCAGTTACTTGCGCCCCTAACTAACTTCAATTCCACAGAAACCGTTCGTTCATTTACTAATCAAAAACCTCGGAACTCACTTGACAATCAAACGAAAGCTGGAAACCTTTGTCTTGCACATAGTCTATGCTCTGTACGAGCCATGTGTCTTTTTTAAATGAAACTAAGCACGTCATGACTAAAGGCAGTAGTGAAGGTGCCTTAGTATAGAGCGACCATGGACCTTTCTTTTTTCGAGCGTGCTCGGTTAGTTTTTTCTTCGCTTAATCAAGCGAGTGTTAGTAACCAGTGGTCCGGAGAGCCAGAGGCAGTGTAACTTGCGTGCGCTTTTGCGTGCTTGCTTAAACAAGACTTTGCTTTTTATTAACTATTGGTTATTACTTCTCTTGGAGCGAGTTACAAAATACCTAGATAAGGGATATACAACTCTCTTAAGACGTCATATAAAAGAGTTGCTATAATAATAATTACTATTATAATTGAATCCTGCACTGGCTCACTTGCCTCTACGAGCAGCGAAGCATGAGCCTGCGGTAGTGTTGGGGGCGGATGCCTTGTAGGCATTTACTTAAGTTGTGCAGCATGCTTCCTTTGCACCAAAATGTAAAGTGCCTAGAAAGATATTGAGTTCTCTGAGGGTATAAGAAATGAACAAATGTATAATTGCTGCTGTTATTGTATCTCTTCAACCGTAATCGTACACACGAGCAGGAAGATCTTCGAGCGATATTCATTGTTGACGGCCTAAGCCTTGCTAAGAGCTTGGCCTGTTCGCGTTCCGATTTGTCCAAGCTCAGCCTTGAGACCGCCGGTCTGGCCAATACGGCGGACCTTCTCAAATCATTATCTTTTAAGTCTAATAGCCCTTTAAAGGCCTGCACCGCACAGGTATGCCATCTCAGACGATACTGTGCGATATCGTTACTCAGCTTAGCTGTTAGCGCCGGTAGTTAAATTTTGTAAAAAAAATTGAGTTTTGAATTCCCTACAGCTCGCAGTTCTTCCCGTTCATGGAGTCATTTCCAATTTCCTAACCGGCGACGACTCAATAACAAGGGTAAAATGAAATGCACTCTCTCTCGCGGTTGAAAATAAATTTCACTGGAAAAAGACCGAAGGTGGGCAATTACCAATGGTGAGAACTTACCAAAGTTTTATCCCAATGAACCAGAACAAAGTGGAAAAAGCACTTAGAAAAAAATATATATATATAATTAATTTGTATAGCGCCCAAAGAGAACTTAATCTCTATTCAGGCGCTTCACATATGCCTCGTGGCTCGATCCCACAACCTCAGCCAGACATCCGCTCGGGGCGGCGAGCACCTTAACCGCCGGACTAAACCAGCACGTGCGTGACTACAGCAAACAAAAGCAAGAAAAAGCAACAGCGAACGCGATTCACCATTGCACTGCCAAATCCAAACGGCAGTGAGATTTTCGGCCAAATCAGCAGAAGAATATTTTTCTTTCAATTGTAGATTTCTCTTGAGAAAAAACTATGAGATTATCCGTCAGTGGGCGTAGGGCGGCGCTGGGCGAGCGGGCACTCTGGCCCCCCCCCCGCAGTGCGACGTAACCTGTACAACTCGCAGTGATTTTTGCGCGAGTATACGCTAGTACGAATAGGAATGTTGCATTAAAATTCTAAGGACGTCCGTCTGTGCAAAACTAAATGGTCAATATGATGAAAGCGATTATGACGCGCAAGCGTAAAAGAAGATCGAAGCTGCGATGGCAGAGATGAAGCGTGTCACGTGTCAGAGATGAAGACTGTCATGATTTCGCGTCGCGCGCGAATGTGCTCTCTCATTACGATTCACACCGAGTATCGTAGTCGTTGGAGAGGGCGACGCGTCGTAGCAAGTAGCAGAGTTTCTCGCTCATTAGCCGCGAGGGTTTTGCGCGATAAATAGCTAAAGCCGATTGAGAGAGGACCGTGCGCGTTATTTCTTTTCAAGCCACGCCCAGCCGGTCCGCGATGGAGCGGCTTGACTTGAGCGGCCGCGCGGGGCAGCGCGCGATGGACTCGCGCGACGCGAGCGCGGGGCTTCAGCCGGGGCTTCAGCCGGGGCTTCAGCCGCGCTCGCTTTAGCCTTCAGTCGGCTCGCGCTCAATTTCAAGTCGCAAAAAACTAATTCAGGATGCAACACAGCTGACAAAGAAACCTAGCGCTAGAGCTGGCGATCGAGGAAGTGAGAGAGAGAGAGAGAGAGAGAGAGAGAATATCCATTGGAGACTGGATGAATGTCGAGACTAAAAATCGCCGCGCCTGCAATCCGCGAGTCACCCGCTGCCGTAGGTCGCATGGATGGTTTTTGCTATGTACGTTACCAAGGAACTCAACGAGTGGCTTAATTGATGGCGAGTTCATTCCATTCCCACGATCCAGCTACTAGCGCGACGGTGAGACGCTAGCTAATCACTCGAAGCTGAACGAGGTCTACGGGCAAACTACGTGCTGGTGATGATCTGCATCCAAGCTCTAACGACCACCAGCATGGCTGCAGTTATGGTTAGGGTTTCTGGAAGATCACAAGCTCTAAAGACAGACGTAAAATCTGATTTTCTTTCAGAGGCTTTCAGTTAGCTTATATTGGTCAGTTGAAGCGACACACAAAATCAACCTGAGCACCGCCATCTTGCACAAGCGAAACGCAGCAGCAGCGCCACCAAGGTCAGTCAGACTGCCGCGCCCGTACCCGTACCCGTACCCGTACCTCTGCAGCCGGCTTCCGTTCGGTGCCTCGCTTCTGCTGCCTCCGTTGCAAGCTTTGGTGAGCGGTTGCCAAACACAGTGCAGTTTCTTCGGTGCCCATGATGCTATCTCTGAGGGATAGAGCGGCGAAATTAGCCAGCTCTGCCTAGGCTTGGCTTGCTAATTGACACATCGTAGGCGCAGCGGCGCTTGCTTGTGACGTAGCTTGCTTGCAACTTGAGAAACGACCGTCAGCTTCAAAAATAGGAAACAACCGTGAATATGGAACTAAATCAATTTTGGCAGGGTTACTTTAAACGGCGGCACGCACGAACTTTAACAGCTTTAAAAAGTAGTCTCATAGAGGCAGGCAATGTCAAGAGATCGGATCGCTCGTATCCTCCTGTGATCTGTGTGAGAAATGTTTTCCCGGCCTTAACACTGCTATGGGACTTACTGTAGGAGCTGCACAAACTCTGCCGCTGGACTTGTCAGTCGTGAACACCATCACTGCCATTGTACGCCATTTCTAATCGGCCTCCACTGGTTCATCATCGTACGACACATCGACTTCAAGGTCCTGACACCTCAGTGACAGAGCACGCTTTATTCAAGCACTCTGACCTAAGTGCCTGAAGTACTTACTCTTTGGGAATTCTCTCGTAGCACCGACGCTCCTCCTCACACCGACGCTCCTCCTCCGACTCGGTTCGTTCCGCTGCGTCTCTAAGCAGCCTCAGATATCTCGGTGACAGCTCCTCAAGCTCGCACGCTCCCATCCACAGGTGGAAACTCGCTGCAACTGACATTGGCATCTCGATATCTAAAGACTGAACGACATTTAAATGGCTAAAACCCGCTCGTTCCCCATAACATTAGCATCTGTTTGTGAATTGACTTTCATTCCCTTGCACGTACGAGAATGGTGCATGTTATTATCAGCAATCAGTTTCCGTGCTATTTCTAGGTGCGAGCATCTTTCTTTAAGAGAGAGCACCTTAAACCTGGGCCCAGACCCAGGGGTCTGACTGAAGGGGCAAGATGCTCGCTCTCGACGATCCAGGGTTGTGACATTCGAGTTTTGCATTCGGGTATTAATAACGCCTACCTCCATGTCCACCTGCGAGCGGCGGCGATAGCCGCTACGGCTCTTCTGCAGCTACAAAAAGGAGGCTTTTTTGATCAGCTGACCTCAACCTTTTTTTCTGTCTAGCACACGCAGAGTTTCTAGAAAGAGATTTTCTTCCCTTAAGACGCCGTGTAACGTTTTATTATTATTATTATTACGTCCGGATCGCTCTTGACGTTGAAAGCTCTGCCTGAAGCTGATTGCATCGATGATCTCTACAATCTCAGTACTCAGATGCTCTGCTCTCTGTACCCTCAGTATTCAGGTGCTGCGATCTCAACGCTCTCGGTGCTCCGGTGCCAGTCTCACTCCGAGCTCAACTCTCAACCACTCAGCTCTCAAAGTGCTCAGTGTTCGGCTCTCGCCACGCTCTGCGCTCAGCCGCCTGACCAAATCATAGCTCAGCCAATCAGCTGTTCGACTACAACCTGTTTGCATGATAGTTATTCACGCCCAGGTGTTTCCTCGTTACAGAGATCTTCACTTTCAATCCGTCGCTTCCCTGGTGCCCGTCCTTGACTTCCTGCTTCCGGTCGCTTCCCTGGTGCCCGGTGTCCGGTTGACGTCGTGGCGACGAAGCAGCCGCAGTAGCATCGAGCAGCAGCAGCAGCAGCATTAGACGATGCATCGACTTGACGCGCTCAGGCAAAGAAAATGACTCTAATACCGAGCGCAAAAAAACCGTTGGGCTGTTACATTGCGGCTGGGTGCATCGCACTGCATCGAACACGCATTGCTTACTAAGTGACGCTACGTGCGAATTGACGAGTCTCGGTTTTTGTTTCGATTGCCGCAGCGCGACATTGACTGGCTCTCGTCCGAGTGCTCGTAAGGAAGTCGGAGCCCGGAAGCACTCAAGCATCTCTCTCCGTGTGCACGATGCCGGCTTCCTTATGCAAATACGCGCTGCTATTCATCGGCGGAACTTCCGCGTAGCAGCAGGCTAGCTGCCGTCGTGCCTGTCGCTGCCAGTCTGGTCGCGATTGACCTCGCACAAAGCAATCCAATCCCGCCATTCGTACTCTGGCACCACCTTTCAAGAGATTGGGCCTAGGTGAGTAGCACGTCGCATCAGACGACAGATGAACACGTTTTCCGCACCTTCTGACGCTTTCACCGATCTGCCGCACGATTGAGTCGAGCTGACTAAAAGAACGAGGACTCGTTAAACGTGCTTTAAGCATTTCCGCCACAGGCACCCCGACTTCGAGCGGTCAATAGGGAAGCAGGCGGTTGCCAAACTTGGGTTACCTTTGGTAAGGTGGTCGATCTTACGATGCTTTGGTCGTAGGATCTCAAGGAGGGCTTAGCAGCGTACGTACGCCGAGAGGCTCGCGCCGCTGCTAAGCCTCGTACGCTGCCTGTCGCACAGGCCTGCGCTTCGCTGGAGCAGCCTATCGTTGTCGGCTGGCCGGTCAAACGCGGCTCTGAGTCCAGGAGAATTGTCTTGAACCCTCCTTTCAGCACTCGAGCTGGGCGACGTTGCTCATCTGTTGTCTAGCGGCATCAGGTAATTAATTCCTTACCGTAGTTATCCACCTCGTCAGGCCCAGCAGCGCTAAGCTCTTACTTACTTAGCCTTTTGTCCCGGCTAACTATTTAGTATCCCGGCCACGCTTGCTCACGATCGTCATCTCCACCGCCGCCACCAGTTCGAAACTTATGGAACTCGTTTCTCTTAGAACGAGGGAAGTGTGCGGGCATTCACACTAACCATCCACGGCCAGGCACTCGCATTAACCAACCAAAGCCATAGGGCAGCGAGAGGCAGCGTCACGATGAGAGTTTGGCGGACGCCGCCGAATACGTTCGGTATGGAGCGTGGCTCGCATTGTGTGTTGGTCGTTTGCTTGTGTGAGCGTACGTGAGCGTGTGCGGGCCCTCACGGTCCCGCTGTAACGATCAGGCGTTGGACGTAGAGGTAACGATGATTAGCCACCTACGGCAAGAAGGCGGAAGGAGGGGTCATTTTCGACTATTTTCGATTAGCGAAACACCCCCTCAGTTTATCTGCCTTCGACTAAGTTAGCAGTGGTAGCCGGCTTTAAGAAATTGCGATTGTATTCCAAGGTTTCGTCCGATTCCCAGCGCGACTTATTCCGCATTATCCTGCGAGCGTTCTCGTGCCAATCTCGTGGGCCTGGCCTAGCACTTGCCTTACGTGGCGACAGCTATCTCAAATCATCGATCGCAGTTTATGGCGATACTTGAGATGCATGTAATAGTATTATCATTCGGCTTTACGGAGAGTCTCAGGGTCAGAGGTGTATCCAAGTATGGCCAGGCGTGCAAATTCATAGTAAAGTGAATTTTCAAGCTTGTGCATGCGTGCGCATGACAGCCACTAACCGAAATATACGTCGCTAGAGATTGCCTCTCTATCTCTCTTTATCCATGCATACATACATACATACATATATATATATATATATATATATGTATATGTATATATATATATATATATATATATATGTGTGTGTGTGTGTGTGTGTGTGTGTGTGTGTGTGTGTGTGTGTGTGTGTGTGTGTGTGTGTGTGTGTCTGTGTCAGTGTGTCTGTGTGCGTGTGTGTGTGTGTGTGTCTGTGTCTGTGTCTGTGTGTGTCTGTGCGTGTGTATGTGTGTGTGTGTGTGTGTGTGTGTGTGTGTGTGTGTGTGTGCGCGCGCGCGTCTACTCTCTCTTTGTCTCTCTCTCTCTCTTTCTTTGTCTCCTCTCTCTATTGCATATACGTACACAATATGCACCCAGAGCACACGTGCGTGCGAGCAAGAACAAGTAGAGTTTACACGTCGGGCGTCTAGAACCTCGCGGCGGCGCCGGGCGCCGTCTAACAGCGACTTCGTCAGCTTAGTTACGTCACATTCGCGAGGGTAAATAACTGCGCGTTGTAACAATACAAGCTGCACATTGCTGTAGAATGAGTTGGAAAAACCCCAATGAATGACAAAGACCAGATACCTCTCGAAAGTCTCGTCTGCTGCGGCAGTCATGGGCACTAGACAAAATCACCAATGGCTATTGCTCCCACTAAGCACATGCGATGTCGGCGTAAAATAACATACTCTGCCATTGCCTCGTCGCACAGCCCCTCGCCTAATAGCGTGCGTCACGTGCGCCGGGGATTTCCTTACGTGCAGTAGCTTTGGCCTCTTGCGCCAAGCGACGCGCTTGCGCAAGTTTCGCTGCGAAAATTTCGCTGCGCTCTTCACGCCCTCCTGTAACCCGCGGAGTGCCTGGTCCTGCGTCACCGTCACTCTATCTAGCTCTCTCTGTCGCCTCCTCCCTCTCTCATGCGCTCTCTCTCTCTCGCTCTCTATCTCTTTCTCTCTCGCTCGCTCTCGCCTCTCTTTCGCATGCTCTGCTACTCGATCGCTCGATCTTCTTTCCGTTCAGCTAGCTTTGTCCTCTCTGTGTCTACTTTGTCTACTATAGCTAACGCCGCGGCGTTTTTTCCCGGTTTCACTCCAATCCAACTCTCAAGCTCTATTCGCTCCGTCGCGGCGGCTTTCGACCTCGGCCCGCCGCGACGGTCGGACACACTAATCTTAACGGCATCGACGACTCGAAGCGGAGCGAAGCCGCGAACCAGCGACTCGCCGTGGAAAACCGAGGGGGCCGCCACTCGTTTCGACCGAGCGCCAGACTGGAGCAGACGGCGCTGGCGGCGGTTTCAATGCCCTGCGCGATGGCCGTGGCCTCGATCCTGCGCGCGACGAGCAGCGCCGCGTGCTCGCGACCCAGATCCGAGTCGGCGGCGGCGGCGGCGCTGCGGCTCGGCGTAAGCCGATCGGCGGGTATCGAGGCCTACACGCGTTATGCATGTACGAAGGCGAGCGACCGTCGAGCGAGCCACCGCCGCCGCCGCCGCCCTCTGTCCCTTACCTGTGCTCGCGCGCACGCTCGACGTCGCGACCCCGAATGCCGACGCCCGCAGACGCAGCTAGGTTGACTCGTCAATGCGGCTTCAGCTTTACGACGCGCAGCGGCGCGAATCGCGCGAATAGAGAATTGGCGGTAGTAAGAGCGGCGGCGGAGCAGCGGGGCAGCAGTTCGGCGACGGATCCTCAGCGAGGGCTCGCCATCTCCGCAGTTCGGGGGGGGTCTTACCTCGAGTGAGCCCGCGGCGTAATGCACACACACGCGCGCCCAGCGGCCGCCGGCGAGCCTCTCTCAGCAACTTCTGTATGGCTTCGCCTCGAGTCGTCCGAAGCGCACCGCACGATAGCCGGATCTCGATAGCGCGACAATCCGCACTCGCTGTATATCGAGAGCTATAGGCGGAAGTCTTCCTTAGTGCTTCCCACTTTAGGGCTCCCCCCACCCCGCGGTGCGGCTTTCCAGTTGGCCGTGGCCAATCACCCGCATCGCGCCTGCGTGCGGCCGCTGCCTTCGCCGCGGCGGGGCCGCAATGACGGCTTGCTCCCGAAAAGCGGCCGGCGGGTTCCGCGATCGCACCTGGAGCAGGCAGAGGCCCAGCGCTCCTATTCAGACGAGCGCAACCGGTCGCCCGGCGCGGCCCAACTGCGTGCAACGCAACCTGCGACCCGCCGTCACCTGCTGCCACCACGGCGGCCGAGATGGCTGCCCAGACTCGGTGCCGTTGCGCGGCGTCATCCCGGGAAGTGTCCTCATCGAATTGATCGTCGCGAAGTGCCACGGGTTGCGGCAGCAGCAAACGCCATTTTTGCGTTATGAAATCTTTGTAACAATACGGCTGAAATTACACGCCAAACTAGGCGAAAAAATCCGTAAATTGCCTAGATTAATTGGGACGATCGAGTAGATAAAGCTAGCTGAACGGAAAGAAGAAGATCCAGCGATTGAGTAGGAGAGCATGCCAAAGAGAGGCGAGAGCGAGCGAGAGAGAGAGAGAGAGAGAGAGAGAGAGCGAGAGGGGGAGGTGGCGATAGAGATAGCTAGACAGAGAGATGTCAAGAGCGAGGGATGGCGAGAGAGAGAGAGAGAGAGAGAGAGAGAGAGAGAGAGAGAGAGAGAGAGAGAGAGAGAGAGAGAGAGAGAGCACGAGTTAGATTTGATGAGAGAGAGAGAGATCAATATAAGCCTCTCTAGCAGGACGATTAACGGCCTAAGAGAAGAAAATGATATCTAGGCACGCACATGCTCTCTCTCTTTCTCTCTCTCTCTCTCTCTCTCTCTCTCTTCCTTGCTATCTGCAGTAATAACTTCGAATGAGGACGAGGTGAGATACTGTGATGCTGAACGCTCGGCGGGGGAGAAGTAACTCGCTGCCTACCAAGCGGTGTAGCGTAGTAACATCCGCAAGCAGCTGGCACCAAGCACGCACGCACGTTCACGCCAAGGATGAATCACAAAGATCAAGTAAATGCTGTAATAAGCAAGTGTGTTTTAAGCTTCTTTTTAAATGTCGTGACGGCAGCACACATTGTGACGGGCGTCGGGAATGAGTTCTAAGCTTTGGAAGCTTATGAACTAAAGGCACCGTCTTCAGAGGTTTGGAGGTTTGTACGAGGTATAGCTAAGCTATTCGAGTCAGAACAGATAGTTGTACGATTCTTGGCCTCGTGGGGAAGTAGTTCTGATAGGTAGGCTGGAGCTAGAGAATAAAGGGACCCAAAAGTAAGTGAGAGAACATTGAATTCAATGCGCTGCTTGACTGGGTGTCTGTTCAGGTCGGCGAGAAGTGCTTGATGTGGCAACGGATTGGTAAAATGCTTGAAATGAACAAGCCGCGCTACCTTGTCGGATCACCATGCAAATATGGTTAGTGGTGGCATGAACAGTATCAGCATACATAAGCACAAAAAGGACTAACCACAGGGACCCACTAAATGCTGTCATAAATAGATGCGTCTTAGTTTCTAAATGTGGAGAAGTCAGATGTCGTGACACAAGTCGGCAGTGAGTACCAGGCTTTTGCTTTGATCCCTTCCAGCTTTCTAGCTTAAAAAATTCTCCCAACTCCCTTGCTGCATGTATTGATGACATCTGCACAGGGATGGCGGCAAACGTTCTTAAATCACCATGCAAATATGGTTAGTGGTGGCATGAACAGTATCAGCATGCATAGGCACAAAAAGGACTAACCACAGGGACCCACTAAATTCTGTCATAAATAGATGCGTCTTAGTTTCTTTTTAAATGTGGAGAAGTCAGATGTCGTGACACAAGTCGGGAGTGAGTACCAGGCTTTGGGAGCATACGGACTAAAGGCACAGTCTCCAAAGGATTTGAGGTTTGTATGAGGTAATAATAATAATAATAATAATAATGCACTTGATAAAGCGCACTCAGAGAACTTAATCTCTTTCTAGGCGCTTTACATTTGCTGCAAAGTGAAATGCAATTGAATGGTAAGTAAAATCATGCTTGAAAAACAAACAAAATGAATAATATGGTTAGGGATGACATGCACAGGGTCAACATGCAAATAGGTAAACAATTAGATTGCGAAAAGCGGATGGTACAACGCTTAGCTTGGTAGAGGAGTAGATCTGATAGGTCGGCTGTAGCCACAGAATGAGGGACCTAAAAGTAAGTGATAGAATCTTGAAGTCGATACGCTGCTCGATTTGGAGCAAGTGCAGGCTAGCGGAAAGTGGCGGGATGTGGCAACTGCGACGCTCGCGACAGAGCAGCCGACATTACAGCTTTTGAGTTTCGCACCTATTGTAAGCGGCTGATCACACATGCAGGTAGACCAGCAGTAAGTGAGTTACAGAAGTCGAGACGGAATATTACAAACGCATGGACCAATGCGGATGTAGTATCCCTGTGTAAGCAAGCCCAGATTTCGGCAACTGTGTGTAGCTGAAAGCAGGCAAACGACTTTTGAGCCGATGCAGTCGTCTAATGAAAGGTTATTTGGATGATAACAATTAGAACACGTGCACATTCGACAGGCGATTGAAGTATTATCGAATAGCATTCGGCACTAGTAACAGTCGCTGTGCGAATCCGCCGTAGCGCCATCAAGCGGACAGTTTGACCCGAGTGTCCCGCGGGTCTCCGACCTACTGGACGGGGGTTATGGCCAGCCGCTCTGCCTCTCGTGCCTGGATGTCGATAGGCAAAGAGACTTGTTTTGCAGCTTTTTTTGTCGCTCTTCGGAGTCTACGGCGCCTCCGCTGCCCATTGGGAGCAGCAAGAACGCGGAAGGTAGCTCGAGCGTGCCCGCGCGACGCTCCGGCGAGTGAAAAGCGGCGGCGCGCCGGTGCGTCGCCGAAGCGCGTGACAGCCCGCGACAGGGGGATTTTCCGACGCCTAGCGGACGCGAAGAAGGTTTCGCTTTCGCGGTGCAAGTGCGACTTCAAGTGTGACTTCAAGTGCGACTTCAAGTGCGACTTCAAGTGCGACTTCAAGTGCGACTTCAAGTGCGACGACAAGTGCGACGACAAGTGCGACGACAAGTGCGACGACAAGTGCGACGACAAGTGCGACGACAAGTGCCCGCATGCTCGTACATCGCTCGTCGTACATGAGCTCGTCGTCATACGCAATACGGCAAGCCAATGCCGCCAATGCCGCGCGTGGGCGCCGGTCTGGCCGGCAGGGCGGCTCTAAGTGGCTAACGTTAGCTGCTTGTCCGTGAACCAAGAGTTGTCCCTGCGTCCTCCTAGGAGCCAGTTACAAGTTTGACGCAAATGGCCATCGGATCTACTGCACAGAGCTAAACTAGGTCGTTGCGGGTACTAAAAATTGACTAACTGCTAATCTGAAAACCGTAAACCCTAAATCTGCGCGCAAAGCTATGCGAAGCGTGACGTTGCCTTTTCAACAGCTTATAGCTGTGAAGCGATACACTATATAAACTATAAACTTAAACTATAAACATGCCAAGCCATTTGCCTGCGTTTAAACCTAAACCCCAAATCAGCCAAACCGCCTAGCAGTCTGAAAAGCATTCCCAAGTGTCTGCAGAGTGTAAATAAGAGTGTATCTCCGTCAGTAACTCCACAAAGTCATACAGACCATGTGGGTTACGCAGGCGAGTTTTGTATAGCGCACTCATAGCCTAAGCGGCTTTCGGTACGCATTCGGTACCCAACAGACTTCATCTCACGCAACAAAGAGAAAGTGGGAAGCATAGCAGAGTCAGGAGAGCAGTTGAGGTAGTGAGTAGCATAGAAGTAGCAGTTCAGGACCGCTGAAAAAGATGTGCCATAGTCGGCAGTTGGAGAGTAGATGTCGTTGCGTAAGAATTGTGGAAGCGAGTTCCACAGTCTAGGACCTGCAGAGCTAAAGCTTCTGTCGCCAACTGTCTTTAAGCGGAGGAATGGGACAGCTAATTTATTGTCCACACAGGACCTGAGGGTGCGAACAGGCTGAAACTAGTGCAGCAGTTCAGCTAGGTACGAAGGAGCCAAGCCGTGGCGGGCCTTGTAAATGTTAATGGCTGTTGGTTATCCGAGGAACCGTACAAAGTGACTCGGGGTTTAGCCTTAAGCCCTCTTCAAGTGCTTTCTGCTACCTATACTCTCTCTCTCTCTCTCTCTCTCTCTCTCTCTCTCTCTCTCTCTCTCTCTCTCTCTTTCTCTCTCTATCTCTATCTGTCTGACCTACTAGTCGCTTCACTCACTTACATCAGCCTCCCTTAACCGACCTCTTTGCTCCTTCATTTTGCTCATTGTACACCTAGCTGGCGAAGTCACCAGAAAAGTCTTGCATCAACCCGATAAAAATACCTTCCCCTTAGCTGCCCTTCAAGGCCGTTTTCATTCATTGGATTAAGGAGCTTCATTTCCAGCATGCGCTTAATTGTGCACCAATAAGCGTTTAAAGCACACGAGAATAAAAAAACCCAGGATTCACTGGAGCATAGGAAAAGCTGAGCGGAAAAAACGTCTTTAGCTGACATTTCAACGAGTCAAAGTCAATGCAGGCAGTGGCAGAAGACAGATGCGAGTTCCTGACTTTCGGTGCGTACGAACTGAACGCTCCGAATTAAAAAAAATATTTCAAACGAGGGAAAGGAGCGGCGAGGCGACCGAAAGTCGCAGAGCTATTGTTGAAAGAGCGCGCTGCAAGAGCACGAAGGTCGGCTAGATGGCGCTGCTGGTGCTCGCCAGCGAAGTGACCTGTACGCCACGACACGGGGGATCTTAAAGTCGATTCGACTCCTAATAGGGAGCCAGTTAAGCGCAGAAAAAGATGTGGCGGATGCTGTGGCAGCATCCACGCCGTCGATGACGTGCCAGCCGAGCTTCTGACCTTCTCCAGCTGTAGACGATTGTAAGGACACGTGCTGGAAGTCTTGAAAGGCGAAGCGCATTTAACTTCGTGGTCTATGTCGAGGTCAGCGCTAGGTGCTAGGTTCAGAAAAGTGCAAGCAGGAATGTCGCACGCCGCCCCTTGTTGCTTTAATTTCCGAGTCGGTCTCTTTGATTATGCATAACATAACAAAAGATCTCAGCTCGCGGCGGAGCCGCAGTCGAGGGGGGCGTGAGCTGAGAGCCGTTGAGCACTGCCGTCTCGAAGCGTCCAGCTCCTGCTCCCACCGTGCGTCGACGTGAATCTCTCTAACCTGACGGTCACCAGGCCTGCTACTAGTCCAGCGGCCCAACCTAATGCTCGCCTTAGGAATTCTTGCTCAATGTCTAAAAACACCCTATTAATAAGCGACATTGCTTCTGAAATAAAAGCCTCGAACTGCTCGCCTTGACCGAAATCTAGCTAAAATCGGTAATTCGCTGACCATGTACGACGCAATTCCGACAAGCTCCTCATTCTCTCACATCCCTAAATCAATAAAAGCAGGAGGCAGAGTCGTGTTATCGCAAGGTCATTCTTGGTTTCTAGCCGCTTGCTGTCCGATAGAAACATTCGTGTGAGTCTATTATTTTGCGTTCACCCGGCAACAAGCAACGAATGGTGGCAGTAGTTTATCATCATAAGTACCACTTCCTCCTTTATCTCAAGTTTTTCTGATCTCATTTCGATTCTGTATGCAAGAAATTGATCCTTTCCCGTAATGGATTATTTCAACATTTTTATTGATAACTTATCTGAAGTCTTCAGCCCCCAATTTTGTGCACTGTCTGAACAAGTGTCTCTTGTGGCTCACGTGCATAGCCCTACTCACATCAAGGGTCACACACTCGAGCAAGTTATCTCCTGCAGCTGTACGCTATCATCACCTATTGGTACCACATTCTGCTAATCTGACCACGTGCAGATCTCATTCGGTGTACAACATGTGCCATCCTCGTCATCTAAAATCACCTGTGAATCGTGAAACATCAAGGCAATTTGACATTATTACTATCCGTGCGAAAATATCTGCTTCGCCTCTGCTGCTCCATCCCCATCAACTGACTCCATTCCTCTTCATCATTGGTAGATTTCTACAGCACGACAATAGCTGGCAACACTCGACGGGTTTGCACCTCTGACTAAGCGCACTGTGCGCCCTCGCTCTGACGGCCTTTGGTTTACTGCAGACATTAAAATAGATAGGTCTACTAACCGCAGGCTTGAAAAGCACACAAAATATCAGGACTGACAGTCCTATCGATGGCAGGCAAACGACGACTACTGTAAATCGTACCAATCGATCCTAGCAAAGGCCAAGTATAGCTTCTATAAAAGCATTGTCGAATCACGGATGCACAATCCAAAAATGCAGATGTCTAGGATCAACCATCTCCATAACCACCCGTGGGTTATCTCCTGCCCTAGTGATCCTTGTGATAATCTAGCTGATCGCTTCTCTGGCTTCTTTTTAACAAGATAGAAAATATCAGAAAGTCCATCCCTAAGATTACAGCATCTTCTCTGGAACCCTGTCCTTCAATTCCATGCAGAACTTAATCGTCTTTACTAAAGGAGGCCACTAATGACCTCGTTCTGACGCTCAATCAAAAAATGCAACTAGTCCTCTAGACCCTATTCTTACTGTCCAGCTTCCAAAATGTAGAGATCTGCTTCTGCCACGCATAACTAACATTATTAATATGTCATTACCTCAGATAATGTCCCAGCATCTTTAAAAAAGGCTGTAGTTGGGTAACTGAAAGCAACACTAAGCCAAGAGAACTCGGGCAACTTCCGCTCAGTGTTCCTTCTGCCGGTCCTATCAAAGACACTGGAACGAGTCATGGCAGACCACCTGAACTCATGTATTGAAACGTTAAACCTTGCTAGTAAGTTCTAGCCTGGCTTTAGAGCTAATCACTCCTCGGAGTCAGCATTGCTTCAAGTGTACAATGACCTACTTAAGAATGCAGACTTGCGTACAGTCTCTCTGCTTGTTTTGCTCGATCTTTCGGCAGCTTTTGATACTATCAATCACCAAGTCATTATTGAGCGCCTCTCATCTCGCCTGGGCATCACTGGCACTGACCTGCAATGGTTCAGGTTCCATCTCAATGGGAGACTTCAAGGTATTGATATGAATTAACAAAGATCATCTGAGAAACCTCTTAAGTATGGGATTCCTTTGTGCTCTGTGCTTGGTCCAGCTCTTTTCATGGTTTATACTGTCCCTCTTGCCGATGTGATTGCCAGGCACAATCTAGGCTCTCAATTCAATGCAGATGACAGTCAGCTGCTCTTTTGCTTTGATCCCTTCCAGCTCTCTAGCTTGAAAAATTCTTTCAACTCCCTTGCTGCATGTGTTGATGACATCTGCACAGGGATGGCGGCAAACATTTTTAAAATGAATGATGATACAAAATTACCAATAATTAGAAAACCAAGTGCGATTTAGAAATTAGAAAAGTTAACGCTCAAAATCGGCTCTACCAGCACATGTCGTGCTGAGTCTGCACGAAATCTAAGCGTCCTGTTCAGAGGTAACCTTTCATTAGACGACCACGTCAGCTCCACAGTAAATTCTGCCTACTTTCAGCTGCATAACATTGCTATAATTCGGGCTTGACAGGAATACTGCATCCAAATTTGTCCATGCATTTTGCCAGGCATCCCGTCTCGACTTATGTAGCTCAGTGCTTGCTGGTCTACTGACCTGTGCAATCAGGCCCTTACAGCTTGAGCAAAATTCTGCAGCTAGGCTCGTCTGTCGTGAACGTGGAAGTTGCCACCTCTAGCCACCAGTTCTTGCCAACCTGCACTGGCTCTCATTCAAGTAACGCATCGACTTCAAGGTTTTGTCACTCGCTTTAAGTCTCTTTCCTTGGCTCCAGCCTACCTATCAGATCTACTCCCCCACCAAGCTAAGTCTCGTACCATCTGCTTTTCGGAATCTAACTGTTTACCTTTACCTCCAACGAACTTCAAATCTTTTGGAGACAGTGCCTGGCTTTAGTTCGTTTCTCCCAAAGCCTGGAACTTACTTCCGTCTTGCTTCACGACACCACCTGACTTGACCACAATTAAAAAGTAACTAAAAAGCACTTCTTTAACAAAGCACTTAGTGGGTCCGTGTGGTTGTCCTTTACATGCTTGTGCGTGCTGACCCTGTCTGTGCACGTCACTCCTAACAATGTCACTCTTGCTGTTTATTAAGCATGCTACCACTAAGAATTCGATCGTGCTTCCTTTGCAGCAAATATAAAGTGCCTAGAAAGAGATCAAGTTCTTTTTAGGGTGCAATAAAAAATGTATTGTTATTATTTTTTTATCATTAAGACCCTTGAAATTGATGCTGTCTGTGCGAGCATATCTGCTTCGCCTCTGCTCCTCACTCCCCCTTCCGACCTGTCATCATTGGTAGATTGCTACAATACTAGTTCATATACTCGACGAGCTTGCACCTATGACTTACCACACTGTACACCCTCGCCCAGACGGCCTTTGGTGTACTGCAGACATTAAGCTAGCTAGGCCTACTAAGCGCAAGCTGGAAATAGCGTACACAAAATCGGGACTGACTGTCCGTCAGCAGGCATGCGAGAACTACTGTAGATCGTACCTATCGATCCTAGCAATAAAAACATTTTTGAATTACAGATGCACGATTAAAAAATTCTAATGTCTACGATCAATCATCTCCGTAGCCGCTCCCAGTGTAGCTCCTTGCCTAGTGATCCCTGTGATAATCTAGCCGGTCGCTTCTCTAGCTTCACTGAGAATAAGAAAAAAAAGATCAGTGAGTCTATCCCTAAAGTGACAGCATCTTCCCTGGAATCAAGTCCCTCAATTCCGCGCAGCACGTCAATGTCTAAATTCAATGAGGCCACTAGTAACCTCGTCCTGAAGTTCATATCCCAATCAAAGAAGACAACTATTCCTCTACACCCTATTTAATAATAATAATAATGCACTTGATAAAGCGCCCTCAGAGAGCCCAATCTCTCTCTCTCTCTCTCTCTCTCTCTCTCTCTCTCTCTCAAGGCGCTTTACATTTCCACTGTCCGACTTCTGCGATTCAGAGATATGCTGCTGGCATGCTTAGCTAACATCATACATATGACGTTAGATACAGATCGTCTCCCAGCACCCTTTAAAAAGGCTGCAGTCAGGCCGCTACTCAAAAAAGGCAATACTAGATCAAGAGAACTTCAGAAAATTGTTCCCAATGTCCCTTCTACCATTCATTTCAATGGAACTGAAATGAGTCGTGGCAGTCCAGTTGAACTCAAATATTGAAACTTCAAACCTTGCTTGTAAGTTCCAGTATAGTTTTAGAGCTAATCACTCCAATGAGTAATCGTTTCGCGTAAATAATGACCTTCTTAGGAATGCAGACTTAGGTAGCGTATCTGTGCTTGTTTCGCTTGATCTTTTGACAGCTTTAAATACCATCGATCACCGAGTCCTTTTTCACGGCTTCTTATCTTGCCTGAGCATCACTGACACTGCAACGCAATATTTCAGGTCCTATCTCAGTGGGAGACTCCAGAGTGTTGATACAAACTAAAAATATTATCCGAGGAACCACTGAAGTATGCGATACCTCAGGGCTCTATGCTTAGTCCGGTTGTTACTCGGTTTATACTCTCAATCTTGCCGATGTGATAGCTGGACACAAACGTGGCTTTCACTTCTATGCAGCTCGTTTTACCCTCGCTTTGATCTCTCCTAGCCCTCTAGCACGTCGAATTCTTTTATCCCTTGCTGCATGTATTGATAAAATCCGCAGGAGAATAGAAGCAAACTTTCTTAAATTGAACGATGATAAAACTAACCTGGTGGTTATAGGAAAACCAAGTGTGGTTCAGAAATTGGAAAACCCAACAATCGAAATCGGCTCTGCCAGCATATGTCGTTTTGAATCTGCACGAAATCTAAGTTTCATGTTTCAAAGTGACCTTTCACCAGACGACTAAATCAGTACCTAAGTCAACTCTACTTTCAGCTGCACAAGATTGCTTAACCTCGAACTTGCCTAGACAGGGATACCACATGTAAATAAATTTATATAAATTCATTTGTGACACCAAGTCTTGACTTTTGTAACTCACTGCTTGCTGGTCTATCGGCCTGTGGAATCAGGCACTCACATGTGGTGCAAAACTCTACAGCCAAGCTTTTCTGTCGTGAGCGTCGCAGTTTACACAATACACCACTTCTAGCCGACCTGCACTGGCTCCAGTCAAGCAACGCATCGACTTCAGGGTTCTGTCACTCACGTTTAGGTCCCATAATTCTTTAACTCTAGCCTACCTATCATATCTACTCACCCACCGAACTAAGCATGGTACCACCTACTTTTCGGAATCTATTCGTTTACCTAGGCCTCGCACGAGCCTCAAATTCTTTGGAGACCGTGCTTTTTAGTTCGTGTATTTCCAAAGCCTAGAGTTCACTTTGGACTGGCGTCGCGACATCCCCTGACTTTCCCACATTTAAAAAGTAGCTAAGCGCACCTATTTTTATCACAGCATTTAGTAGGTCCATGCGATTCGTCCTTCATGTGTTTATGCGTGTTGACATTGTGCATGCTGCCACTAGCCATATTTGCATGGTGGTCCTCTGTATGTCACCTCTAACCATGCCTATGCTTGATGCTATTGAGTATGCTAACGTTAACCATTCGACAATGCTTCTTGGAAGCAAATGAAAAGTGGCTAGAAAGAGATTAAGTTCTTTGAGGGCGCTAAAAAAATATGTCATTATTATTATTAACTTACTGCACACCAATCAGGGTAGGACCGGACTACCTGTCCATCGACAGGCATATGAAGACTACTGTAGGTCGTACCAATCGATCCTAGCAAAGGCTAAGTCTAGTTTTTATAAAAACATTGTTGAATCACATATGCACAATCCAAAAATGCTGATGTCGACAATAAACCATCTCCTCAACCGTTCCCAGATTAGCTCCTTACCTGATGATCCTAATGATGATCTAGCCGATCGCTTCTCTCGATTCTTTGTGCAGAAGATAGACAAGATCAGGGAATCCATCCCTGCGATGACAAACTCCCCACTAGAATGCTGTTCCTCGGTTCCTGGCTGCACCTCAATGTCTGCATTTAGGCAGGTCACTAGTGATCTAGTCCTAAAGTTCGTATCTCAATCAAAGAAGACAACAAGTCCTCTGGACCCTATTTCCACTTTCCTGCTCCTACGTTGCATTGATCTGCTGCTGCCATGCATAACTAACATAATTAATATGTCATTAGCCTCAGGTCATGTCCCAGCACCTTTCAAAAAAGCTGTAGTCAGGCCACTTCTCAAGAAAGCTAAACTTGACCAAGAGAACTTGAGCAACTACCGCCCAGTTTTCCTTCAACCATTCCTATCAAAGACACTCGAACGGGTCGTGGCGGACCAGCTGAACTCGTATATCGAAATCTCACACTTTGTTAGTAAGTTCCAGTCTGGCTAGAGAGCTAATCACTCCACAGAGTCAGGATTGCTTCATGTATACAACGACCTACTTAGGAATGCAGACATGGGTAGAGTGTCTCTGCTTGTTTTGCTTGATCTTTCGGCAGCTTTTGATACCATCGATCACAAAGTACTTCTAGAGCGCCTCTCATCTCGCCTGGGCTTCACTGGCACTGCTCTGCAGTGGTTCAGGTCCTATCTCAGTGGGAGACTCCAGAGTGTTGACGTGAATGGACAAAGATCATCTGAAGTACCTCTAAAATATGGAGTACCTCAGGGCTCTGTGCTAGGTCCGGTCCTTTTGACCGTTTATACTCTCCCTCTCGCTGATGTGATTGCCAAGCACAATCTAGGCTTTCACTTCTATGCGGATGACACTCAGTTGTACCTTTGCTTTGATCCCTCCCAGCCTTCGAGCACCTCAAATTCTCTCAACTCACTTGCTGCATGCATTGATGCCATCCGATCATGGATGGCAGCAAATTTTCTAAAACTAAACGATGATAAAACTAACTTACTAGTTATGGGCAAACCTAGTGTTATTCAGAAATTGGAAAGGCTGACTTTCAAAATTGGCTCTGCCAGCATATCTCCAGTTGCATCAGCTCGAAATCTAGGTGTCATATTCCAAAGCGACCTCTCGTTAGACGACCATATCAGCTCCACAGTCAAATCTGCCTATTTTCAGCTTCATAACATTGCAATAATTCGGGCTTGTTTAGATAAGGATACCACGTCTAAGTTGGTCCATGCATTCGTGACATCCCGTCTCGACTTCTGCAACCCACTGCTTACTGGCCTACCAGCATGTGCGATCAGGCGATTGCAGCTGGTGCAAAACTCTGCAGCTAGGCTTGTCTGTCGTGAGCGTCGCAGTTGCCACATTACTCCACTTCTCGCCGACCTGCACTGGCTACCAGTCAAGCAACGGATTGACTTCAAGGTTTTGTCGCTCACTTTTAGGTTCCACTCACTCTTTGGCTCCAGCCTATCTGTCAGATATACTACCCCATCAGGCCAAGCATCGTACCACTCACTTTTCGGAATCCAACAGTTTAGAAATACCTCATACAAACCTTAAATCCTTTGGAGACCGTGCATTTAGTTCATATGCTCCCAAAGCCTGGAACTCCCTCCCGACCTGCGTCAGAATATCCCCTGACCTGACCACATTTAAAAGGAACCTAAAAACACACCTATTTAGGACAGCATTTAGTGGGTCCCTGTGATTCGTCCTCCGTGTGCTTATGCGTGCTGACACTGTGCATGCTGCCACTAACCACATTTGCATGATGACCCTGTGCATGTCACCCCTAACCATATTATTCATTTTGTTTGTTTTTAAAGCATGATTTTACTTACCATTCAATTGCATTTCACTTTACAGCAAATGTAAAGCGCCTAGAGAGATATTAAGTTCTCTAAGGGCGCTTTATTAAGTGAATTATTATCATTATTATTATTATTAGGACCTCTCTGCTAGCCTTCCTACGTCTCTTAGCTGTGTTTGATGAAATTGACCATTCGATCCTTTTTGGAGAACGTATCCATACACCTAGCTATCGCAACACAGCTAAACTACGTTGTCGGGTATACTATAAAACCGACCAACTGCTTATATGGAAACCGTAAACCTTAAATCTGCCGAAGCACTGCAAAGCCGTAAAGCTTACACCATTGCCTTGTCAACACCCCTTATCAGTGAAGCGATAAATCTGAAACATACACTGTAAGCCGAAGCCTAAAGCTTTAACGTGCCAAGCCGCTGACCTGCTATAGAATCTGAACCCCTACTCCTTAAAACCGGCTAGAAGTCCCTCGTATATAAAGCCTACCTATGCGTCGAAAGAGCGTAACTGTAAATGGTTTTTGGTCATCCGATAAGCTCTTCCACTACGACGCTACTCAGGTTTTGGTCTTAGCCCCCAATTCTTGTGGCTGTTACCTGTACTTTCTCTCTCTTTCTCTCTCTCTCGCTCGCTCTATCTCTCTCTCTCTCTCGCTCTCTATCGCTCTCTATCGCTCTCTCCCCCACTATATTTCTCTATTTCTCTCTCTCTCTCTCTCTCTCTCTCTCTCTCTCTCTCTCTCTCTCTCTCTCTCTCTCTCTCTCTCTCTCTCTCTCTCTCTCTCTTTCTCTCTCTCTCTCTCTCGCTCGCTCACTCACTCACTCAGTCTCTCCTTGTCTCTCTCTCTCCGCCTCTCTCTGTCTCTGTCTGTCTGTCTGTTTGCCTGTCTGTCTCTCTGCATGTCTCTCTCTCTCTCTCTCTCTCTCTCTCTCTCTCTCTCTCTCTCTCTCTCTCTCTCTCTCTCTCTCTCTCTCTCTCTCTCTCTGTCTCTCTAAGAAAGGCATTGATCAGCTTAAATTTAAGATCCCCGATTAAGCCCGCCCGAATTTTAGAAATATGATGAAGCTGCAAGAAAGCAGACGACAGTGGAGCTGGTGTGGTTGTCTAATGAAAGGTTATTTGAAACAGAACACCTAGATTACATGCAGATTCAACAGGAGATTAAAGAAGTATCGTACAGCATTCGGTACTGAAAACACTCGCTGCGAGAATCCGTCGTAGAGCGATCAAGCAGATAGTTCGACCGGATGACAAACCGGTCTCCGACGTACAGGACGGGGTATGGCCAACGGCCCCGCCTCTCGTGCCTGGACGTAAAAAGGCAGAGACTTGTTTTGCAGCTTTTTTGTCGCTCGTCTGAGTCTACGGCGCCTCCGCTGCCCATTGGGTGCGGCAAGAACGCGGAAGGTAGCTCAAGCGTGCCCGCGCGACGCTCCGGCGAGTGAAAAGCGGCTGAGCGCGCGCCGATGCGTCGCCGAAGCGTGGAAGCGGCGTCGCCGAAAGCGTGGAGGGCGTTCGCCGCCGCGTGAGCGACAGCCCACGCGGCGGATTTTTTTCCGGTGCCTAGCGATGCGAAGAGTTGCTTTCGCGGCCTCGAGGGCGCGCTGAGCTCGTCGCACTGGGCTCGCATACGCAGGGCAAGCCAATGCCGTGCGTGGGCGTCGTCCGCCGGCAGGGCCGCCGGCCTATGTGGCAAACGGAAGCAGTTTGTCCGTGAGCCAAGATTTGTCCCTGCGTCCTCCTAGGAGCCTGTCATCCTAGGCGTCTTTCTTAGAAGTCAACGTTCAACCGGGAGAGCCTGCGCTAGTTCTGCCCAGTCTCTCCTTTGTCATTCAGCGGACGTGCCTATCAAACATGGCTGAAAAGTTTACCAGAGCATCTCAGCTAGGGAGCAAGTTCCAGGTAAGGTTTTAGAGCTTCTCAGCCCACAGAGTCGGCACCTCACTAGTTTAAGCGCCTCGAGAATACTGACCTGGGTTTGACCTTGGCTATTTCTGCCGGATCGCCTTGCAGCTTTTTACAGCCGAGTCCTTCATTACTGCCAGTCAGCGGAGCATCAATGGCACAGCATTACAATAGTTAAGGTCCCAGCTTAGTCGAACATTTCCGAGCTTAGGGCTTGAGCTTACATCCGAGCTTGCGCCCGAGCGTAAGCGTGAACGACCATTCGGTTACCCTTACAAGGGTGCCGCGAGAATTTGCTCTTGGTCCACTTTCTTACCCGATCTGTAGCCTCCTTCTTTCCGATCTAATCGCCACGTCCAAACGAATCTTTCACTTTTCTGCAGACAGATTACAGTTCTGCTCTGCTTTGCTCCCTTCCTTTCCCTGGTAGCACGCTGAACTCCCTTAGAGCTCTCTGGCTGAGCGTCTCGTTCTGACATTTGGAATTCAACGGCAGAAAAACTGCTCCAACTGAATGAAGAAAGAACCAGCTTTACACTGACGGGCAAATAAAGTGCTATTCGGAAACTGGCTAATTTAGCCCTCAGACAAGGCTTGGCCAGCGTATCTCCTGCAGTCTCTAAGATGAATCCTGTTCCAAAGATCTAGACAATTAAATAGATTCCACTGCTTAGTAAGCGTACTGTTAGCTACGTAGTATCGCAAACATCTGGGCTTACCACATCAAAGCTGGTCCGCGCATTTCCATGAAATTTTTTCTAGACTTGCTTAACTCACTGCTTGCCGATCAGGGTCTCTCTGCTAGCTTCCCTAGTTCTCGTAGCTGTGTTTGATGCAATCGACTATCGGATCCTTTCGGAACACCTTCGGCTACACTTAGCTATCACTTGTGCAGTGCTAGATTAGGTTGTCATGCATGCACTCTAAAACTGACTAACCACTTACCTGCGAACCCTAAAACTACCCAAAGGGCTGTACTGCCATAAACCTGACACTATTGCCTCGTTATCACCACTTAATTACGTGAAAAGTCATAAATCTAGGCCATAAACTATAAGCCTAAACAATAAAGCATAAACATGCCAAACCACTTAACTGCGATAAAAGATAAGCTCCCCCCAACTCGGCCAAACCGCCTAGCACTCACTCCTCTAAGAAGCCTTCCCGTGCGTCGACGAATTATAACGGTAAATAGTCGTTGGTCATCCGAGGAGGCCTTAAACTATGCGGTAACTCAGGGTTCGATCTTAGGCCCCAATCCTGGTCACGCTACCTGCATCTCTCTCTCTCTCTCTCTCTCTCTCTCCCTCTCTCTCTGGCTCACTCTTTGACCTACTAGTAATTTAAGCCAGCCTACCTAAACGACCTCTTTGCTACTCCATTGTGTTCTATATACGCCTAGCCGGTGAAGTCAACCGATATGTTTGGCGTCGACCCGATATGTCTGGCGTCGATAAAAATGCCCGCCACTTAACAGCCCATGCCGTTCCTATTAGTTGGAAGTTGCAGCATGCGCTTGACTGTGCACAAATAAGCGTTTAAAGCACGCGAGAATAAAAATACCCAGGATTCACCGGAGCATGGGAAAAGCTGAGCGAAAAAAACGTCTTCAGCTGATATTTCAACGAGTCAAAGTCAATGCAGACAGTGGCAGAAGACAGATGCGAGTTCCGGGCTTTCGGTGCGTACGAACTGAACGCTCCGAATTAAAAAAATATTTCAAACGAGGGAAAAGAGCGGCGAGGCGACCGAAAGTCGCAGAGCCATTGTTGAAAGAGCGCGCTGCAAGAGCACGAAGGTCGGCTAGATGGCGCTGCTGGTGCTCGCCAGCGAAGTGGCCTGTACGCCACGACACGGGGGATCTTGAAGTCGATTCGACTCCTAATAGGGAGCCTCTTAAGCTCAGACAAAGATGTGGCGGATGCTGTGGCAGCATCCACGCCGTCGACGACGTGCCAGCCGAGCTTCTGACCTTCTCCAGCTGTAGACGATTGTAAGGACACGTGCTGGAAGTCTTGAAAGGCGAAGCGCATTTAACTTCGCGGTCTATGTCTTGAGGTCAGCGCTAGGTGCTAGGTTCAGAAAAGTGCAAGCAGGAATGTCGCACGCCGCCCCTTAGCGCTTTAGTTTCTGAGCCGGTCTCTTTGAACGTTAGGAACGAGAGCCTTCAGGAATCCTACGAGTGAGGAGGCGCTAGCAAAGCTTTCTTTCAAGCAGCTCTGTAACCTTCTCACCAGCGACGACCCGCGGCTACTGACCGTAGTAAGTTGTTTAAGGATGCATTGATAAAAATTCCAGCGATGTCGTTCTTGGTAAAGTAAAAAAATTGTTCTAGCTCGGGACTGCAGAGAGACCAGATGAGCTGCGACTTATTGAGCCTTTGGCCTACCCGAAAGCCCTAGCGTGGCGACTAGACTTTACGAGTCCAGAGGTTTCTCTGGTGGTCAGCATCCGTCGTGCAAATTCGTGGCATTTCTGCAGAGGGGAAACCGCTTTTTAAGGGGGCCGTAAAGGGCTCAAGAACGGCTCGCCTTCGTGAGTGCACGGTCAGGGCCCTTCTGCAGAGCGAAGCGATAATATTTCTCAAGGCGACGATCGCATTACTAGTGTTTGTAGGGGGCGAGGCGGGAGCGGGGCAGGGGCGGGGCAGAGGGCGGGGTTAATTTATGGGCAGGCAGGCGTAAATGACCTGCAAAGTGGCGCTACGATGCATTCGATGCTCAGCTACCGACTCACAAAATGGGGTTACAAACTTTTTTGAAGTATCGAACGAGGTTTACAGTTGGCGTTCCCCTCCAGAGCAGAGCGTCTGGCTTTTCTACCGTCGTCCAAGAGCTAAATTGAAAGTCAAAGCGATAAGTTAAAAAACGACAAATGCTACAATAGATGCTTTTGTAGGAGCTGAAGAACTTGTCTCACGAGTTCATTTTGCACTTACCGCCTTGACCATACCGCATCCCTAGTCGAGGTCGGTGCGTAGCCCCATCGGTGCCGAAATTCGAGCGCCCCGGACATCGGCCACCGCGGCTGCCGAGCTTGGGCCAGAGACGAGACAGAAACGGAACGCCTCGACGCGTTAGGCCACCACGATGCGGGCGCTTCGCTCGCACGCGCTCTTCGCAGCAGGTTCTGGCCTCGTTCTCTGTGACCGCTGGCATTTCACCCGGTGCAAACAGGGCTCCGACTCGCTCCCTGCTCGCTCCCTGTCCGCTCTCCCCGACTGCTCGACAGCTCGTCGCTCTAGGAGGCGGCCGCTCGTGTCTCTCCCAGCTCGTCCCGCCGACGCCTCTTCGGCGGCGGCGGCACTGCTTTCGCTTCGCTTTCGGCGTTTGCTTCGCTCGCTGGCCACCGGAGGGCACCAGGATAAGGAAGAAACGAGGCTTGCTGCTTGGTGCGTTTGGAGATCGGCGAGAGAGAATCCTCGTGCAAATCTGTACAGCGTACAGTCACCCGCGAGTCATCACCGGGTCGTCGCAGCATGCGAGTACGAAGAGTGATGTCGCCGCTGAAAGTCATCGCTCGCGCGATCCTGTCTACGATCCCACAGTCTCCGATCTCCGACTCCCGAGTCCCTTAAAATTCAGCAGGACTCTCGCCAACGGCGGATGCTTTTCCATGCGGCTGTGCCGCGAGCAGAGCTGCATCTTCCGTGGGATGACCGCCAGAGCGCCTCGCCGCCGCGATGACTCATCACCGTCTATCGCCACCGGGCAACCGCTCGGCGACCGGCAGGGCTCGCTCGCCGGCCGACGGTAACCAAGAGACAAGAGGCGACGCAATGGGTGTGGCCAGTCTACGTACGCATGACTCATCGCAGCCCGCCGGGCTCGTGCCACCTGAACAATAGCCTGCCTCGCTTGCGCTAAACGGGGCTGCTCAAGTGGTCAGTCTACCTGCATCATGCGCTAAGGCGGCTAGTAGCTAGTGGCCAGCCGGCTCGGCCGCCGCCTTTCGACCCCGCTCGCACTCGGTACGACAGGCAGCCGGTGAGTCGCTATGCAGGCGAGATCGCGTCGTGCGAACCTCGTCGCTGCGTAAGCCAGGTGCGGGCTCGCGTTACCTGTGACCCAGTGAAGATTCTGCCCTTTTGTCGTGCAACTCGAGCGCCTGCGCTCGCCGAGTCTGCCGCGGCGCCGGAGGCACCGTCGTGCAGTCGAGGCCTCGGCGATTGCTGCACGCGGGCAGCTTTAGCGATCGTTGAGCGACCCCCCCCCCCCCGGAGGCAACTGGCCGTAGTGCAGGTGCCGGGGGCGGGAGGGGGTGCTCGGATAATTTTAAGGGCTCGAGGGCGATGGTGGCCCATCTGCTGCAGCAGCAGCCACCCCAGCAGAATCGCCCGTCGGCCCCCAACGCCCGGTAGCTCATTTATCAGTCGAAGCGGACCAATGCGGAGGAGGCGAATGGGAAAGATCGGGCGGCTCGGCGAGGGCTGGCCGTGGCCGGCATCGCAGCAAGCTCGCGACGATCAAGCTGTTGATGAACTCTGCGAATGCGGCTGTCAGTTAGCTGTCGGCTGTCAGTTCAGCCGCATTCGCAGGGCTTTCCGCACGAGGGGGCTAGCGCCGGCCGAATGCCTCGGATAGTTCTCCGCACGCCTTTAGCCGATCTCTCCGCCCGACGGTCCGGCGGCAGGTGGGCGTTCGATCGAAGCCGATCGAGTTCTGAGGTCATTATCCACGGTCGCTAAATTGCAGTCTCTCTCTCTCTCTCTCTCTCTCTCTCCTCTCTCTCTCTCTCTCTCTCTCTCTCTCTCTCTCTCTCTCTCTCTCTCTCTCTCTCTCTCTCTCTCTCTCTCTCTCTCTCTCTCTCTCTCTCCTCTCTCTCTCTCTCTCTCTCTCTCTCTCTCTCTCCTCCTCTCTCTCTCTCTCTCTCTCTCTCTCTCTCTCTCTCTCTCTCTCTCTCTCTCCTCTCTCTCTAGGGTTGGTCGAATGGTGTCGCAGCTCGCCGACCGTCCCTAATTCAGGGGACTCGCCGCCCTGGGCACGAGCGGCTCTAGCCGAACGGTGGCATCGCGACGTCGACTAGCTAAACTCGGAGCACGAGCCGTTGATCAAAGAAGCTGGCGACCGACGGCACGAAGCACCGGTTAGGGGGCTTTTCGCCTGCCGGCAGCTGCCGCCAGAGGGCGCTGTTAAACGACGCGAGAACCACTACTCCAGAACGCACTGGGTGGCAGGCAGCCCGGTCACAAGATGCTCGAACTCAGCTACTCGGGTCGTTCAAGCAAGTTCGGATTGCCTGGCAACCTTCTATTACAGAAGCTGCCCGGGCCGACTGAGCGTAGCTCGAAGCTCTTCTGCCACTACTGTGACAAGGCTGTTGTATCTCTACTCTTTGCTCGATAGTGATCTCTCTCGATGATTATCTCTACTCTTTGCCCGAATCGAATCTCATTGGCCGTGACAAGGAAGGAGCTGTGATGGCACACTAGGTAAGGTGGTTGCTTTTACGACCTCGGTTCCGAGGTCGTGAGTTCGATTCCTGCGGTGGGCGATCCTTTATCGCCACTGCAAGCGGTAGTGATAGCCGTAAAGGCTCTTCTGTCGCTATACAAAAAGAGGCTGTTTAATCAGCTAGGATTTATTTATTTATTTAAGGAGCATATTTCTCTTAAAACCTACGACGACGAGCACGTTCCAACAGCTCATTCGGGAAAATAGTAACTTTTTCTTTTTGACTTGAGTCCGACTTAGCCGTGCGGCTCCCTGCTTCGGTTTGGCTTCCTATCTCCGAGAGACATCGGCCAGCCCCAGGCTGTGCCGGAAGTGTACCTGTGTAAACTTCCTCGTGCTCGCCTCTTTTAGCTGCTGGGAAAAGCCCAGAGTCGACATTCGCGAGCCTTACAATAGCCCCCTCCAGCGGATTGCCACAGCCAAAGAAAAGCAGTCGCATGGGGAAGTGACCGAGTCTGGCTACGTGGCTTCAGCTCACACAACCAGGCGGTGCGACAGGGCAGCCAGTTTGACTTTGATGAGACAAACCGGTAGCCTCCGCTAGCATTGGCTAACTGTCATCGATCTGACAAACCTGCATGCACTGGTGAGCTTCAACCAACCCGTAGTCGCTGTATTGGACTGCAGATGATTGTTCTTTAGGTCCTTGCCCAAGTCCTCGTGCCAGTGGCTGCCGTGAGGTGTCAGCCTGCAGAGCAGCTGCCTTGGTTCGGATCACCTACATGCGACCTACCACAGCTGACACGACTGTAGTGGGCTCGTTGGAATGTTAACCGTTTAAGTGTGGCGTGACCTCAAGCGTGTGTGCACGTGCAAACGAAGACCGAAAGCAGCACCCAGTGGCTTGCTTTGACAACCCATGGGCGCTTCGACCCCTGCGGCCCTCGACCCTTCGACCCCTGCTGTGGGCTCCGTGTGCTTGCAGCTGTCATAGGCTGCTGGGCTACGAGTCATTTGCAGGCAGTCACGACGACGAACTGGAGACTTCTACGTAAATAAGCTGTGGCCTGGCTGAGGCATAGTGCCTGATTGATTGTTCGTACTAGGAGTGCCTCCTGACGTTAGTGCAAGTGCCTCTAATCGTGACCCCATTGAGATCGTGCAGACGAGTGGAACTGACAGCATCTACATACTAGCTTAAATGCAGCTATAGTGATGAAGCCCAAATAGAAAACATGCAACCTTGAAGTTAACGAATGGTAGCGATTAATATTTCAATTTTTCGTACACTCCCTCATTTCTACAAGTTGCATTTACTGGCTGTGCTGCTGCTTTTCTTGTGGAGTGTCTGATTGTGCGACATTCTGTATCCTGTGACCGTGGCAAGGTGCTTGCTCTTGACGACCAAGGTCGTTGGTTCGAATCCAGCAGTGAGCGATCCTTGATTGCCAACTGCAAGCAGTGGTGATAGCCATAAAGGCTCTTATGCTTCTATACAAATGAGGTTGTTAAATGAGCTTGTATCTGCCTCCTTCAATGCATGCTTCATCGTCGGCACTCTCTAATTGTCGGAGGTGCAGCTCAGTTTCATGCATTATCTTGTCTAGTCGATTTGTGGATGACTGATGAGCTCGGAGGAGAGATTCCATGACTGGCAGCACCTTTTTTGGGCCACGCGAGTCTCAACTTGTAAACACCAAATGCTGCCGGTACTTTTAGTGCCTCGAGTACAGCAGTGCAGCCATGATTCAGCCAATGAGAGGCCGTGCCTTGAACTAGATGCAGGCAAACAATTACACGAAATCTGGGTGAGTGCCTGGCTCGGCACAACTATAAGGTTGGTCGAAGGGGACCAGGCCTACACTGCCCCTCCCCTTCATTTCACCTGTGAACTCATTGCTCCTTGTTTGTCTTGTTTGCCGGGATGGCTCTTGTCCGTGGCCTGTTGTCATTGATTAGCAGAAGCTCTCGTGGCTATTGTATTATAGGGTTCGAGCAAACAGCAACCGCTCGGACCGCATGGCATAAAGCCTGCTGTGTCTGCTGCTGCTGCTGGGACACGCAGTGCAGTTTTGCTTGCCCGGCTTTCCACTCTCGACCAAGCGGCCGGTTGCACACTCGGCTAGAGGGAAAGACGGCCGGCATCCTGAGCCAACGAACTGCCCTATGGTCGCTTATGCTGCTTGCCAGGCCACACAGATGCCAATCCCAACCTTATTTCGTGCTGCTGAAACCTCAAGCCTACGGCTCCTGACACAGGCAATCCGAGCAGGAATCCAGGAAGAGTGGATGACATCCCACCGAGGAAACTAATGGAGGTCTGCATTCGTTTGCATGCAACCGTTGCCGACGAAGCTCCGTCGATTATGCTGTCCAGTCCCGGCATGCATCGTCGTGTGAATCGGTAGGCCCAGCCCTGGCTCTGCTGGCGCTGGGATGAATGGCTGAAGAGTCGGAAGGCAGCAGGGGGCATTTCCCCCACCCCCTACAGCGGAGCATCTACCTGGGCCGCCCCATATTCCCTAGCCCCCATTCAACCAGCACCAACGACGAAATTATGTCTTAACTCCAGTCGATGAGCGACCGTCGAGTTCGTGTCGAGAATGAATGCTGCGATTTTACGCTGCAGCTAGCCTCTAGTTTAACCTAGCTAGTTTACATGAAAATCTATTGGGTCTTGCCCCTTGCAGAAACATTTTGCCGTCATTGTCCACCTCGATGAAAATCCTGGCTTCACCCTTGCGGATCTGCGGATCTGCAGATCACGGCGTTTCGGCCGCGTTTTTTCTTCTTTCTACGTATGCATTGCTGCCGACCTGGGAGCCCGGGCAAGTTGACTCGTGTGCCGTGGTGGTCGCACGAGACTGCTGGGCCTTGGCGACTCTCTCGGTGATGGAGTCGGTGCCTAGTGCATTCCAGCTCCTAATGAGCAAGACTGAATCCTGAAAACCTTTGAATCAATGCACCACGTAGCCTTTGCATCTGGCCTACACCGTCCGGCCAGCTGGACTGAGAGCAGGAAGCTTCGGCTCTTGCCAGCACTTTCCAGCCAGCTGTCCAGCACCGTGATCCGAGGTTTAGCCAGAATCACTGGTTCAGTGGCAGTGTGCAGAAGAAGCGAGCTGCTTCTGCTTTCTCTGCATCTGTTCTTCGATTTTTGTCAGCACTCAAGGCTTTCTGGCAGCTCACCGGCCAAACTGCCAAGTGCCGGCTAATGACCAGCCGATTGCTACTATTGAATGCACCACACGTAGTCGTTGCTTCGAGTGGAGGAACGGCCTTGCAAAGAGACTGCAGCTGGATCAACACTTGCCTGTCGGCAGATGAAGGACGGCAATGGATTTTGATCATTCGGAGCACCTCCCTTCGAACGGTTGGGACTCTCCTGCCTTCTCGGTGTGTTAGCTCAGATCCTTGCCGACCACCACTTATGCTAACATGGGCACAATGTGCCATTTTGCTTTCATGGATGGGGCCGGGATGCAAAGGGCCCTCCATTAGTTGCCCTGCAAACCGGGCATCTTCATTCTCCAGCCTCTTCATTTTACTCTCGTTCTTGGTTTCCTCGGTCTTCTCTGTCTCTCTGTGCATCTATTCGTGCGCCAAGGATATGGTACCTTCTGTCTTCTACGGCTCCTCACTCTTTCTCTCTGCCCTGCTTCTTCCTCTCTGCCGCTTCACATGCGGACGAGTTGGATCGGACTGTAATAATAATAATAATAATATTGCACTTGATAAAGCGCCCTCAGAGAACTTAATCTCTTTCTAGGCGCTTTACATTTGCTGCAAAGTGATACGCAATAGAATAGTAAGTAAAATCATGCTTGAAAAACAAACAAAATGAATAACATGGTTAGGGGTGACATGCACAGGGTCAGCATGCAAATGTGGTTAGTGGCAGCATGCACAGTGTCAGCACGCATAAGCACATCGAGGACGAATCACAAGGACCCACTAAATGCTGTCCTAAATAGGTATGTTTTTAAGTTTCTTTTAAATGTGGTCAGGTCAGGGGATGTTCTGATGCAGGTCGGGAGGGAGTTCCAGGCTGTGGGAGCATACGAGCTAAATGCACGGTCTCCAAAGGATTTAAGGTTTGTACGAGGTATTTCTAGACTGTTGGATTCCGAAAAGACTGTGGGTGCATAAAGTGAGACATGCCAGCAGGGCACCGATCAGATCTTGCATCTGTGCATCTCGAAGTGCGCCGTATGCCCATACTGCATACTGCACACTGCGAGATGCATAAATGCTCCCAGCCGAAAACTCGCCACCAGCAATAGCACAAGGGACTGCGCCAGTCTCGTGAGCAGCCCCTAGATGGGATGCTTCGTAAAGCGACATGCATTAGTATCACTTTGTGTACCCTTAAACTGTCTGCTAAATAAACCCATGAGCATTCATAGTTAGCTCGCCTCGGGATTGCCAAGCAGGACAGAGCTGTCAGGCTCCGGCATTGATGCTTGGAAGTTCACTTTTAGCATGCCTACTGTTTAGGGACAAGTAGCTCAAGCGAGTATTGCCACTACGTTTTAGTCGGTCACAGCGACGGTCGCATCGTGGTCGTCTCCCACTGAAACTGCACTGGTAGTGCTCCAATGAATGTCAAGCGACATCCAGCTGCTCTATAAACCTGAAACCGAACAAAACCGAGGTGAGCTGCATTCACCAGTGCACCGCTAAGCTACAATCTGGTACCAGAAGCCCTTTCTGTATGTTTTTTTTCTGGCGATCGAACCGATATTGTGAGATGTGTGACAGGTTGAGTAGATGGTGGTAAGTTTCCTACTGCTCGAGGTTTGGTGAAGTGCAGCATGAGCTGTTTAGTGGTAGGGCGAGTGCCCACGTGCTGCATCTGAGCAGTGAATGAGCATGTGAGGTGTGAAAGTGCCTTGAAAGCAAATCCGGGACGTCAGCCGGTCTAGTTTGCAGGATGAGCACAAGCTTATCATACGTCATGATGGAGGAGTCATCGACGCTGTGGCTCAAGCTAAATAAAAGCTCTGGAGAGGAAGTCAGCACACAAGCAGCCGGGGCCATTGGCATTGGCATTGGCATTGGTGCTGCTGTCGGTGGGCTTCTGCTGCTCACTATCGTGATCGCAGTCTCCGTGCTGCTCTATCATCGCCACATTAAACTCAAGCACCAGGCGGCTCAGTCACACGAGGAAGCCTGTGTGGTACGTGAGACTGCTGCAACGCTGACCCTTCGCTTGCTGCCATCTTGCATGCAGGCAGCTGTCGAGTGCAGTGACGATGTGGTTTGGTCACGTGTAAACTGATTGGACCTGGCACGAGAAAGCTCTCTCTCTCTCTCTCTCTCTCTCTCTCTCTCTCTCTCTCTCTCTCTCTCTCTCTCTCTCTCTCTCTCTCTCTCTCTCTCTCTCTCTCTCTCTCTCTCTCTCTCTCTCTCTCTCTCTCTCTCTCTCTCTTTCTCACTGGGCTGTCCAAGTTGGTTAGTGGCTGCCGTGGCCCTGCTCGAGATCTCTACCTGCCCGCTGTCCTCCCTCACCTACCCCCAGAACATTGTTTTGGATCGGCGGTTGGTAAACGCCAGCCATGCAGTTGCTGCTTGCCGACTGATGCTGGGCGCGTGACCACAAGAGCCAGAGTAAGATTCGAACTGAGAGCCTTGACGAACGTGCTCTCGTCAATCAGCAGGTGGCCACGACCGCTGTGGAACCGTGGGTAGCCGGAGGTCGCCTCCCCTAGCGCTGCTACCTTGCTTGAGCACTCAAGCTATGCTGTGGAATAGGCAGCCGCCCGCCACCCAAATTATCTTCAGGTTTGTGACAAAAAAAGTGTTCTTAAGTATCGCTTGGATAGAAGGGCACTAAAGAAGTATGACCACAGAACCTTCGTCAAACCAGTAGGCCCTGACCAGCAGAGCGATCCTTGCCGCCAAAGAAAAAATTTCATTTCGAGTTTACCCCTGATTTTAGCCTATCTCTGGGAAGTCAGCAAAAGCATGCAGTTATCAAGAGTGAGTAGGCTGGTTGCATTAGGAGCAGAACGACAAGGCCATTTCAGTTGTAAGTATGCTGGTGTAATGACTTCATTGCATTGAATGTATAGGCATATGCCCGAGTGCATGCAGTTCGTGACACTCATAGGGTGAGGGAGCAGGCAAAGCAGTGAGACAAGTACGACAGCCCTCGTGATCTGAGCCAACTTTTCCGAATCTGCACCCTCACATACCTAATAAGGTGGGGTTCTAAACAGAGCGATGCTGCTGCACAAAACCTATTGTGATAGATGTGTTTGCATCCTTGTATCGGAAGTGGGTCTATATCAAATGGTCTTATCAACACAATTTAATGCATGTGGTAGCTGCATATAGCTGAGGTTACTTTACTAGGGCCAAGAAAGTTCGGTAATTCGGCGAGCCAAATTTGCTGGTGCCTTTACTTTTATGGCAACGTTCTAAATTTAAACAGGCAGTAGTTAGGATTATGAGTAGTTATTCAACCGACTCTATAAAGTTGCGCCTGCAGCTATGGGGGAATGTGTTTATCAGTACTCACATTGGAGGGAGGAGGCTCGCATCTCATTGAGGGAAATACTATAGTGCAGCATGACTTCCTTGTCATTTCATTTGTCACTTCATTGTCTCTTGGCCAAATTGTTGGCCCTAGTGATTGCTGTCGCCAATTGTAGGTGGTAGTATCCAGGATTAAAATCATGAAAACGGTAGGTCTTTCTCTGATCGCAGGGTGCTCTCGTGGGATGGCAGTCTTGACGGCTATGCCCAAATGTCATGCCTGGGCTGAAAATCGAAGCAATAAATAAAATAATACTAGCTGATTTAGCAGCCTGTTTTGTATACCAATAGAAGAGCCTTTACAGCTATCGCAGCTGGTTGCACGACCTCGGAACCGAGGTCGCGAAGAGTAATCGTCTTCCCTTATGCCCCATCACGGCTCAGCTACGTGTCAGCCTGTAAAAGCATCCCATACAATTTTTTTTAATGGTGCCTTTTAACTAATGTTAGGTGAGAGAATATTGCTAATTTGAAGCTATGAATGAACAGATACTACATATATGTGCACACACACGCACATACACACACACACACACACACACACACACACACACACACACACACATACACACATGCACTTGAGTCTGAACATCAAACCAGTGGTGAAAAAGTGAATATTGGAGGTGGATTCAAGACTAAATTGAGAGGAAACTGACTCTCAGTGCTCGTGCTCCCTGACTCTCTTCATTCCTTTGATGTCTGCTTTCATATGTTACTATCTCAGATTCAGATCTCTAGATGCTGCCAATAGCAGCAAGAGCAGGCAGCTTAACGGCAGCAGTTAGAATCACTTGTTTTGTCCATATTTGTTCACCTTTAAGGCAGGACTTAGCACCACCAGCCACCAGCACTCGTTCGGTGATGCCTGGAGTTGCTGCAGAAAATATATCTTGTACAACTGCTGGTATCAGCATTTCAAAACCTGAGGATGGCTTTGTCTTATTGTCACTAGCAATATTTCTTGAAAATAAATAAATCCTAGCTGATTTAACAGCCTCTTTTTGTATAGCGACAGAAGAGCCTTTACGGCTATCACCACCGCTTGCAGTGGCGATAAAGGATCGCCCACTGCAGGAATCGAACCCACGACCTCGGGACCGAGGTCGTGAAAGCAACCGCCTTACCTAGTGTGCCATCACGGCTCTTAGCTATGGGGGAACTCCTTCTGCCACCTCTTTTACAGCAGCAGCGGCATGTATGAGCACAAGCAGTGAGCTTAAGTGTTTCGTGGCACCATATTCCGACCAGGCTGGATGGCAGCATAGCAGGACTTGGCTGCCACTAGGTCATAAGGATTTTAAGTGAAACATAAGAATAGCTCTTTTCAATAAATTGAAGGCATAAATGTTGATAAGAAGTAGCCTGTTTCAAGAGCTATGCAGTGGGCTGACTCACCCTCCCCCCCCCCGAAGCACCAACATAGACGTGCTCACGTCTACAGCAACGATCCCCACGAATACCCATCCATCTGTCAAAGCAGGAAATCAAATTCTGAAGGTCTGAAAGGCCTTTGGAGTTTGGAAACCAGCGATCGTGCATAATGTCATAGCAAAAAATCAGTTCAATGGAGCACTTCAAAGTAGACATGTTAACAGTGAGTGTTGGCTAACCAATCGAATGCTTGAAGCGTTTGCAGGTTAGGAAACAGGAGGTGGACATTTCTCGACCTGAAGCTCGGTATCTTACAAACAATCCATGCGTGATTGACTAGAGCAAGGAAGCGTTTGCTGTGCATGTTTGTTCACACTCACCCCCCTCGCTTTCGACACACTAGGTAGCTTTAGGTAAATTGCAACTTCCTGCACCGGCTTCCTTGTGGATTTTTAAGCAGCTGCACAATTTCGATGTAGATGCCCCTGGAGCAGACAGCCGGCGGCAGTCTGTGGACCACCAAAGCGTCACAGAGCCGTCGCATGCAGTCGGTAATGCTCACCGTCATCGGAGAAAGCCTCGAAGATGCCTCACCAGAACCGGGTGTCCTCAGCAGCCACTCTCACGTCAAAGGAACGCCCGAGCAGCCTCTGCAACGCTCGAAGTCATCGACAGCCGAGGCGCCGGCAGCTGCAGCAGTGCAGCCGGCTCAGCAACATTCCGTTGCGGCAGCCGCGTCCCTGTGGGCGCCTCCTTGCTACCCAGTGCCGGAGGTGTCCCTGTGTCTGCCTCCTCGCTGCGCAGCGCCGGGGGCCAGCACCCTGCCGCCGGGCTACAGCGCTCCAGTGGCATGCAGTCGGCGCGACCGCAGCTCCATCCACCAGTGTCAGCCGGCTTACGCAATTCAAGGGGGAACCGCTGCCTCCCTGGAGCAGCTCACTGGTGATGACTGGTCCCAAACGAGAGCAGGCCGAAGTTCGGCCAGAGAAATGCTTCAGCCCATGTCTCTACTGGCGCAGCAGAGGCATTCGAGGGCTAGCGCTGACAGTGGCCTGGCGTCCAGCATGAGCTCCTTCGGCGACGACTCCATCGCAGCCGGCGGCTGCTCGGTGGCCTCTGCAGCCTCGGCGGCGGCGGATGTTCGCTCGTCGTCGCAGTACTCGCTGACGTCGCACAAGTCTCTGCAGCTGCTGCCGCATAGTCTCGGGCGCTCGTCTGCTGCGCCGCCGCCCGACAGCGAGGCAGACGACGACGACGACGACGTTGACGTCGATGAGCAGCGGTCTGCCTACAGGCTACATCGCCGGACATTGCGTGGCGGCGGCAGCGACGATGGTCGAGGAGCGGCAGCGGCAGATGACATCCCCGAGGAGGTCGCAGGAGGGCTCGAGATCGGCTGTTCGCTGGACTCGATCACCAAGCTGGTGAGCCAGTTCGAGAGGCTTCGCTCGACCGGCGGCAGTAATGGCAGTAGCAATGGCGTGCCCGTCGGAGCCGTCTATTGCACGCCCAGCTTTGCGATAGCCGATTTCGACCAGTCGGGCGGCTGCCTTTACTTCACGCCCGACCGTTCCTGCTCGCTCACCATACCGCCCGGTGCCCTCGACAAGCGGCAGATGGTCTACTTTGGTGTAATCTACGAGAGAGGTGGCAGAGGTGATGGTGACGAGTTGGCGAACTTCACACCTACTTACGAGTGCGGCCCGAGTGGTCTGCGCTTCCTGAAAACCCGTGCAGCTGCGCACGACACACTGCATCGGGTCCGACATTGATCCGAGTCAGGTGTCGGCTTATGTCCGCGAGGGTGACTGCAGCGAGTGGTCGTCGGGCAGCACTGACACGGATGTGTCCTACGGCTCTGGCGAAGCCGTGCTCAACTTGATGCACTTCACCGGATACAAGCTGGCTGCCAGCATTCCCACCAGCAGCGGCAGTGGATGCGGCAGCGGCAGCGGAGGCCCACCGCGCAGTATCTCGCGAATACCCAGGCCAGTGGGGCAGCCGGTACCCAGCATCCAGAAGCGGCTCTATCTTTGCTGCTTCCGCTGCGAGGGCAAGGTCAGGGTGCGCTACATGAATCAAGACGACGTGCTCTATGACGTAAGCACTGCCTGGCTTGCTTTCTGTGCTGTTGCAGTCGTGCTTCTCTACTTTCATTCGCATGAGAGCCAATCTTTGTTATACAGAAAATCTGCGCGGAAGAGATTGCCCTCGGAAATACTGTGAGCTCACCAAAAAAGCCATTCGTGTTCACCAGCATCGAGGGCGATCTGATCGTGAAAGTCGAGCATGGGCACAATATCGAGAGGGTAGGTGAGGCCGGAAGCCGGAAGCTTCTAATCTAACGTCTACCGCTGTTATCACCACGACAATCATATTTGCATGGTGTCTGACTGGGTGATGATTTGTATCTTGTTTAGCCATGGTGCTGCTTCACCACATGACCATGCTATCCTTCTACCAAGACAGCAACATTGCGGTTTTTTCTATGCTCTTGATTACTTTGTATCGTGAGATAAAGTCGGCCATTTGGTATTTCCCTTGCGTCTGGCTACGGAGATCGTGAGTTCGACTCGAGAGGGCGAAACTGTGCTGTGGGGGCCATGGCATCTGCACTTGGGTCACGTGTAATGAGCAGGGTGCAGCAGATTAACATCTCTAGCAAAGCGGTAGTTGTAGGTATAGGTTTCTAGAGTCTGGATGAGTGACACTGTGATATGGCCATCGGAGTCTGATCGTAGCCTAAGAGGAATCTTCAACAGCAAGTTCTGCCATAGGGCCTACATATAATCATCCCTCGGGTCAATGGGTCTATGGCTAGATAGTGCCGAGGACTGCTTGGATTGCCTCACGGCAGTGTTTAGCTGGTTCAGCCAGAGTGACTTGCTAATCTATTGTCAATAGAGGGCCTGAGACCACCAAGAAGCTGAAACTGATGAAGCAGCTCAGCTAGGTACGAAAGAGCCCAGCTATGGCCGGCCTTGTAGGTTAGTGTACCGAGTAAAGTGCTTGTGCCGACCTCACAAGGCCGGCCACGGCTTGGCTCCTTCACACCTAGCTGAGCCCCTGCACCAATGTCAGCCTCCTTTGTCCTACATGGACGATAAATTAGCTATTGCATTCCTATGCTTTAGGCCGTTGGCGACAGAAATTTCTGCTCTGCAGGTCCTTGGCTATGGAAGTCACTTCAACAGTTTTTGTGCAACTGCATCTACTCTCTTGTGAACGACTATGGCACATTACTTACACGCGTCCTGAGCTGCTACTTCCGTGCTACTCACTACCTCAACTGCTCTCCTGATTCAGCTAAAATATATATATATATATATATATTTCATTTGCATAGCGCCCTAAGAGAACTTAATGTCTATTCAGGCGCTTCACATATGCCTCCGGGCTCGAGCCCACGACCTCAGCCGGACCTTGGTCGAGGCGAGCGAGCACCTTGACCTAACCAGCTTGGCATGCTGTTCACTCTTTTTGTTGCATGGCATGAAGTGTATTGGCTACCGAATGGGCACCTACAATCGCTTAGGCTCTGAGTGCACTATAGAAAACTCTTCTGCATATCACCTATAGTCTTTGTAGCTTTGAAGAGTTACACACGGAGATATGTTACATTTCATTAGATTACATTGCAATCTAAACTATTGCAACTCTTTTCACTGATTTAATTCCACTAGGTCCAACCGTTCAAAATTTGACAATTCCAGGCTGCTTAATGTGCGCGCTAAAAGAATACTGTTTTTAACAGATCTCAAATCTTTTGTGTTGCCTTTGTAATGTTCTGCCATTACATACTTCGTCTATATGTCGTGATATATATATATATATATATATATATATTAAACTAGTTTACTGGATACTTTTATTTTAATTTATGCTTGAGTAAGAATGCTGAACTTGCTCTCAAAACTTTGAGTTCGTGAGTTGAACTACTTTGTCAGAAAGCCAGCTATAGATTGGTTGAGGAAGAGCGGCATCTCCCTCCGACTGTCACATGCGCCGGTCTGCCACTGCTACTGCCGTAGCAACAGCCATTATTATTATTATTGTTAAGATCGTAACTTGCTTCGGTGACATTGTGCATTCTTATTTTAGAGATTTGTTGCCCGTGACGTCTTAGTTTATACTAATGACTATGCGGAGCTGTCCAGGATTGATGGCATCCCAAGCTTCGACATACTTATCAAGCAGGAGTATGGTACAGCCGAGTCGTACATCGCAGCAACATTTGAGAACAGACGCCAGTCAGGCGAACTATCCACCATATCGGTAATAGTAGTACAAACTGCTTGCTTACTTGTCTTCCATGATAGAAACTTTTTAGCAATACATTAACGGTGGTCAAATTTATGGAGCTGCAGGAGTAAACAGCTTTACTTATGGTCAAAATTAATCGCATGGTGCTGCATGCTCAATGCAGTCAGTTTTCTCAAAACTTGTCTAGGCATGATAGTAAAGGCCAGTTTATCAAGCAGCCTCATTTTAAATGACAACAAAAGAGCCCTAACGGCTATAATCATCACTTGCAGTTTGCGATAGAAGATTGCTTCCCGAAGGACTCAAACACACGACCAGGGTTGTGAAATGTGAGCATCTTACTGCACTGCTTAGATCCGGAGGATACAAGTGTTGTTAGCCAGGACAGATAAATGACTGCTACAATCGGCAGTGTACGATTAAAGAGATTGTCGGAGAGATTTGAAGGAATTTGAAGGACCCTGTGGGTTTTTCTTTTGCTTTGTTTCTTCATCGTATGCTTGTTCAAACTGCTGCTGTTGCCGAGCAGCATCACCATTGTCAGTGTACAAAATAGCTACGATATGGGGTAAGTTTTGGTAAATTTAACAGTGAAGGTGCAAGGTTTGCACAATCTTGGACCAACCCTGCATGATCTATCATCTGCATCAGGATCGAGATTCAGCTGCCAAGGCCATTCCGAGTACGCCTAAAGTGGTTGCTATAGCTATCGCAACTGCCGATGCCGACCAAGCAGGCAGGCGGGCATGCAGGCAGGCATGAGATTAAGATTAAGACAGAGATTAAGTTCTCTTGGGGTGCTATACAAATGAATTTTATTTATTTATTTATATTAATGTTTCCTATTAGCCTGCGACTTATGATCTGCCGAAGCCGACTTCTTTTTATTTCAGCTCATATTAATTGCTTTACAGTTACAAGAAAAGAAGCAGGGTTAGCTGCATATAGTAGTATGCCTACTGTAGCCATACTGCTCCATGCTCCATAGATCCGTGATCCGTGCAGCATATGCTAGGTGACAATCCAGAGCTCCATGTCTCATTGGCTTTATGATCAGCTCTCCGAAGATGAAAGTGGCTGCTATCACTCACTTTTAGGCCTCTCCATTCTCCTGCTCACGGCTATCTCTCTGAATTAGTTTCACATGAGGCCTCTCTTCGCACGACCTTTGCTTATGACTTATGTCGATTGGTTGTGCGTCCATATATAAGTTCGATTCTATTGGAGAGCGTGCCTTACACTATTCCAAAGCTTGGCACGTACTGCTCACTGATGTTCTGCCATCTCGTGATCTAAAAACGTTCAAAAAGAAGCTGAAAACCTGCCGATCCCTCACCACTTTCGCTCTCTGTTGTTTAAATGGACTGTTGTCTGCTTCTTCCTTATGAACTCTGCACGTAGTGATTGAGGGCAAGAGTGATATGCTTGTATATAGCGATTCGGCGAAACTTGACTTCCTTTCTTTTGTGCTTTCAGTACTTAACCAGTACTTCATGCTTCAGTACATGATACTAACCAGGAGACTGATTAACCAGCTGCCCCGAATGCAGCCTCCTCGTCTGCTCTCACTTATACTCGTCGATTTGCATGCTTGCCTATAGGCTGGACCTGTTAATCTTTGTCAGTCAGCTCTCGATTCTCTTGCAGCAAGTTGTAAAGCACCTTGTCAGCTCTCTCAGGGTGCTATGCAAAAGACTTGGTGTACTTATGGTATTACTATTCATGGCAGCAGTCCTTTAGCCATTGCAACGGCTCGTGGAAGGCTGACTCGTGTGACCAGGCCCCCAAAACCCCCACCCCTTTGCTCAACGCCTTTTTGCAGCCAGCCAGTCAGCTCCACCCCGGCCGGCAGCAGCAGCAGCAGCTCTTTGTTCGTCTGTCTTGCAGCTGAAGTGCCTCAGCGAGGTGCTGCTGCTGCCACTGAGCGAGTCCATGGTTCGTCAGATGAGCCGCACTCAGTCGGTGTCGCTCGGCGGCGCAGCAGCGCTGTACGATGCCGTCAGTCCTCCTTTGCTCCCCACCTATCACCAGCCACAGCCGCCTGCCATCGAGACTGCCACTCCTGTCTTCGGCTCGCTCCCAGCCGCACGGTCGGCCTCGGCCGAGGTTGCCGGCCATCCGCAGGCCTGTGGCCCGCTCGGGCCGGATGCAGCAGCGGCTGCTGTGCAGGGCACCGCCTACATATCAGCGAGACCGGCGACAGCAGCAGCAACAGCAGAGGAAACAGCTTCGATAAGGCAGCCCCGCGGCAGGAGCAGCAGCAGCAACGCCCAAGCCGCCGCTGCCGCCGCCTCCCCGATGACACTGCCCTTGAGCACAGCCGTCGAGAGCTGTGAGTGCATGACGGCAGCGGCCGCTGGCAGTGCGTTCTGCGCACTCCACTACCGTCACGACGCCGGCGGCAGTACCAGGTGCCTGTCACCGGGCGAGTACAGTGACGACAGCAGCAGCGCCAACAGCTACCCGATGCCGCTGCAGCGCAGCAAAGCACGCGCAAGCCAGGAAAGCGGCTACTTGTCCGTCTCGTCGGTGCAGTTTGCTCCGTTTCCTTCATTTGCTGAGCTGCACGGGCCCGAGTCGCTGTCGGCGTCCATTCATGAGCCGGCCTCCTGCGCCAGCACTGTCGGTGCCGCCCCGGCTGCCGTAGTTCTGGCGGTAGACGACGAGTTGACAACGGCGGCGGCGGCAGCAGCAGCAGCAGCAGTGAGCCCGGCAGAAACATCGATATGGCAGCACCAGCAGAGCGCAGTGTCGCTGCCTCTCGTGTACCAAGAAGACCGCACGCTTGTGGTGCGAGCAGCCGAGCCGACGTGGCAAGGCTGTGAGGCGACGAGCAGCACACACGGCGCTGCCTCGGTCGCCATCGACGCTGAGCTGCCGCCGCCGTACAACGTCTTGGCGGCAAACCTCCAGTGGCGGCCCAGCGTCGGCAGGGACCACCACGGAGCCCCAGCTTTGCCACCTGGACGCATTGGACGACGGAACCTCTAGCCGGCTCTGCTCTGCTCTTCCCGGCCGCAAGCAGAGCAGCCGAAAGACTTCGAAGCTGCAAGACTGCGCGGCACTGCTGCTGCTCAGGGACACGACAGCGAGGCAGCGAGGCAGTTTGCTCGTATCACTTGCAAGACGAGCATGAGGCAGAGACGTTGCCTTTCATTTCGCACGAGCGGCTTGCATCGCCGCAGAGACCTGCGGCCGGCTCGAGCCTGCAACACATTCCCACGCCCAGTAGTCTGCTCTCCGAGGCTGCACGAACCCATCCTTGCCGTGGCCGCAGCAATGCTTCACACGTGGCTGCAGTGATGCTCCTCGTGCCACGTGCCATTCGCTGCTTCGCGGCTACATTCTTGGCAGCCCAGCAACATTCCACGTGCTTGGCTCACAGCCGAGTTCCGCTTGCTGAACATTCCCATCGACGACATTCCGTTTGAACGTTCCATTAGTACTTGCACGGCAGCCAGTCGTTGGTGCCGCATTAGGCGAAAAGGACTCGCATGGTAAGGTTTCAGTGAAGATCTTTTTTTTTATTTGGCGCTGGTGCTGAACGGCTGAATGAGTAGACGAATAACAAAGTGCTGCCTCGGCAATTTCGCCGCCTGTCCGAGTGAGATGCAGCGATGGATTAGAGTGGGCTGCTTGACAAGCGTGAGTCATCGCCTCACGTTCTGTTAGCCTGCCGTTCAAGCAGGTGCAGATTTCGGCACCCCTAGGCTTGTTTACAAGACTTCGAGGACGCACTGCAAGTTGGTCAGGTTTAACACGTACTGAGACCGTCGGCTCGGTGCTGACTTGAGGCTGCAGTGTAACTGATTTGCGGGCATCGCAACGTAAGTAGTAGCCGTAGCTGTGACACGTCCTCATACGGCTGCTTTCGGTCATTAACCCTTAGTGACGAAGGGGGCTCCATGATCCTACTGCAACTATTTACGATCGGTTTCTTACTTGCGGTTCTGGAAAAACGAGATCCAATTGCAAAAACTTGACTCGTCCAGTTTCAATATAACAGAATATTACTCTTTCGTCGGCGAAGGTCTGAGGGCTCATCCCTTTACGGTCGAGACATCCGAAGCTTTGTACGGAGAGAAAGACCAAAAGAAATCTGACATGCAGATGCCGTCATTATCAAAATCACCTCATGCTATTTTAAACTCACGTCTGAGTTAGCTCTGCTGTAGCTCTGCTGTAGCTCAGCTGTGTGCTTTGTATGACTGTAGGTATTATGTAGGTATTACGTGGTTTTCGCTTTACCGGCGCTGCGTATTTCGAAGTAGGAGTGCGAGTGTGTGTGCATTTGTATGTATTTATGTTTATTCAACCAGGCTCAAGCATACGAGCTTAGCATTTCATTATTCGTTGTTTGTGGCATTTACTAAGCAGTAGCATCTATTGTACCTCGCCATCGTTCGTCATCCATCGCATGAGCCCTGGCAAGTCAGCAGTAGAAGGAATGCTCTGCGAAAAAAATATGTAATTAATTTATATGGCGCCCCAACAGAACTTAATCTCTATTCGGGCGCTTCACATATGCCTCGGGGCTCGAGCCCACGACCTCAGTCAGACCTTGGTCGGAGCGAGCACCTCAACCGCTAGATCAAACCAGCTCGGCGAAGGATGCGCTCAGAGAAATACAAATAGATAGTACGGTTGGACAGTAAAGGACATGGAGGATAAAGCCACTAGATGCGCTACTAATATAAAATCCCTTGTCTTGTGCAGTCCTTCACCCCTTTGTTCTGGCAAGGAGTCCGGAATTTAACATGCTTCTATCCGCCTTTTGTAGTCTTGCAGCCTTATATACTCTCGAGTTGTATATAAGAAAGCTAGTGTGCTGTAGTTCTGCTGGACTTGTGGACTCACGCTTTTTTGTTACGAAGACTCTAGCCTAACCTGAATGTATTAGTCTTAGGTGGCGTCCATTCGCCTCAGTAATAGTAACGAAAATGGCTATCGCGAGCTTTTTATCCTTCCGGGCGCGCAGCTAGCCAGAGCAGGAAGGAGGATGACGCTGGAGACGGTCAGTCGTGCGAAATGGTAGCTACAATTTATGTCGTCGATCTACGCCGTCTAATTGCTACGTCGGGTGGTACCGGCCAGACGTCCGGTAGCGTAAGCTCAGTCCCACACTGCGGATGGCAGCAACTGCCGAATAGATAATCGCTTCTCTCGCTGCTTCTGCCCTCGGTTTCGGAAGTTAAATGTTTAACTTCCAAGGTAAGCCAACATTTCTTTCTTTTGAGTCCCCGCTGCAATAATTTGTTCTGGACCAAATAGCGAAATAATCATCGTCTTTATCTAATTAAAAGTTCAACCTGCTATGCGCACCAAATTTACGAGCATTCATGAGCACTTACAAAAGTTGCTGATCGCATAGCTTTCTGATTCACTTTCCCTTCGCTCGAGTGAACTTGACCTTGTTGTCCCTGTATCCTTTTCGCGCCTTCTTACCTGTACGCATAATTCAGTGCACAATGTCGCTAGCCAGATGTCTCAATGACCGGTGACTCTATCTGTCTTCCTGTTTGCTTTAACATGCTGGCATTAGCAGGATATCGTGCATGCCACTAACCTTCGGTACTTCATTCTCTTGCAGTAGTTGCAAAGCGTCTGGGTTGGATTTCTCTAATGGCGCCATAAAAAGGGCCTATTATTATTAGTATCACTATCATAGCGGTAGCAGTTTTTTATCGAGAAAGTTGAATCATGGTCTCGTGAGAAGAAAGCAAGCAGTCTAAGTTTTCCCACAATGCTCCGCCCAAAATTTCAATGCGATCCTCAACCAAGTTCATATTTATGCCCAGCTAAGCTTTCCCAGCCGCGAAGTGCCCATTCCAATCATCCATCTTTGCTTCGATCCCTCCCAGCCTTCGAGCACCTCAAATTCTCTAAACTCACTTGCTGCATGCATTGATGACATCCGCACGTGGATGGCAGCAAATTTTCTAAAACTTAACGATGACAAAACTAACTTACTAGTTATGGGCAAACCCAGTGTGATTCAGAAATTGGAAAGGCTGACGCTCAAAATTGGCTCTGCCAGCATATCTCCAGTCGAATCAGCTCGAAATCTAGGTGTGATATTCCAAAGCGACCTCTCGTTAGACGACCATATATGCTCCATGGTCAAAGCTGCCTATTTTCAGCTTCATAATATTGCTAAAATTCGGGCTTGTTTAGATAAGGATACCACGTCTAAGTTGGTCCATGCATTCGTGACATCCCGTCTCGACTTCTGCAACTCACTGCTCACTGGCCTACCAGCATGTGCGATCAGGCGATTGCCGCTGGTGTAAAACTCCGCAGCTAGGCTAGTCTGTCGTGAGCGTTGCAGTTGCCACATTACTCCACTTCTCGCCGACCTGCACTGGCTACCAGTCAAGCAACGGATTGACTTCAAGGTTTTGTCGCTCACTTTTAGGTTCCTTCATTCTATGGCTCCAGCCTATCTGTCAGACATACTCCCCCATCAAGCAAAGCATCGTACCACCCGCTTTTCGGAATCCAACAGTCTAGAAATACCTCGTACAAACCCTAAATCCTTTGGAGACCGTGCATTTAGTTCATATGCTCCCAAAGCCTGGAACTCCCTCCCGACCTGCGTCAGAACATCCCCTGACCTGACCACATTTAAAAGGAATCTAAAAACACACCTATTTAGGACAGCATTTAGTGGGTCCCTGTGATCCGTCCTTTACGTGCTTATGCGTGCTGACACTGTGCATGCTGCCACTAACCACATTTGCATGCTGACCCTGTGCATGTCACCCCTAACCATATTATTCAGTTCGTTTGTTTTTCAAGCATGATTTTACTTACCATTTAATTGCATTTCCCTTTACAGCAAATGTAAAGCGCCTAGAACGAGATTAAGTTCTCTGAGGGCGCTTTATCAAGTGAATTATTATTATTATTATTATCGCCGACTTCCGCCTTTCTGCGGCCGCCTCGACTTACCGGTTAGTCCGCGTATCCCCCATTATTGCTCAGGGACTATAATCTACATTCTGTCGACGATTGCGTAACTTCCTTCTTTCTTTTCTTTTTAAGCTTGAAATGTTGACAAACTGATGCAGTAAACTGCACGAAGCCTCTCCGGCATTACCTTAGTTTTCTTGTCGTAACTGGGATGACTACAGTTCGCAGTGAGCTGCATCCGCTAGATGGCATTATCGGTCGTGCCACTCCTACTCAGAAATTGGTAGCACAAGTGAACCGTGAGGTGGCCGCAAAAATAACGAGTTAATAGAGAGTCATAAAAAGCGCACAGCTGAAATTCAAAAGAGCTAGTTCATGCATGCTCGAAATAAAATGAGGAGACGGCTTCAGCAATGACGGCATCAGCACGTCAGCATTTCTGTTGCTCCGGCGCCCCATGCAAAGCTTGAGACATCTCGTCCATGAAAGGCTGAGCCCTAGGATCTTCGTCTTGGAGTGAGTAATGTTCTATTACATTAAAACTGGTTACGTAAAGGTTTTTGCAAATTAGTCTGTGGTGGGTTCGCAGGGCTACAACGCAGAGATCTATTTCATTCCTTCTTGGACACTTTTTGTCAAGTAGTAAATTGTGCGATCTGACCTGTTTGCTGCTCTTGAAATTCGGAACGCTAGGAGAACCGCCAAAGGTAGGCAAATTTATTGCGGAACTAGAATTCTCCTGTGATAAACATTTCACTTGTGGAACAAGAAACATAAATTAAGACACCATCATCGTTGAGAGAAAGACTAATTTCGCGCGCCCTAGTAAGCGTATAGCTTGCACTTGTTGACGTCCTTGTCCGGGCACTCTCTTGTCTTGTTGTAATAATAGAAGCACCCGTCTCTTCGCTGCAGCTTTTTGACGTAGTTATTATGTGGCCACCTAGCAATCTGCAAAACACGAGTACAGTTTTGTTTTAATTCAACTGTTCACCGCTGCCAGCTAAAGTTTGTCGGCATAAAAAGTACCAGCACGCTGCGGCTGTTATCGTAATCTTTACCGTATTTATTCTAAATCTTTGCACTGTACAAGAGAAAATTGCTCCTACACTTCTAAGATGCATTTTTAACGAATATATATATATATATATATTCGTTAAACATGCATCTTAGAAGTGTACGGGAAACAAGTAGTTCACGTGAATGAAAGCGGAATTGAACAACAAGAGCACAAACAAAAGACACCTTGCATGAATTTGCTGGCCATGACTCACAAGGACAGTGTGTAGAACCGTGCGCTAATAAATGCATAATTTGGACGGTTGACCAGAAAACCAACGGGCTTCTTACTCCAGTTACTACTACATTACATTACATTACCATGAGAAAAACTGTTTTTACACAAAGTATCGAACATGTAGCACAGAATTGATCAACATGGATCAATCATGACGCCCAAAATTTGTGCAGTACATTTTACGAATAGAAATCCAAATAAAAGCAAGACCCATTTGAAAAAATGATGTAGCTAAGATCTGCTTAATAATAATAATAATAATAATTCACTTGATAAAGCGCCCTCAGAGAACTTAATCTCTCTCTAGGCGCTTTACACTTGCTGTAAAGTGAAATGCAATGGAATGGTAAGTAAAATCATGCTTGAAAAACAAACGAACTGAATAATATGGTTAGGGGTGACATGCACAGGGTCAGCATGCAAATGTGGTTAGTGGCAGCATGCACAGTGTCAGCACGCATAAGCACGTAAAGGACGGATCACAGGGACCCACTAAATGCTGTCCTAAATAGGTGTGTTTTTAGATTCCTTTTAAATGTGGTCAGGTCAGGGGATGTTCTGACGCAGGTCGGGAGGGAGTTCCAGGCTTTGGGAGCATATGAACTAAATGCACGGTCTCCAAAGGATTTAAGGTTTGTTTGAGGTATTTCTAGACTGTTGGATTCCGAAAAGCGGGTGGTACGATGCTTGGCCTGATGGGGTAGTATATCTGACAGATAGGCTGGAGCCATAGAATGAAGGGACCTAAAAGTGAGTGACAAAACCTTGAAGTTAATCCGTTGCTTGACTGGTAGCCAGTGCAGGTCGGCGAGAAGTGGAGTAATGTGGCAACTGCGACGCTCACGACAGACAAGCCTAGCTGCAGAGTTTTGCACCAGCTGCAATCGCCTGATCGCACATGCTGGTAGGCCAGTAAGCAGTGAGTTGCAGAAGTCGAGACGGGATGTCACGAATGCATGGACCAACTTGGACGTGGTATCTTTATCTAAACAAGCCCGAATTTTAGCAATGTTATGAAGCTGAAAATAGGCAGATTTGACTGCTTAATTAAAGCGTATCTAATTTCTGTTTCAACATAATTTTCGGAATTGGGCGACATGCTAAATGTTTGCCGCTCGTTCAGTCGGCATGCTTCAGGGGGCTTGCCACCCTAAAGAGCCTGCCGATGGGGTTGAGACAATAGCTTTGCTGACTCTAAGTGACCTTACTCGTAGGTACGATAATAATAACAATATTAATACACTTGATAAAGCGCCCTCAGAGAACTCGATCTCTTTCTAGGTACTTTACAACTGCTGCAAAGGGAGCACGATCGAACGGTTAGTGGTAGCATGCTCAAGAAGTACCAATAATAACATGGTTAAGGGGGACATGCACAGGGTCAGCTTGCAAGATGTGGTTAGTGGCAGCAAGCAACAGTATCAGCAAGCATAAGCACATAAAGAACAAATCACAGGGAACCACTATATTCTGTCATAAGTAGATGCGTTTTTAGTTTTTTTTTTAAAGTGTGGACAATTCAAGAGATGTCATGATGCCGGTCAGGAGTGGATTTCAGGCTTTGAGAGCAAACGAACCAAAGGCACGGTCTCCAAAACTTTTTTGGTTTGTACGAGGTATATTTAAACATATAGATTCCGAAAAGCGGGTTGTGCGACGCATAGCTTGATGGGGGAGTAGATCTGATAAGTAGGCTGGCACCAAAGAATGAAGGAACCTAAAAGTGAGTGACAAAACCTTGAAGTGCTTACCGAGCCATCCAGCTTTCGCTCCCTCAAGCACTACTGTGAACCACTCTAAATTAACGGTCATCGGGCCCTTTATTACTACTAGGGCCAATTTTTAAGTGTGCCTACGGAACACACGCTGAATGTGTAATAAATCTACTAGGCATGACTCTTGACCATGACCTTGGAATGTTTGTTTGACCGAGACGCAGTAGAAATCGACTGACTGCTTGACTAGACCAACGCCACGCCGACAAGGTTCTCTTTTTTTCATAATCTGAGATCGATCAAAATCGGTGGAGGATTTGCCTTTGCAGCTCGTTTCTACTTCAATTTCAAATATTTTGCAGTCTTCTCGAAGCGAAGCTCTTTCGAATATCTTATTTTAAGTCTCTTCAACAGCGAATTGCCAATTGTAGCAGTATTCCCAGGTATCACGCCTCCTTAATCTCAGATTTTTCTGATCGCATTTAAATTCCGATTGTAATGAATCGACCCTTCCTCATCACGGGTGATTTCAACATTCATTTCAACTCAACCGGTGCCATAAGGGTCAAATTTTTTTACTCTGACTGATTTATTTTCTCTTGAGGCTCATGCGCATGATCCTAATTACAACAAAAGTCTCATACTCAGTCAAATATCCCATGAATATATGGTTGCGTCTCCTGCTATTACCAATAATGCACATCTGACCAGACGCTAATCTCACTTAGTCCGCAATCGGTGCCATTTTCGGTATCCAGAATCGTCGGTGAATTGCAAAATAATTAGAGCTGACATTGATGCACTCCGCGTTAAAAAATCTTCCGCGGCCCTACTGTTTAATCCTATGTCTAACCTGTCTTAACTAGTGAAATACTACAGCAAGAAACTAGTCGACGTTCCCGACTAGTATGTTATTCTGACTGAGTACACTGCATGTCTTCACACAGGTAGTCCGTGGTTTACTACAAATATTCAACGAGCTAGGTATAATTAGCAGAAGCTTGAGAAACCATGAAAAAGCATACAAAAGATCAGGACTGACTGCCCATCGATTGGCATACATCTCGTCTGGACTTCTATAACTCATGACTTGCAGGCCTTCCATCCTGTGCAGTAAGGCACTTGCAATTGGTGCAAGACTCAGCAGCTTTGCTTGTCTGTGGTTAATGTCGCAATAGCCACATAATACCACTTCTCTTTGACCTGCACTGGCTCCCCATCAAGCATAATTATTGATTACTAAGAATTTCTTGAGCGCCTCTCATCTCGCCTGCACATCACTGGTGCAATAATGAGATTGTTTAGGCCATTTCTGAGTGGAAGACTTCAGAGCATTGATGTCTACGGTCAGCAGTTATACGAGAAGCTTTTTTTAAAGTATGGGCTACCCTAGGGCTCTGTGCTTGATCTACTCCTTTTTACAATTTATACTCTCCCTCTTGCTGATGTAATGACCAAACAGAGTCACGACTTTGATTTCTATGGAGATGACGCACAGCTGTACCTTTACTTTGATCATCCCCCTACCTTCCAGTGGGTCAAACACTCATAACTCCATTTTTGCATATATTGCTGATATTTACACTTGGATGATAAGCTAAAATCATAATAATTATGCATTTGCATAGTACCCTAAGTGAAATGAATAGCTTTATTGGCACTTTACATATGCTATAAAGGAAGTATGTTCATATGGTTACTAATAACGTGCACAGTGTCAACATGCATACTACGGTCAGTGGTAGCATGCAACGTGTTTGTATGCATGCAATGGTTAGCGATAGCATGCACGGCTTCAGCATGCTTAAGTGCACCAAGAGTAAGTCACAAGGAGCCAGCACACGCTGCTTGAAGCAATTTCAGCTTCTTTTACAGATGTCGCTCGCTGATTCAGGCTATCACATTTATGCTGACGATACTCAGCTGCGTTTGTCAGCTGAATAGTCAGAATCCACGGCAGTGACTGATAAACTGAATGCTTGGCTTGCAGAAATTTGATTCTAGATATCGGTCAATTTGCTTAAACGACACGACAATAAAATGAAAATGCTGCTCATAGGACACACCAAACGTGTGGCTGGACCAGAAGGCTTTGTTCTTCTAATAGGTGGTGCTGTTATGCGACTGGCACATCGTGCTCATAATTTAGGTGTTGTCTTTGACAGCTGCCAAAATTTTGAACTTTTGGTTAAGGAGACTGCTTCCGTAGCTAGCCATCACGTCCGACCGCTATCTAAGATTAGGAATTGTCTTTCACGATGGCTTGCAAAAAATCTAACTAGCTCTCATTCTGTCTCGGCTAGATTATTGTAATTCTCTTTTGGTAGGGCTACCAAAAACCAATAGGCCACTGCAGCTGGCTATGGATATGGCTGCAGTGCTGGTTTGCAAAACTCCACGGTAAGACCATGTGTCTTCTTTGCTGAAAGAGCTTGGATGGCTGCTGGTTGATCAACGGGTACAGAGCCAAGTTCTTAAGCTGACCCACACGGCCCACCATGGCTTGGTTCCTTCATACCTAGCTGAGCTGCTGCACCAGTTTCAGCCTCCTCGTTCTCTCAGGTCATGTATGGGCGATAAATTAGCTACTCCATTTCTGCTTAAAGACCATTGGCGACAGAAGCCTTTGCACTGCATGTCCTAGACTGTGGAACCCATCTCCACGATTCTTACGCAACGACAACTGCTCTCCTACCGCCGACCATGGCATATTCTTTCCAGCTGTCCTAAACTGCTACTTCCATACTACTCACTATCTCAACTGCTCTCCTGACTCAGCTGTGCTTCTTGTTTTCTCTTTAATGCGTGAGATTACGGCTGTTGGCTATAGAATGCGCACAGAAATCCACTTAGACTGTGAGTGCACTATACAAAACTCTCCTATATAACACCCACATAGTCTTTGTGGGGTTACTGACGGACATACGAAAAGGGGATGTCTCGATATCAGCTAGGGAGTGAGTTCCACGCTTTGGGAGCATATGAACTGCAGGAAGATTTGCAAAGACTGTGAAGGTTGTTCGAGGCACAGCTAAATGATTTGAGTTAGAGGAGCTCGTGGTACAATGCCTAGCCTGGCTGAAAGTTCTAATAGGTGGGCTGGATCCAGAGAATGAAGGAACCTAAAAGTGAGTGACTAGACCTTGAAGTCGATGCGTTGCTTGACTGACAGCCAGTGCAGGTCGGCGAAAAGCAGTGAGCTGTGGCAAATGCGATGCTCAAGACAGACAATCCTGGCTGCAGAATTGTGCACCAACTGAAAGCACCTGAATGCATAGGTCATACGCCTGCAAGGAGTAATTAAGTCATTTTGAAAGAAAATTTCTCAAATTGAATGACGATAAAAACCAACTTACAAGAAAACGTAGTGCTAATCAGGAATTGGAAAACCCAACCTTTAAAAAGTGCTTGGCCAGCATCTGCACGAAGTCTGGGTGTCCTATTCCGAAGTGACCTTTCACTAGACGACCATATCAGCTTCCCACTCAAGCCCGCATACTTTCAGCTACGTAGCATTTCAAAACTCGGGCTTGCACAGTGATACCACAGGCAAATTGGTCTATGCATTTAGGACATTTGGTCTTTACTTCTGTGACTCACTATTTGTAAATCTTTCGGCCTGTGCATTAAGGCGCTTAAAGTTGGTTTTAAAATCAGCTGCTAAGCTTGTCCTTTATGAAAGTCGCAACTGCCATAGAATATAACTTCTCTTCGACCTGCACTGGCTGCGCAGACAAGCAGTGCATCGGCTTCGAGATTTTGTAACTCAGCCTTAGGTCCTTTTATTCTCTTGCTGTAGCTAACCTACCAGAGTACTTTCCAACTAGGCTAGGCAACGTAACACGCGCTTTTCTGACACATGTTCAACAGCTGTGCATCTAACCAATTTCAAATCCTTTGGAGACCATGCTTTTGGTTCGTATGCTCTCTAAGACTGAAATTCACTACCGACTGAAGGAATAGCATTCTCTGACTTGACAGCATTTTCAAAGAAGATCAAAACGCATCTGCACCTCACACCATTTTCTGGGTTCTTGTGAATTGTCCCTTGTGTGCTTATTCGCACTGATGCTGTGCATGCAGTCAGTAACCATATTTAAATGCTTCCTTTATGACCCATGCTAAGTGCTTAGCAAGCAATTTAGTTCTCTGTAGGTGCTATACAAATTTATTAATAATATTAGTGCACAGATATTACCAAATGATGGCAGCACTGCCATATAAATTGTGAATTTAATTACTGGTACCACAGCTACAAGACTGTCTAAGAATGGTCACTTCATTATCAACTTTTACTACGAGTAACTCGTAACCGACTACCAGAAGATAGATAGGAACTTATTTGATACACCGCGATCATGCTTTTAGCCTACCCTGCTAACCCTTGGACTACCGCAACGACTAGATAGTTGAGGAATCAAAGAAGGTGCATTTTTCCTTATAGCTGCCACATATGGGTCAAATGACTCACTGGCAGAGAAGGTCAACCTCAAGAGAAGCACTTTGTATCCATATCATATATTCACTTAATAATAATAATAAACTTGATAAAGCGTCCTCGGAAATCTCAATCTCTTTCTGGGCGCTTTATATTTGCTTTTCACGGAGATATAGACAAATATTCACGAAAAAATTTATTTTCAAAAAGACAACTCACAATTCAGTGCGTCCTCAATAGCAGGCAAATGATAATGCCACTAATTATCAGCACTCAGCATGGCTTGTGGACCGCGAAATTATCTGACACATTCAATGCTATGCGAGATTAAGTGTGTCGGAAACTGTACGCCCACCAAAAGCAGCACACACTTCAATTTCACCACATAAACACTCCCAGCATTGTGCTGCCTGCTTTGGCTGCATGGATTATGGAGCTATAGATGGATTCACAGGAAAATAGTCGAGTATCCCGGACGCACGTAACTCTAAAGTCTCGCAGCGCATGGAGTCACTAGAAAAGCAGTTGCGCAGCGTTTTCTTACCTCCTTTCACTTACCCAATTTGGTCAAGGTCAATTCGTACCAGAGTAGCAATGACCCCTTACGCGGCGGCTCAATTGAGCTTCATGGAAGCAGATAAGTGGGATCACAGTCTGGGTTCATTACTACAGATTTTAATTATTGCGTCCGATAAAGGATTAATTAATACGTTCATGCTACCGACTACCGGCCAGATACCACACGATTACTGTATTAACCTTAGCCGCAAAATATATTCTCACGAAACTGACTTAACTCGTTTACTTTTAAATGTCGAAGGAATCATAAACTTACACATATTCGCTTACTCTTAGAGTCGTTTTTATTTATACGCTGTGATTGTACGTCAAAGGGCTTTCCCTCACAAGCATCCGCAGCATGTTAGGCCGGTCGGCGTCGGCGGAAGCCTGAGGCTTGGTGCAGTAGCTTCGGCGCTACTTTCTGCCTTCAAACGACGCTCCGAAAAGTTACGGAATTAAATTTAATAACAAAAAATACCACCTGCTGGCTTCCGGCAGCGTGGGCGATAGACTAGGGACGCGCCGCCGCGCGGACAGTCGCCGTCCTGGCTCGCTTACCCCGGCTGTTCCTTTGACGGCGTCGTACTCGACTGCGTCTCTATATCCTGCTAATTGAAACCTGTAGGCTTCTTCCACTGCGTCCGACCACTGCGTGGGTCGCGTCACCGCTTTAGGCTCAACAGCTGCGCTCGTCATGTCTGCCGCCGCCGCCGTCGTCGTACTGTGTGCGGCTGCTTCTCAGTCCTGCGATACAGGCAAGTATCGACTCGTGGAGCTGGACGCCTAATAGAGGCGTCAATCATCGCGATGCGAGCATTAATGCACCGCGAGCGGCGCTCACCGTCAGCTTCAGCTCCTCGACAAATAGCGGGCGCTACTCCGACACGTCCGATACTTACCGCACGCTAAGGACTCGGCAGCTGTTTCGCGTTGCCAGCCGACGGGAACAACAATGGCCCGCACAAAATGTCAGCCCTTCATTCATTGGTTGCACGTCGCCACGCCGAATTCGCCGACAGTGCGCTGAGTTCCGGTCAGCGGCTCCCGGCCGCACGGCGCAGACCCGATTGCCTTGCATTCGGGTTCGCTCCCCGTTGGGCTGCATGTCAAGTCGGCACCGACTACCGCTTCTTTACAGCCGCTTCTTCGGTACTATCTCAGTGGGGGACTCCAGAGTATTGACGTGAATGGACAAAGATCATCTGAGGTACCTCTGAAATACGGAGTACCTCAGGGCTCCGTGCTAGGTCCGGTTCTTTTCACGGTTTATACTTTCCCTCTTGCTGATGTGATTGCCAAGCACAATCTAGGCTTTCACTTCTATGTGGATGACACTCAGTTGTACCTTTGCTTTGATCCCTCCCAGCCTTCGAGCACCTCGAATTCTCTCAACTCACTTGCTGCATGTATTGATGACATCCGCACATGGATGGCAGACAAAAAAAAATTTCTAAAACTAAACAATGATAAAACTAAATTACTAGTTATGGGCGAACCAGTGTGATTCAGAAATTGGAAAGGGGCTCTGCCAGCATATCTCCAGTTGAATCAGCTCGAAATCTAGGTGTCATTTTCCAAAGCGACCTCTTGTTAGACGACCACGTCAGCTCCACAGTCAAAACTGCCTACTTTCAGCTACATAGCATTACTAAAATTCAGGCTTGTTTAGATAAGGAGGTCCATGCATTCGTGACATCCCGACTTGACTTCTGTAACTCGCTGCTTGCTGGCCTACGGCATGTGCAATCTGGCGATTACAGCTGGTGCAAAACTCGCAGCTAGGCTTGTCTGTCGTGAGCGTCGCAGTTGCCACATCACACCACTTATTGCCGACCTGCACTGGCTACCAGTCAAGCAACGGATTGACTTCAAGGTTTTGTCGCTCACTTTTAGGTCACTTCATTCTTTGGCTCCAGCCTATCTCTCAGATATACTCCCCCACCAGGCCAAGCATCGTACCACCCGCTTTTCGGTATCCAACAGTCTACCAATACCTCGTACAAACCTCAAATCCTTTGGAGACCGAGCATTTAGTTCGTATGGTCCCAAAGCCTGGAACTCCCTCCCGACTTGCATCAGAACATCCCCTGACTTGACCACATTTAAAAGGAACTTAAAAACACACCTCTTTATGACAGCATTTAGTGGGTCCCTGTGATTCGTCCTTGATGTGCTTATGCGTGCTGACACTGTGCATGCTGCCACTAACCACATTTGCATGCTGACCCTGTGCATTTCACCCCTAAATATGTTATTCATATTGCTTGTTTATCAAGCATGATTTTACTCACCATTCAATTGCATTTCCCATTGCAGCAAATGTAAAGCGCCTAGAAAGAGATTGAGTTCTCTGAGGGCGCTTTATCAAGTACATTATTATTATTATTATTATTATTATAGGAAGCAAAACGGTGGTCCCCATTCTGTCACGCCCACAAGGCCACACCTACTTTTGATGCTGCATCGGCTGATCCAGTATCCGGTGTTCACTCGTGAGTCGCTGCAGTTTCTTCACAACCAGTGAAATTGCAAGAGTCAAAACCCTTAGCCTGCACACGTGCAGACAATGAGTTGCTGACGCCCAGCTATGCTCTTGAGCAATCCAAGATCCAGCTGCTTCATTCATTCATGAATTAAATGCAGCCACCAGCCGCACCCATCAAATGACTCCGTCGTCGTCGTCGGTGTCCTTCTGCAGCACACACTTCTAGCGTACTCTTCTGTCGCACGCCTACAGCGTCTCCTTCGCCACGCCTCTCCAGCTTGCGAGCAAACAAGCATGGGAGCGGACAAGGGCGGACTTCGTGCGGGAAATTCGAGAGCGGCTATTCGCATAAGGACGAGTCGGACGAACGCTCTTCGTCTGGGATCCGCGCGAGAGAAATCTCGGCCCAGCAAAAATATTCCTAATTTTGCCGCCGAGATCTGAGCTCATCGGCAAAGCGGAGCCCGGGATTTCAAAGCGGAGCCCGGGATTTCAAAGCGGATCCCGGTATTTCAAAGCGGATCCCAGGATTTCAAATGGGCCGGACGCTTGGCGGCTAGAAGCTCGTTGAGCCTGTACGCCAGCCGGCTCGAGCGTAGCGCGGCCGGCGTCGCCCTGGAGGGAGCCGACCATTTCGAGGTCGCTTACAACTCATACCGGCAGCGCCAGGGTCGAGGTTCGCCCCTAAGGGCGTATTTCGTGTGAGCGCAGAGAGCGGCTGCGCAACAGGACGAGCGCACGCGGGCGAGCGCAAGCGACGCAGCGAGAGCAAGCGACACGCCCAAGGCTGCAGCTGAAGCTAACGTCCTGCACGCCAAGCCAGCCATGCCAGCTCGAGCGTGGCAGACGATGACAGCAAGCTCGCGCAGCCACGCGAAATGACTTCATGCTGCCCATGAGAACCCAACGACCGAGCGGCGACCGCGTAGCGATGCTGTCAACGCCGCCTTTCGGAGGTAGAGCCAGAGGGGAACAGAGCGCGACCGACGGCGATACGTATTGCTAATGGCCTCCTCGCTCGAAGCACCGTCTCTGCGTCCTCCGTCGCCAAAACCAAATCAGCACAGCCAATAACTATCCGAAACTCTTACGAACAGTACACGTCCGAGTTCGTTCTCGTTCCACTGAGCTCGCTCTCGCGACGAGCTGCTGGCCAATCGCAGAGTAACATTTCCCTCGTAACTTGAGGCGAAAAAAGTGCAACCTCCAAGTATCGCTGAGCAAGCAACAATGTGTGCAGCTCTGCTGGGTAGAGAGAACGAGCGAGCCAACTAACGGATAATACGGTTTATCAGGTGCTACTTAAAAGTAGATGAAGAGCTCAGTCAGCCTGGACGGAACCCAGACGTGACTTATTTCTGCCTGGCTTAGGCTAGCTGCCCTTCTCACCCCTCCCCCCCCCCCCCCCCGCCCCACCCACCCACCCACCGCTACCTCGCTTGCGCTATCGCTCAGCCGTACTAGAGGCACCTGTGCTCCGTCGGCCCCCTGTTGGGCTCCGACATTGGCAGCTGGGTACAGCCAGCGATCAAACGCGGCCTCTCTGATAATAATAATATACTTGATAGATAGTGCCCTCAGAAAACTCAATCTCTTTCTAGGCGTTTTACATTTGATGCGAAGGAAACACGACGATCAAATGGTGAGTGGTATTTTTCTTGATAAACAACATGAGTAACACGGTTAGGGGTGACATGCACAGGGTCAGCATGCAAGTGTGGTTAGTGGCAGCATGCACAGTGTCAGCACGCAAAAGCATAAAAAAGAACGAATCACAGAGACCCACTAAATGCTGTCTTAAATAGGTGTGCGTTTCTAATTTCTTTTTAAATGTGGTCAAGTCAGGTGATGTCGTGACGCAAGTCGAGAGTGAGTTCCAGGCTTTGGGAGCATACGAGCTAAATGCGCGGTCTCCAAAGGATTTGAGGTTTGTACGAGGTTTTGGTAAACTTTTAGATTCCGAAAAGCGGGTGATACGACTTGGCCTGGTGGAGGAGTAGATCTGATAGATAGTCTAACCGCCTAACTCTATAACCCCCTCTCGTGGTAGGTTATGGCTGTCTTTGCATCCGGGCGACCAACGACTCCTTTCGCTTTACGCCGAAGGGCCGACCGAACTTCAGGTAGCTCGCGTGGCCGTCATGTGAATAACCGGCGAATTTGTGTCACTCGGGTCCGCTACCTAGCGCCCCAAACGTCGGACGAATGCAGCCGACTCGCAAAGGTAGGGTTCGGACGCTTTGGCAGGGTGCCATGTCACGTGAGTCTAGCCGCACAAGGCGCATTGCAAGACGTGTCTGCCCTTTCTGAAAAACTCGTCGGCCAGCTGCTTGGGTTTCGCCAGTTTCCTAGCTGCCGCCTTGTCCGAGGCGTCATTGTCGTGCTTTGGCCGTAAATAGGTCGAGCGCCGGGTTACCGTTTGTTCTGACGATGTAGCCGTGAGAAGCAACGAACGCGGCCACCGCTGCAAACCTCTTACCTGAATGCCGACTTGCCAGCGATACTATTGAAGGTTCGGCATTCTGTCTCATCAGATTGGTTTTCAAGACCATCTTTTGCAAGTTGTACGCGCCGCACCACAGACACGAATGTCGGACTATGCGTCGATTGGCTCCGGTCAGTAGCCGACGGCATACTGTTCTGCTCGAGCAGTCGGTGGGTTTTCGGCTGCGCGGCGATTGGCTGAAACGAGTAGCCAATAGTTGACGGGGAGTTTACAGCTATCTATCTATTCCAGTTGCTTTCATACGTTTAGTCTCGACAGCTACTAGCGCCCCCTCAACAGTTCCTCCTTATTGGCTATTGAGTACAGCTGCGACTGCTAGAAATAAAACGGACGAGCATAGTAATTGGGGGTACTATTGCAATTATACTTCCAGCTGAATTAACAAGGTGAAGCTCATCCTAGTATAATATGCTCTCCTTTTGCGACAGACGAATCGACGGTCAGACCCGCCCGCTTGGTCGCCACTGAAGGCCGCAGAAAGGTCATTCCAAGTTTTCTCGCCTCGGGTCATTCGCGGCACGACCTACCTGATTTATTACAGTCGAGCACCAACATGCCGGGCGCTCGAACGCCAGCCAACGCCATACATGATTACGGCAGTCTCTCTAGTTATTGGCCGGCTCCTCAATTGTGACTAGTAGAAACAGCATGTATCGTGACCTGTGGTGCGTGGCTTCAATGAGGATCGTTAATTTGATCGGCAGTAGCAAGTTTTCTAGCCTCCTGGTAAGTTTCCTGGCCAGCCTCCGAGCGGAAGAGAGAGGTTGCCCTGACGCTGATGAGGAATGAAAAAACACGAAATGAAGAAAGCTCAGTCATACGACGTATCTCCCACTAGAAGCATGTCATCCGTTAATCATCTGCAAACCGAGGCTACGAGGAGTTTTGACCCGAGCAACTGGAGTGCTCTTAATCGCGGCCGGGCCAATAGCTGATCAACCGGATACCTTGGACCGCTGAGGCCTATCCAACATGCAGACAATGCGCAAAAATCGAGCGGCAGCCCACAATTAAGACCAGCGTCAACGACAGACTGATACAGCAAGGATTTACCTTTACTGGCCATTAAGAAAAAGCCCGACTCAGTAGCCACTGTGAGCGAGCGATGCTTTTTGCCGGCAGCTCTTTATGAGACGCGCCATTGCGCTGGGAGAAGCCCACCGTTTGAGTCGGCAAGCTGCCGGAGAGAGCAGATTACGTTCACTCGTCACCGGCTGGAGCCTTCTCCCCATTTTGCGGGGCCGCGACTCCATTATTTGCTCGTTATCGATCGGACCGCCCACTAATCCTCCGTGCGATAATCCGGCCTATTGCGATCATATCCCAATACTACCTACTGCAGCTGCACTTACTACTTTCGCAAGACAGCTCCTAGAGCTACAGCATTTACCCTAGGAACGACTACGTCTATGGAAAGAGGTAGCCGATCAACCAAAATAACACCGAGCACGCGCCCACATCCGCGGCCCAAAGCTCATGTCTCCACACCTTACTCCTCCGCTGGTCAGCCAAGTCCTCGTACCGGCGCACCTCCTTTCGTGCGACGACGCTACGCTTTGTCGCCTGAGGCGCAGTCAGACCAACAAGAGTCGCGGTTTTTTAGGGGCGACTGACCACAGGGTAAAAATATATAAATATGTATATAATTCGTTTGCATAGCGCCCCAAGAGAGCTTAATCTCTATTCAGGCGCTTCACGTATGCCTCCGGGCTCGAGCCCACGACCTCAGCCAGACCTTGGTCGGGGGGGGGGGCGAGCACCTTAACCGCTGGACCAGACCGGAATGCAGATTCTTCAGCCGTACCCGCGACCGAAAACCGTACTACCAGGTAAAGTAGATTTGCAGCCATCCACCAGTCTCCCTCAGCGTTAAGCGTGGGCTTCGACCAATCACTTTTGGCTAATCCAGCCCTCTGACGTTGGATGACGCCTAGGCAAGGTCACTGTATCCCTTTTGTAGCTTCCGTGAAATCAGTCGGACAGACTCGCTCTCCTCGTGCTCCTCGTCCTCGCCGCATTCTCCCCCCCTGCCCGCCCCCCCCAGTCAGCTTATTCACCCCCGCCCCCCAGTCAGCCTATTCACGACCACGACAGCTAGCACCCGATTTCGCCTCCATACGTAGACGCTTAAAGACTACTTGCACCCTGGATAAATGCTCTCTAACGATCCGACCGACTGCATATCATCGTGCTGCTTTTACGGAGTTGCCACTTGGCGAAATTGCACGCACTCGCGGGTGCATTTATTGTTGACATCAGCACGTGGATGGCAGCAAACTTTCTTAGATTGAGTGGCAATGAAACTGACTTAGTAGTTATGGCCAAACCAAGTGTGATTCAAAACTTGAAAAACTTGACGCTCAAAATCGGCTCTACCAGCATATCACCGGTTGCATCTGCACGAAATCAATGTGACCTGTTCCAAAGAAGGCCCTCCTTTCACTAGACGACCACGTTAACTCCACAGTCACATCTGCCTACTTTTGGCTACATTACATAGCTAAAGTTCAGGCTTGCTTAGAAAGGGAAACTGCATCTGAATTGGTCCATGCATCTGAGACATCGTGTCTCGACTTCTGTAACTCACAACTTGCTGGTATACCGACCTGTGTAATCAGGCGCTACATTTGGTGCAAAACTCTGCAGCTAGGCTTGCCTGCTATGAGTGTCGCAAAAGCCACGTCACAGTAATTGTAGCCGAGCTGCGCTGGCTCCCAGTCAAGGAGAGTATCGACGTCAAGGTTTTGTCGATCACTTTTAGGTCACTTTTATCTCTGGCTCAGGGCTAACTATCAGGCCCTACTCCCCCACCAGGCTAAGCACCGTACCACCCGCTTATCTGATTCAAATCATTCCAGCCACTGGGATCATACGAGCTAAATGCACTATCTCCAGACGACTTGAAAGTCGGGCTGATGTGGTCATCTAGTGAAAAGTCACTTTGAAACAGGACACCTAGATTCGTATAGATGCAAAAGGATAATGCTGGCAGAGCCAATTTTGAGAGTTAAGCTTCGCAATTTCCAAGTCACACTGGGTTTGCCCCTTACGAGCAAGTTTGTTTTATTGTCATTCAATTAAAGTGTGTGTTCTGCTTTCCGTGCGATGATGTCAGCAATTAAGGTTACACTGATTTAACAAACTCATTTATATAGCGGCCGACGAGCCATCATGACTATCACTGCCATGTGTAGTGCTCAATAAAGGATCGACCACTGCAGGACTTACACCAACGACCCGGGTCGTGACGAGCGAGAACCTTACCCCTGGGCTAAGACCTGGGGGGAAAACATGCAGTAAGAGAGCTGAAAGAATTCGACATGCTGGAGGGCTGGGAGGGATCGAAGCAAAGGTACAACTAAGTGCCATCTGCATACAAGTGAAAGCCTTTACTGTGTCTGTCGAACACATCGGTAGACGGAGAGTTTAAACAGTGAAAAGAAGTAGACCAAGCACAGAGCCCTGAGGTACCCCGAAATTCAGTGGTTCCTCTGGTTACCTCCGTCCATTTATATCAATACTCAAGAGTATCCCACAGAGGTAGAATCTGAATGATTGCAGAGCAGTGTCAGTGGTACCCAGGCGAGATGAGAGGTGCCCGAGAAGGACTTCGTGATCAATAGTATCAAAAGCTACCGAAGAATCAAGCAAAACAAGCAAAGAGCCTTTACCTAAATCGGCATTTCTGAGAAGGTCGTTATACACCTAAATCACTGCAGACTCTGTAGAGGGATTAGCTCTAAAACCGGACTGGTTTTTACTTTCGATGTTCAAAATTTTAATTTAAGAGTTCGGTTGGTTAGCCACAATTCATTCAAGTGTCTTTGATAGAAACGGTAGAAAAGAGACTCGCTGGAAGCTGCTAAATTTCTTTATGTCTAGTTGTGCTTTCTTAATTAGTGGCCTAGCAGCAGCCCTTTTGAAAGCACAGGGGCGTGACCAATATATGAATTTCTGGATGGGATCATCTGTGGACTCCTTGAATGTAGGCATTGAGGGGCTTCACGGAATTGAGGGAAGTAAGTCCAGTGGTGTTGCTATTGAGGGACAGGAGTCGAGAAGGGATGCTGCTACCTCAGATATGGACTCTCTGATATTGCCCATCTTGCTGACAAAGAATCTAGGTAAGAAATGAGCTGCATCACCTTAGGGATCTCTCGCTAGGCGCTAACCTGGGAGCGATTAAGGAGATGGTTGATTGTAGACATGAGCATTTTTGGGTTGTGCATATGTGATTCAAAAATATTTTGTATAGAAGTCTTACAGTAGTCTTTGTATGCCTGGCGATGGAAAGTCAGTCCTGATTTGTTGTATGCTTCCTCAAGCTTGTGCTAATTAGGTCTAGCTAGTTTAATGACTGAGGTAAACTAAAGGCCGTCTTGGTGAGGTGCACATTATAGGGCTTAGCCCGAGGTGCAAAATCGTTAAGCATGTGAGGAAGTGTCAGTATCTTGTAGCATTCCACTAATGACGACAGGTCGGCAGGAAGATTGAGCAGTAGAGGCGAAAAAGATGCTTTCACTCGAACAGCATCCGATGTTAAGGATCTTCAGGTTACGCGACTCATAGATAATTTTGGATGGGGAGAAGGGCACACACTGTAGACTGAATTATCAGATCCGCATGTGGTCAGATAACCAGAATTTGATAACAATGAGGAATTATATGATAGCATACACTTGTGGGAGAGTATTTGATCTAGTGTGTGTGTGTGTGACTCTTTTTATCTTTAATCGATTGTGGATGACCCTCGTGGTGAGCTCGGTCATGCACATGAGCCACAAGAGAAAGTGAGTCAGTCAGTGCACAAAATTTGCATTTAAGACGACCGTTAAGTTGTAAAAATGAACAATTTAAATCACCCTTAACGAAGAAAGATCGATTTACTTGAACCCAGAATAGAAATTTGATCTGAAAAATCTGAGATAAAGGATTTGATTATTGAGGGTGATTACTGCCACCATTAGCAGCTTTTTTGTCGGAGGAACTCAAAACAAGATTTTCGAAAGATCAATTTGAGGGGCAAACGGATTGAAACTAAGAGAGAAACGTGCGAAAATAGCGATTACCCACCAGTTTTTATTGATCTATGGGTAGGAAAGAAGAAAAACCCTGGCGGGTGACATCAGGTATAGTTGGATTGTTTGTCAATTTCAGCCAAGTCTCGATCAGCAAAAACAGGTCGAGATTGTCAGCAATAATCATGTCAACCATTATTAGTGGTTTTACTACACATTTGAGTGAGAATTTCGAAGGCACACGTTAATATGGACCGCCGGGGTTATAGCAGACCTGATTACCACAAAGTTAGGGTGGTTCACAGCAGCGCTAGAGGAAGATTGTGCCGGGCGGCATGACAAATTGCTCGGAATACCAAAGGATAACCAGCTCGGCGTGTAGCCACTGCGGTTGGGTTTCTACGGGTAGGGCCTTCTTTGGAAATGCTCTATTTACAGACAATGGAAACAGCAACCGCTACAAGTAATGCATTTGGACGACGATAGTGAAGTGATAATAGGTGCGCGTGATCATTATGATTAGAGAGGTTACTAACAGTCTATAAAGCTAACGCCGAAGCCCACGTGTTTACGAGGCCCAGACACATGGGGACACAGCCTGAAGCGGTAAGCATTTAGATGTCACGCCATCACGTTCGATCTTAGATATAAGAATTTAATTGGCCCCTTCGTTCGGTCTCGGCTAGATTATTGTAATTCCCTTTTGGCTGGGCTTCAGAAAAAGCAACCAGGCCACTGCAGATGGCTATGAATATGGCTGCAAGAATGGTTTTTAAATCTCTGAGGGTAGACCATGTGTCCCCTTGGCGAAAGAGCTTGGATGGCTACCGGTCGATCGACGGATACAAGGCAAAGTTCTTATGCTGACCCACAAAGCCCGCCATGGTTATGCTCCTTCATACCTAGTTACACTGCTGCATCAGTTTCAGCCTTCTCGTTCCCTCAGGTCCTATATAGACAAGAAATTAGCTGTCCAATACCTCCACTTAAAGACCGTTGGCGACAGAAGCTTTAGCTCTGCAGATGCTAGACTGTGAAACTCACTTCCACGATTCTTACACAACGACAACTACTCTCCTGCTGCCGGCTATGGCATGTGCTTTCAAGCGGTCCTTGGCTGCTACTTCCATGCTACTCACTACCTCAACTGCTCTCCTGACTCAGCTACGCTTCCCACTTTCTCTTTGTTTCGTGAGATGAAGTCTGTTGGCTACCAAATGCGTACCGAAAGCTGCTTAGGCTGTGCGTGAGCTATACAAAATTGTCTACGTAACACCAACATAGTCGTTGTGGCCTTATGAAGTTACAGACGACGATTCATTACAATACACTACATTACATTGCATTACATGTCAATATGCAATTAATTTCATATGCGCTATGGTCAAGCAATAAACAGATATGCTTTAAGTTGGTACTTTCTCTATCGGCTTCCGTATATGAAGTTCACAAGAACTACGATTTTCGGAAGAGAGTTCTGCGACTGACAAGAAAAGTTTTTAGTAGCGCTTGGTATCGGAAGGCGAGAATGCCTCAAAAAACTCTGGCGAAGGCTATTTAAAGTGTCAATTGTTGCCCTATGCATGAGCCATATCTTTCGTTGGCCTTAGCTCACCTACGTGTTCTTCCTGTCAATAGTACGACACGCTTGAGAGGCAGCACCATATGATATGTATACCCTTATCTTTGTACCGCCTCTACTACAGGCGGATGATGCTGGGTCACTTACGAGTCCAGCAGCTTAGGTAACGTCAGCAGAAGCACTCTAGGAATCAGCATTCTGCTTTTGACTAAGAACATTTGGTCAGCATGCCAGCAGTGTTGCAATTCTCAGACACCGGCTCCATTGAGCTCCAATGAGCTTCCGATACGAATCGGCAGAACGAATCGGCTGCTGGACTGAAGCGATTCTTAATCATCCGATTAAGGAGTCGAAAATGGGATGATTTTGCTCCGGACGACTCGAGAACTCCAGAGCCGTACGGACTTTCCGCTAATTTCGTCGTTGAGGAAATTCGCATTGAACCTGTTTACCTACTCAATCAACAACCACGGGAGAAAGGAAGAGGGGAAACAGTTGTTTGAAACCCGCGAGTGAAGACGCGGTAGGTGTTGGGTGGAATCAGATCTCACCTACTGATCTTACGGACAAATGAGGCTGCTTTTCGCTGCTCTGCTTCGCCACGGCCCCGTCGGCTCTGTCGTGAAGCAACCGCACATTTGGGATAGCAAACGAACGCCAGTGAACAGCAGACACCCTGAAGGGGCTCTCTCTCTCTCTCTCTCTCTCTCTCTCTCTCTCTATATATATATATATATATATATATATATATATATATATATATATATGTGTGTGTGTGTGTGTGTGTGTGTGTGTGTGCATATATAAGTGCATATACTATATATATATATATATATATATATATATATATATATATACTATATATATATTTATGCACATACTATATATATATATATATATATATATATGTATGCATAAAAATATTCTCAAGAATCTTGCACAGCAATACAAATGGAAAGTGGACGATAATTTTCTAGAGTCCAATCCAGCCTTTTCAAGTATCTTTGATCATTGGCCGATTTCAAAGACTTTGGAACTGAACATTTATTCAGTGAAGAATTAAAAACCTGAACTATGGCTATGTTTGCGTGATCAAGGTTAAGGTGATCGTTGGGAGTGCATGCCTATGTGGTATTTCTGTAGATCTTCCTAGATTCGATTTCCATACTTAGTCTGTTAATAGATTGTGTATAGTTGTGTCTGTAAGTGATAAGGAAGTCTACTGAAGCTGCTTAAGTTAGTGTGTGTGTGTGTAGGAGGTTACATGAACCATATTCAGTTACGTTGGTGTACGAGTGCATGATCCTCTGCTGTTGTGTACGTACATGTGTGTGTGTGTGTGTGTGTGTGTGTCTGTTTGTGTAAGTGCTTGTGTGTGTTTGAGCGTATGTGTTTATTTGTTCGTCTGTTTGCTTGCTTGCATGCTTGTGTGTACATCCAACTATGGCGACATGCCATGGTGGCCAGCTTTGCTCCTCGACTGACTAGTAAATGGAAGAAGCCACGCATCCAATCGGAAACCATTCCGATCTGTAGACTGGCGGGCCTGCGTCTTAGCGAAGGGATTGTGGCCCGAGATGAGAGACTGGTGAGAGAGCGCACTGCCTCAAAATTCGACAATGCCATTAACCTTAGACACCGGCAACGGCATGGGTACCATAAACTTTTTTGTAAATCCTTTCTCAGTGAATTTTTCTTCTATAGTTACTGCGAAAAACCATGCAGATTAAATGAGTGTTGTGCTGCGGAGCTTTCTATTGCTGACTAAATCCAGCTAGTCGACATACTTAAGACACACAAAAAAACAACACTGAGAAAAATATCTGAGTCGGGGGGGGGAGCTGAGGAGGTAAGGAGCATCGAAGCTGCAGAATAAAAAAGGGGCAATGCAATTCTCGATTTGGCAGCACAAAGGAAAGTGTCTTTGTTTCGCAAGAATTGTGGAATTTTTTTATAATTCTTCTTTAACTTTCGATGGTCCTTCTTTTCTCGATAGTCCTTCTTTAACGGAGTTGCCACAGTCTGGAGAACTAAGTAGCTAGAAATGTATTTAGCTAGCTATTGCAATAAATAGCCCTTAATCTAAGACAATAACTGAACTTGATGATTGAACTGAACTGTGGAAGCAGTCTTCAGAAAATACCCCTAAGCATCGTGCATTTTTCAGAAAAGGCAGTCAGCTAAAGAGCCCTTAAAAACGTCTAGTTACGGTCTCTCTAATTAAGAATGCAAGGTCTCTGATTCCAGCCGGGTGCTTAGGGTTTCCGACGAGTTGTGACCTGCTTACAATGTTGGACCATCCATCTGATACTATCTGATTCCGCATGTTGTTTTTTGCGTCCCTTATCAAGTATAGAGCAAAACTTCAGCCATATGTTAATGACTCTAACGGCCTATAGGAATACCGTAGCATTAGGGAAGAAAAAATGGTATGCGTTGCCTTCCTTGGGACTTGAACCCACGACCTCCGGAGCTCAGAGGAAAGTCACGCCAGTGTGCATTTTGGCCTACAAGCGGTCAGCTCAGAGCTGCTAATCATCGAGAACGGAAAAGCATCGATACGATTGCTCTCGAATCGATACATCATACGATACATCGATACGATTGCTCTCGAAACGGTGTGAGTCCTTGCAGACGCGTAACGACCAGTGAACCTGACGCTCCAAAGCACGGCCGGGCGAGTCCCTGATTAAGCCTCGATACAGGCGCAGGTAAGACAATAGTAGCAGATCAAGACGGCAACAATCGAGGGTGCTCGAACCTTAATGTAACGAGTCCACGTCACTAATATAGACTAGTCTACTCCATATCCGCAGAGAGGCGAGCTTGTATAATAATAATAACAATAATACACTTGATAAAGCGCCCTCAGAGAACTCGATCTCTTTCTAGGCGATTTACATTTGCTGCAAAGGAAACACATATAGTATCAGCCAGAGGGTGCGACCGACTTCGAAGGCCAAAGTTTAGCGTACTGACTTTCTCCTGCATTGGGCTTCTTATTCGGTCTATCCGATTCCCATCCATTATGAACCAGGAACCGCTATTTATCGCGAGCAGTGTCATAATCTAATCGCTTTGTTGACATGCACATGTTTCTCGGCCACTGGATTTGCGTATTTGCCGTCGTAGAGATGGGTCGGGCTAGGACGGCAAGAAGCAGAAGATTAATTTGGCAAGACATTCCCACAAAGTTTGTACCGCATATTAGACTAGGGATTTTCGTTTGGTTTTTCACCTGTTGCTGTTTGCGGGATACTTTTTGAGAGCCCATACGTCAACCACCACTGTGGTGCGAGGTCTGGTCCTGAGACCCCATGGGATACTTCAGAAAGGCACGATTCATGGTAGTCTCGGAAACATGCAGTGATTATATCTGTTGGAGGTGTTTGCATATCGAAGTCCAAGCGCACCATTGATACATCTTACAATCAACGATAGACTGACATACCCTCCACCGTCTCAAGATAGCTGGCCGGTGCAGAAAACTCTGTAGACCTTTATTGTAAGACCCCAAGGTCTCGTGAAAACATAGGGCAATATGAGTTCGTCGTAACGAAACGTTCATTTAGGTCTGCTTTCACAAGATGACCCGAAGCAGACCGTGGCCATGTCGTATTTGCTCAGTCCCAGGCATCAAGCCGCTCAGCCTGACACTTCCGGGGAGTTGCACACAGCGACTAAAAATAACTTGCGAACCATCGGCCTATTGCTGCGCAATTGCACATTTCTTTGGCCTTTAAATAGATTTCTCTACGCTTTTACTGTGGTATCTTAGTCCTTGTGTAAGGCGCTCACACTTCACGACCATGGATGGGCTCATGGGTTCGTGGGTTCATGGATTCGAGTCCGACAGCAGGCATCCCTTTATTGCCAACTGAGAGCGGCCGTCAAGGCTCTTTCACCGCTACCGCTACATAAATGAGGCTTTTTAAATCAATCGATCTTTACTTTAAGATTCGGACCCTGTTGACTGCTGCCATGTTCCGTGACCGTCTGGGGCAGCATGTGCGACTCGCTAGCATCGCTTCACATCGCTTCACAGACGTGTGACTCGTACCGGCGAAGCTGGCGAGCTTCGCCGGTACGATTCACACGTCTGCGATGGCTTGCACCGTTGCGAATGCTGTGCTTGTGGCTAATGACCCAGGCGCATTAGCCACTGCTATATTCTGCCCGTTTGTAGAATTTGCTGTCGGGAGGTTTAGATAACTATTAAGGACACTTAGCAGTCGTATCGTGCTCGTTTCAAAGATTGCGACTATATCGGTAAACATTTTACGGAAGCATCCCTTTCGATCCGCTCTGCTGCAAAGCCTGCAATTTACGAGGAATTGGGTGCACAAACGCTTTATCAACAGCCTAATCGACTTAAGCAACTCAATCTACTGCTTGCCCTATACCTAAGGTAGAGATTCGGGAAAGTTGCCTGCGAACTTCATGAGTTAAGGAGCAGTTAAGGAGCAGTACGGGAGCGCGCGAGCGAGCACCAGGGAACCTCGTCGCAGCTCTAGAATGCTCCTGCTGCACTCCCGAGAGTCGACATTAGTAAGTAAATAAAAGAACGCTTCCGGTCGATTTGTCGTTCAATGTCGGCCGTAGTCACGCAAAAATTTTAATGTATCCAATAAAACTTTTAAAATCCATGCGGGGTCAGTAGATGTGACAGCGCCGCAAGCAGTGTGGAGGAAACGCTGTCTGACAGCTATGCATGGTGGGTAACGAGGGCTCTCACTTACTTGCGTAACTCCATATTGATGGTATGTAAATATAATCCTATTTTCTTCTTTTTATTTATGTCTTATTTGTTATCTATTTGTATTAAAAAATTCAATTTGTTTCCCTTTCTGACTTCTTCAGAACGGATCATAGTAGAACGTATCACACACCATTCTCGACTTACGAAAATTTGACTTACGACAGATTTTCCGGTCCTCATCTATTTCGTAAGGCTGGGGGTAAGGCCGGGGGTTGGCTGTATTTCGCGCGCGCGCGATGACCTCGTCGGCCAAGTCGGACGGTCGTCGACCTCAGCCAGCCCCGCGGAACGTGAGTTTACGACTCACTCGTGCAGAACGCTTACTCGCGAAACGCTGTTTTTCCCAGCTCAGGCAGCACTGCAATGTATTGCCCAGGTAATGTGGTTGGAAAAAACTCTGCTACATAACCGCCGCTATATTCAGTCCTCGGCTGATCTTTTTCCGCGAAGATATTGCCATCCAACTTCGCTAATGGCTCTCATATTGTCGGCGCTGGCTGAAGAAGATTAGCGAGTAGATAATTCAGCGAGTCACCGGGAACGCGTGTGAATGCGTCGTTCTTTAGCTTCCTTATTTCCACAGTACGCAGTCGGCCAACCGCGACTCAGAGAAGTGCGGCGGCGCTTCGTAAGCGATGACCACGAGAGTCTCACTCCCAGAATGCATTCCAAGTACGTACGCCGCGTATCGACCGCTACGACTAGGCTGGTGGCGCAAAGCACTGTGTGACTTTTCTTTACCGATGCGACACCTTCACCAAAGCGACGCCGACGAGTCTTGCGTGTAGCATTCACTGCACGGGACGGTCCCGATATTTCGACGACGCGTCCACCTCCGCCCTCTGAGGCTTTACCGGAGCACTGCCATAAATAGCCGGCGATCAGCTAAATTCCAGAGCGAGTATTTGAGTTCGATACGGCGAGTAACTTGTCTTCATCTGTCAGCGGCAACTTCTCAGAGTCTAATGTCCAGGAAGCAAGGGATTGAGAGCTTAGCCATCCTCGCTCGCCGAAAAGCTATTTTGGTTAGGCTAAGCGCTACATGACTCGGGTGATATACGGGGCTTCCCGCCAGCACCAGGCCCCTGGCCTTCCTGCCTCCTTGCCTTTGACCCATCTCTGCATTCCAGCACTGCGCTTCGTAATCTCTCAACTCCTTGGCTGCATACGTACAGTGCTAACATTTGCGCTTGGATGGCGGCAAACTTTTTCAAATCGAATGAAGATAAAGCCAGCTTACGGGCAAACCATTCACGATTCGAATATCGCAAAAGCTATCACTCAAAGTCGGCTCAGCCAGCCTGTCTTTAGTAGCATCTGTACAAAATTTGGGTGTCCCCTACAAAGTGACCTTTTACTAGACGACCTCGTTAGCACCACGGTCAAGTCTGCTTACTTTCAGCGACACAACATGGCTAAAATTCGGAATTTCTCAGACAGGGATACTACATCTAAATAGGTCTATGCATTTGCGGCATCTCGTCTCGACTTCTGTAACTCACAGCTTGCTGGCCGACCGGCCTGAGCAATCAGACGCTTACAGTTGGTGCAAAACTCTGCAGCTAGGCTTGTCTGTCGTAAGCGTAGCAGTTGCCACATTACACTACTTCTAGCCGACCAGCACTGACTCTCATTCAAGCAGCGCATGAACTTCAAGGCTCTGTCACTCACTTTTAAGTCCCTTCATTCTCTTTCTTCAGCCAACCTATCCCAACTATTTCTCGATCATGCCAGGCACCACCACTCGTCTGACTCTGGTCAGTTAACAGTGCTCAACCCAACCTCAAATCCTTTGTAGACCGTGCCTTTATTTCTTATGCTTTTGAAGCTTTGAACTCACTCTCGAATGACGCTACGACATCCCCTGAATTGAGAGAATTTATTTTAAAAAAAAACTAAGAAACTTGCCTGTTGCTCACATCATTTTCTGGATTTGTGCGAGTTGTCCTGTGCTTGCTTATTCGTGCTGACAAAGTACCTGCTATAACAAACCATGTTTAAATACATTCCTTACAGTATATATATATTGTGTGCATGGAAAGAGATTAAGTACGGTGATGTTGACGTACACCAGTTTATTTGTATCACAATTATTAATTAAAATTGTGTTTTACTGTCAAGATCCATTCTGCGATTTGAGCGCTATAGAAACGACTGGAATGTGATGTTGCCGAATAATCTAGTGCTGCCAGCATTATCTGAGTCCCGCAAATGCTAATTAATTTACCAGGGCTAGTTAGAACATATGCGTCGCATCACTTTCTTGTCCGCCTTTCGTTGTGAGGTATGTGCACGCGCTTAAACGAGCACGAAGCCAACGCATGGCTGCATGCTAATGTCGGTGCGAGGCTTGCTGGATGAACTGGCGGAGCAGCTCACAATGATTCGGACCCGCTGACTTGGCTGGCAGATTTCGCGATACAAGCAGCGTTGCGTCAGCCCCTCAATTATTACAGGTTTCTTCCGCTGGCTGGACGAGGAGCACTCTCGGAACCTGCACTCAGAGCTTTCAGTGGATCGGTAAATAAGCGTCTCTCCTTCTCCTTCTCCTTCTCTCTCTCTCTCTCTCTCTCTCTCTCTCTCTCTCTCTCTCTCTCTCCCATCGCTACTACAGCAATGCTGATTTTTGCTGGATGCTTGATTTAAAAGTATAATCAAAGGTAAATGTCGTCCGGATGCAGCAGTCTCATTCCTTTCGCGGTAGAGTAGTCCCAGCGGCTAAGACCACTCTTGCCAGTGGCAAATAGGATTTCCTGCAGCGAGACTCGATCCCGCGACCGTGATCCCGCGTCGTGAAGTACGCGCACCCGATGCCTTGGCCTCGACCCAGGGGCGGAGTAAATGTCGCTTTGACGACTTAAGCCGGCCTGCAGTGCACGACGGAGTCGTAGAATTCCTGCAGCAATGCAGGCTGTTCGTTTCTTAATCTGGTGCCGACGATCGAGTCGTGCACTCAACGCCACATCGTTAGCTTTGCTGCCTGTCTACGTAGGCTGAAAAACAGTTCTTCCATAGCGAAAAGATGTCCGCCTTCTCTATGTCTTTCCTTTCTTTCGCCATGTCGTTTGAGTTGCTCCTTGAAATACTAACCGGGCTATCCGAGGCGATATCGCCTTGCTCAGATCAAGCATCGTACAGGGGCTGCCGTAAAGTAACTTTCAATTGGAAAATGCTGGTGAGCGCTTAGTGAGTATATCAAACCTTTAAAAAGTGCTCAGCGTAAGTGACAAAGAGGCGAAACCTCTCTTACTTCTCTTGCCGCGATAGGCACTGAGATCGATTGGTAAATCAGCCGTGCAGCTAACGCGAGCAGCGTCGCATCGCCTGCTTGCTGCGCATTTCGCTATGCTATCAGAGGCAAGCGTGCTGCAACAACAAAAAGAGCGAACACTACGCTGCATCGAGCCTCGCTTATGATTGATTAATAATGCTCGCGTATTGATAATTTCTAGCTGACTTGACCAGTGGCTAGTTCCTATGCTTGTGAAGTCGAAAGTCGTGGTTTTGAATAGTCACGAGTACGATTGGTCCGTACGATACGATTTCACTTTGACCCTCTTTCTCTCTGGCGCTATTGTACCCCTCTATGATGAGGGTCGTACGAGCCGCTCCGTATGTCCAAATGATCGACCCGGCATATGCTCGACCTCGATTTACGCTTTTTTTCGCTTTATTCAGGTCGTTCAATCGCACGCTTTTGCCTGTATGTACCCTTCTCTACCCCCCCCCCCGCGGGAGAGGTAGAAGAATCGGAGAGGCGCTTCGATGTGGCCTTGACATCCTTGCCGAAGAGCGAACGCCCCAAGCGACGGCTTCGTATGCTGGCAGCGGCATTCTTCTAATCTTCTTTCTAATTCATTTCTTTCTAATCTTCTTACTTTTTAATCTACTTTCTCTCTAATTCGTTTGACATTCTTCTAATCGGCACCCAGTACTTCACTGCAGTTGTTCCATCTTACGTGCAGGGGAGAGTTGAGTCTGTCCAGCGACGAAACTCAAAGGTATATTAATGCCGAGAAATTTAATTTTATGTGATGCAGGTCTTCCTGATTTGCACCGGGACTCTGCCGACAGCCTCAATACCCGTATTGATCAGGCAAATTTGAAACTTGAGAGTACCCTTGAGCATGCTCATCTACATTCTGTCTACGTTCAGAGCCGTGGAATATATACACTTTATTAGTTTACGAAAAAACTTCAAAATATACGTCGTGTAAAGTTCCGGCTTAAACGTCCCCTCAAGTATCCTGGGTCACACGATGATTTATCCAGTTTCAAAACATTTCTCAGAGAGGTTCATTTTTCACTCGAAAACGTCAGCCTTGTCAGGCAGACCTAAAACAAATTTTTAAGATAGAGAGCAATTTGTTTACCAACTCTGAGAGGTCTCATTTCCAGAATTTTGAATGTTCAGCCGATAGTATTTTCCTCCTCCTCCTTGAAAGATTGCTCATATTTTTTTCCTTTTTGAAAGATTTCTCATATTCGTGCATCAATTAAGCCGCCTCCGACTAATGCAATACCTAAGTAGCAGCCTGCGACATTCCTTGGGACCTTTTCTTACGTTTCTATATGCTTATAGTGGCTTATATGGCAGTATCTTAAGAAAATCTGATAGAAAGAGCTCATCTCCTGAAGATTCAACACCATCCCCTCTCTGGTCTTCATTGGCACACAAAAATTTAGTCCTGAACAGCCGTAATCTCGGGTAGGTAATGATTCTCTGTATAACGTTGTTGTTCCAAAGTATTTCAAATAGGAAATCGTTCAGCGAATACTTAAAAAGGCTCAATTGGGTTCAGAGGTCCTAGAAAACTTTAGTCCAATTTCCCTTCTTCCTTTTTTCAAAGATTCTCGAAAAGAGAGTCGCTAAGCAGCTTTACGAAAAACAGATTCCCACAAGCGTCAGTCCTCGATTCTTTGCTTCTTCATTGATACTAAACTTCTGGTAACAATGATTCGCAGGCATGGAATCAGCTATCGCTTTGATGTTGATGATAATTGGTAGTACCTGTCATTTAAACCTTCTGAATATTCTGCAACGACTAATAACCTGAATGCTTGCCTTGCAGATATTCGATCCTGGATATCGGCCAACTTCCTTAACAATTTATAATAATAATAATGCACTTGATAAAGCACTCTTGGAGAACTCAATCTCTCTCTAGGCGCTTTACATTTGCTGCAAAGGGAAATGCAATTGAATGGTGAGTAATATCATGCTTGATAAACAAACAAAATGAATAACATGGTTAGGGTTGACATGCACAGGGTCAGCATGCAAATGTGGTTAGTGGCAGCCTGCACAGTGTCAGCACGCATAAGCACATCAAGGACGAATCACAGGGACCCACTAAATGATGTCCTAAATAAGTGTGTTTTCAAGTTCTTCAAGTTCTTTTCAAGTTTCAAGTTCAGGTCGGCGAGAAGTGGAGTAATGTGGCAACTGCGATGCTCACGACAGACAAGCCTAGCTGCGGAATTTTGCCCCAGCTGTAAGCACCTGATTACACATGCCGGTAGGCCAGCAAGCAGTGAGTTACAGAAGTCAAGATGGGATGTCACGAATGCATGGACCAACTTAGGCGTGGTATCCTTATCTAAACAAGCCCAAATTTTAGCAATACTATGAAGCTGAAAATAGGCAGATTTGACTGTGGAGCTGATATAGTCGTCTAATGGGAGGTCGCTTTTGAATATGACACCAAGATTTCGAGCTGATTCAACAGGCGATATGCTGGCAGAGCCAATTTTGAGCGTCAGCCTTTCCAATTTCTGAATCACACTGGGTTTGCCCATAACTAGTAAGTTAGTTTTATCATGGTTTAGTTTTAGAAAATTTGCTGCCACCCATGTGCGGATGTCATCAATACATGCAGCAAGTGAGTTGAGAGAATTTGAGGTGCTCGAAGGCTGGGAGGGATCAAAGCAAAGGTACAACTGAGTGTCACCCGCATAGAAGTGAAAGCCTAGATTGTGCTTGGCAATCACATCAGCAAGAGGGAGAATATAAACCGTGAAAAGAACCGGACCTAGCACGGAGCCCTGAGGTACTCCGTATTTCAGAGGTACTTCAGATGATTTTTGTCCATTCACATCAATACTCTGAAGTCTTCTAATGAGATAGGATCTGAACCACTGCAGAGCAGTGCCAGTGATGCCCCGGCGAGATGAGAGGCGCTCTTCGTAAGAAGTTTAGAAATGAGCTTCACAGTCTAGGAGCCTCAGAGCAAAACTTTTGTCATCGACGGTCTTTAAGAGGAGGAATGGATAAGCTTATTTAATAATAATAAGCTAATAATAGGTCACTTGGTAAAGACAGCGAAGCGAACCGACTGCCGGCGAACGAAATTATCTGTTTCTAGCTAACTTCCCAGATGCGTAGCTGCTGCCCAGAAAACAAAACGAAACGCAACACGTCACGGCGGCGCTGTCTGGTAAGTATCGTCACCCATCTCACAGCTCTAAGGGCACGATGACATGATGACGTCGAAAAGCATCTCGGGCTGCCTCTTGTACGTTCCAGTACTCAGTGAATCTGTACATCACGTTCACCTCTGTTCCCTCGTTGTCTTCCGCTGCGAAATCCTATACACAGTCAGGTCACCCTTAGGCACCAAATGATGAACCTATTCGTGCAAAGTGTGGTCAACCTCCAGAGTCAACTCTCCCAAAAGCCTGAATTCGACAGGATGTGAGCAACAAGCAGCAGCCCAGTTAGTTCCTCACTTGCGATCCTCACTTGCAGATGCTTCCACACTGTCGACGGGTGCAAGGCACTACCACGATCCACTCTGATTAAGCGAAAATCGATAAGAAATTGGTGGCGCGCAGCTTGAATTTCGATTGAATAATGTAGTGTTCGGTGGTTATAATGTGTCCACTCAATTTCATGCCATGGGGCTAACGCGTTCTCATGCCAATCGGCCGCAAAGATACAGGCCACTACCGCAATTCACTACGCACTGCAGTAATCCACCAAAATCTACCGAAATACACCACAGCCCACCAGAAATCAACTGGTCGAAGCTCCAATTTGAATTTCATATTACAATATTACACCAGGCGATTGAATTGTACATAACACAAAGCTATCATGCAAGTCTAACCATAAAACTCAGAGCCTTTTCGAACAGGCGTTCTCGGGCAATCCACTTCAATCAACAGCAGCGGTCCGGGTCACCCACTACAATCCACCGCAATCAACTGGAGTAGATTGCATGAGAACGCGAAACGGAGCAAAACTGTGTATCTTAAACTTAAATGACTGTGTATTGCAATAAGCATTCCAAGTCGGAGTGCAATGGCACGAAATTGGGTGGGCGTATTAAACGACCGCGTGCTACATACAATATCCACTCGAAACTCGAGCTTCGCGCCACCGATTTCCTGTCGATTTTCGCTTAGTTGGAGTTGATTTCGGTCACTCGTCGCACCACGCTGCAGCCCGCCTGCCGCCCGCCCGTCGCCCGCCCGTCGCATCTACTATATCGGCGAGAGCTCGAGCTAGCGCGGGGGGGGGGGGGGGCGGGGCGGGGCGGGGCCGTACCCCTCGGCGCCACTCTAACCGGACGCCCCCGAGCTCCCTCGATGATTTGACGAACATTTTGCTCATTCTGCAGGTCTCCACGGATTGGCCACGCTAAAGCTTCTAGGATTGGCCACGCTAAAGCTTATAGGATTGGCCACGCTAAAGCTTCTCGAGCAAGCTGCTTGGCTCCGCTCCGTACTGAGAAGGATGCGACATGAGACAGAATGTAGTTTGTGCAAAATACTTTGCTAGATGTCACAACTATACATTGGCCCGAAGGGACTCGAGGGCTCGAGCCGCGGCGGTCGTCACGAGCGAGCGAGCGAGCATGCGCCGCTAGTCAGCTAGTTCGCTTTAGCTAAAAGGCGACATTCGATTCTCCCGGAAACTGAGCATCGTCAATATGTCGCTCACAGCCTGGGCGGCTGCGAGCGACGCCGTACGACGGCCGGGTTAATAGGCTAAAAGGTTAGCTGAACTAACAGCCTCAATTGTATAGCGGCAGAAGTCTTTTCGCGGCCATCACCGCCGCTTGCAGTGGTCAGTAAAGAATCGACCACTGCACGACTAGAACCTTGAGCCGGGGGGGGGGTCGTGACGAGAGCACCTTACCCCTAGACCCAGGGGCGCTAACAAATCACATGGCGGTGGGTCCGGCGTCTAATTCCTGCACGTAGAAGACACAACGTGCACAATGGCAGCGCTTTACGCTGAGCGAACATATCGGTATCGAATTAAGTCATTCTGAAAGCAGTGTGCATAGACGTGTGACTTAGTGTATCTCCGTCTGTAATTCCACAAAGCCACACAGGATAGATGGGCATTACGCGGGAGAATTTTTTTTAGTGCTCTCAAAGCCTAAGCAGCATTCGGTAAGCATAAGGTAGCCGACCGACTTCATCGCACGAAACAAAGAGAGAGTGAGAAGTATAGCTGAGTCGGTAGGTCAGTTAAGGAAGTGATTAGAATGAATGTAGTCACTCAGGACGGCTGACCAGGAAATAATAATAATAATAATAATATTGCACTTGATAAAGCGCCCTCAGAGAACTTAATCTCTTTCTAGGCGCTTTACATTTGCTGCAAAGTGATACGCAATAGAATAGTAAGTAAAATCATGCTTGAAAAACAAACAAAATGAATAACATGGTTAGGGGTAACATGCACTGGGTCAGCATGCAAATGTGGTTAGTGGCAGCATGAACAGTGTCAGCACGCATAAGCACATCGAGGACGAATCACAAGGACCCACTAAATGCTGTCCTAAATAGGTATGTTTTTAAGTTTCTTTTAAATGTGGTCAGGTCAGGGGATGTTCTGATGCAGGTCGGGAGGGAGTTCCAGGCTGTGGGAGCATACGAGCTAAATGCACGGTCTCCAAAGGATTTAAGGTTTGTACGAGGTATTTCTAGACTGTTGGATTCCGAAAAGCGAGTGGTACGATGCTTTGCCTGATGGGGTAGTATCTCTGAAAGATAGGCTGGAGCCATAGAATGAAGAGACCTAAAAGTGAGCGACAAAACCTTGAAGTCAATCCGTTGCTTGACTGGTAACCAGTGCAGGTCGGCGAGAAGTGGAGTAATGTGGCAACTGCGACGCTCACGACAGACAAGCCTAGCTGCAGAGTTTTGCACCAGCTGCAATCGCCTGATCGCACATGCTGGTAGGCCAGTAAGCAGTGAGTTGCAGAAGTCGAGACGAGATTTCACGAATGCATGGACCAACTTGGACGTGGTATCCTTATCTAAACAAGCCCTAATTTTAGCAATGTTATGAAGCTGAAAATAGGCTGATTTGACTGTGGAGCTGATGTGGTCGTCTAACGAGAGGTCGCTTTAAAGGAAATGCCAGAGTCAGCAGCAAGAAAGTATATGTCGTTGCATAAGAATCGTGGAAGCGAGTTCCACAGTCTAGGACCTGCAGACCTAAAAGCTTCTGCCGCCGACTGTCTCTAAGAGAAGGAATGGAGCAGCTAATTATTTGTTCAAAGAGGACCTGAGGGCAGGAGAAGGCTGAAACTGGCTCAGCAGTGCAGCTAAGTATAATAATAATAATAACAATGCACTTGATAAAGCCCCCTCAGAGAACTCAATCTTTCTCTAGGCGCTTTACATTTGCTGCAAAGAGAAACGCGATTGAATGGTGAGTAATATCATGCTTGATAAACAACATGAACAACGTGGTTAGGGGTGACATGCACAAGGTAAGCCTTCAAATGTGGTTAGTGGCAGCATGCACAGTGTCAGCACGCATAAGCACATCAAGGACGAATCACAGGGATCCACTAAATTCTGCCCTAAATAGGTGTGTTCTTAAGTTCTTTTTAAATGTGGCCAAGTCAGGGGATGTTCTGACGCAGGTCGGGAGGGAGTTCCAGGCTTTGGGACCATACGAACTAAATGCACGGTCTCCAAGAGATTTGAGGTTTGTACGAGGTAGTGGTAAACTGTTGGATTCCGAAAAGCGGGTGGTACGATGCTTGGCCTGGTGGGGGAGTATATCTGAGAGATAGGCTGGAGCCAAAGAATGAAGTGACCTAAAATTGAGCGACAAAACTTTGAAGTCGATCCGTTGCTTTATTGGTAGCCAGTGCAGGTCCGCAAGAAGTGGTGTGATGTGGCAACTGCGACGTTCACGACAGACAAGCGTAACTGCAGAGTTTTGCACAAGCTGTAATCGCCTGATTGCACAAGCCGGTAGGCCAGCAAGCAGCGAGTTACAGAAGTCAAGTCGGGATGTCACAAATGCATGGAGCAACTTGGACATGGTATCCGTATTTAAACAAGCCTCAGTTTTAGCAATGTTGTGAAGAAGCCAAGTCGTGGTGGGCCTTGTAGATCACTGTAAGAGTTTTGCTTTATATCCGTTGATCAACTAGAACCCATCGCAGCTCCTTTTTGCAAAGAAGAAGACACGCGGCTGAAGCTCTTGAATTTTTTAACTAGCTTTTCAGTCATTTGTATCCTGATCTGCAGAGGCTTTATGGTTTTTCCTTTGCCAAGCCAAGACAGAATGGCGGTAGCCAAGGCCTAGGCAGAGCCAGGGAGCAAGTTACATTCCCAGCAAGCCACCAGGGTGATTGTCCCTAATCTTAGAATGGGATCGGACGTGATACTTATCTGTGGAGGCTGTCTTCTTAATGCAACTTTCACATATTCAGCTGCTATCACAGACGACACCTAAACTCCGAGCACACGGTGATGGTCGCATAAAAGCAATTCAGTTAAAAAAAATAGTCTCCTTGCGCAGCCGCACGCTTCGAATGTCATCGTTTTTTTTGTTGCTCAGTTTAAGGAAATTGACCGACATCCAGAATCAAAAGTCTGCACGGCAAGTATTTACTTACTGAATAGCTGCAGCAGATCCTAAGTATTTAAACGACAAATACGGCTGGGTTTCGACAGTAAAGATCTGATAGCCAATCCCATAGGCTCGAGTCGCTTTCCTCCAGAGGCTCGGTACAAATGGAGAGCAGCAAAGGACCGAGAATGGTCTCCTGTGGAGCTCTACAGGTGGCCAGCCCGATGGACGAGACTTGACCGCCATACAACATGCATTGAATGCGATCGGGCAACTGCAAGTTGAACCACACCAGCGCCCGGTCTGGCGGGCCAATTGTTGCCCTCAACCAGATGATGTATTGCGACCATTAGTGTGGAGCGAAGATGATGTATCGCGATCAGTAGTGTGGAGCGAAGATGATGTATCGCGATCAGGGCCAGGGCAGTAACACTGCCGCCATCGACGCTGCTTAGAATACCGTTGGTCACGTGGAGAACAGTTATAGTGGCGTGGTGTCGCTTGAATTATAACAGAAATTTTTCTGACAATTTATTCTTTTCAATTTTTCAATTTTTTTTTATTTGTTTCTTTTCTTATGTGTTCTGCGTCGCTGCTGACTGACAATCTTTTCGAGATTCTTTAACAAAAAAGGAAAGAGGGAAAACGGGTGGATAGTTTTCTGTGACCACTGAATTCAATCGAACCTTTCTAAGTATTGATCGAACCATGGCCGATGCTAAAGACTCTATAGCAACCCTGCTATGCTGATAACCATTAAAAACCTGAATTGTGGCTAGACTGGACTAACTTTGTCTGCCAGTGAAGACCAGAGAGGGGGCAGTATTGAGTCTTCAGGAGACAAGTTCTTCGTACTAAACTTTACTAAGGTAGCCACATCGAATGCAGAAACCTCAGAAAATCTCATAAAGAAGGTCGCAGGTTGCCATTCAATGATTATAATAATAATAACAATGATCATAATTAGGAAGGCTGAAAATTTGTCTGCAGAGCCGTTAATACCTAGGAAGTGAGACCCCGTAGAGTTGGCATGGAAATTGTTGACCTTCTTATAAATCTTTTATGAGTCCGAATGGCAGAGCTTTAGCTTTAGAGTGAAAAAAGAAGTCCTGACTTTCTAAGCTTCCAGGTGCAGACTCGGAGGAAGCTTTTTTTAATTGGCTAGATCGTCATCAGACACATACTTCTTAAAGCGGCGTTCAAGCCTGCGCGTAACACGCCGTATCTTTGAAGTTTTTTGGTAAATTTAAAGAAACCGCCATGACTCTGTACATAATAATAAGAATAATGCATTTGATATAGCGCCCTCGGAGAACTCAATTACTTTCTAGGCACTTTACATTTGCGGTAAAGGAAGCCCGACCGAATGGTCATAATGCAATGGACCATGTTCGCCGAGGGCACGCCTACGTTGCATGTTAACTGCATCCTAAATGGTATCTATGCTTTCGGTCGAATCTGGATGTAGATCAAGAAGACCTGCCTAACTCACATGCAGATTAAAAACAGTCAGTGCTCTTCAAGCTGCGTCGCTGGAAAAAATCGCCGTTACTCTGCACGCACAACAGAACAGGAACAGTAAACGAGACTGAGCATTGATCCAATGTGGTCAGCGGGCACATAGCAAGTCAGTGGGGCAGACATCCTTAGCGGATACGAGAGCCGGGATACGAGGGCCACCGATACGATACGAGTCGTATGTTCAACGTGTTGGACCAAACCGAGGTTCTCCGGACGTTCAAGAAATGAGCTGGCCTGGCTGCTGCTGGGGCTGTCGACGTAAATTTTTTAAGTGTCATGCTATCAACGACATTTTTCGCACACAAATATTTTAGTTTAAGAAAAGAGACTGTCCAAAGCCAGCGGGCGACCGACTAGATATAGTAGAGCTGCAGCGAGCATTTTTAGCATTTTCCGGCCGACTGCGAATGCAGTTCCGTGTATATGACTACTTTACTGATGGTTTAACCCTCTCACGCAAAATTCGAAGCTGCACGAGGCCGATAAAGCTGCTTGCATGCTGCGCCGCATGTAGCAGGCGCTGGCGCAGCAGACGCTGCCTGCGCCTGCGCATTGGAACGGAGCCCTAGTAACGGTCGACGGTTCACTTTCCCCGTCATGCTGAGGCACGGCGAGTGAGCTACTATCGCAGCGAGTGCTAAACAGGGCGCTTTAGACTCACGTGTCCTAGGCACGTGTTAGCCGAGAAGTCGATAGGGCGAGCGCAGGATGAAGAGATTCCTTTGCCGACTCGCCGAAGAAGGCCCACCGGTTGGTGTCGCCCGATGACGACATCACTCACACCTTAGGCTAAGCAGTTCCTATTTTGAGTAGCATCTCCGAGGACAGCGCGTGTACAGTTGCGACGAAGGTATCAGCGGCATGCCCAAAGGCATTACGAAGAAGACACGTAAAGGGCCACACAGCGCGCTCGGAGTCGCCCGCGGCCGCTCTCTAGCGACGGGACCGTCTAGAGCTGCTACGCACGCACTACTTTATTTTAAAATTGCATTTACTGAATTCTCCAGCCTGTCATTCACCTTTCGTATACTCGCCGTAGTCACCGAGGAAGGGTGATCGTGCTCCGGAGAAGGACGGAGGGGGGCGGTTCCCCCGGGCCAGCCCACCGGACGCTCGTTTGCTCGCGCGCGTTCTCCCCTGCCCGGAAGGTAACGAGCAACGAGACGCGCGGCCGAACGCTAGCGTGCCCGAGCGGCTCTTAACAGCCGGGCACCAGCTGCAGGTCGTCGCTGCTTAGCAGACTGCAGACCCTACCGTGAAGGTGCCTTTTCCCGAGAGCGAATTCCTCAAAAACGAAATATAGGTCCCACGAGCCTTTGGCCCCGCCGCCCCTTTCCCGGGCCGACTCGGGAACTAGTGCAGGTCTGAATGAACACAGCGCACCGGGAAACGCCTCGCCCAGCATCCTTCTAGACCCGGCTGTACGCTCGCACGGGAGACAGACCGCCAAGCTTTGCATCACCCGTGCACCGCCCGGCAGCTGCCACGTCGGCCGCCTCATCCTCCGTAACATATTTACCTTTTTTAAATAAATGGCGGAAACGGCGGCCTAGATCTGCAAACAGATTCCGTTCTCGCCCAAAATGTTCAATTCACTCAAGCTTTTTCAACTCCTCCAAGCGAAAATAGTTAAACGGAATTATGGGAAAGCCTAATTATCCGCACCGAAAGCGCGCGCAGTTCCCACTTTCTCTTTGTTGCGCGAGACGCAGTCTGCTGGCTACCGAATGCCTACCGAAAGCCACTTAGGCTGTGAGTGCGCTAGGCAAAACACTCCTGCGTAACATCCGCATGGTCTGTATGACTTTGTGGAGTCACAGGAGGAGATACATTGCATTACAATGCCATCTAAAAAGCGATTGAGAAGCCTCTCGTCGGTAGAGCACGTAGCGAAGAGACGTCGAAGCTTGCCGGGCAAGCTTCGACGTCCCCGCCTAAAAACATAGGTCGTCTCACTCTGGACAGTCAACCTGAAAATGCGCGTCGCGCAAGGCGTGTTCGTCCAGCGAGGCTTTCCTAGCGCGCTCTAACCTCTAAAAAGAAGCACGCTCGTCTCCAGTTTGGGAGAGCACGACTCTCCGCTGCGCCGCCGCCGCCCCGCCGCCGCCGCCGCCGCCGCCGCGAACAGACGGCGCGGTGCCCGGCGGAAGCGTCTTTGGACTCGTCCATCTGAAACTGAATGCTCACCCCCAATCTGCACAGCCTGAAGAGGATCGCCTCTCGGCCAGCTTCTTTAGACCTTCTTTAGACATATTTAGGCTTCGTAAAAAGCAATTACTTCCTATGTCAATTTATGAAATGATGCCCCTCTTTAAAAATGATAATAATGGCTCTACGGGCTCTAGTGACCTGAACGTACTCGTCATAGGAAGAAATGGTGAAATCCGGCTGAAGGAACACATTGAATCTGCGGCCAAAACGTACGCCGCCAAGTAAGCCTCTAAAACCGCTCGTTAAGTGCAGCATCCAATCCCAGATAGCTCGGCAGCTATCGGAAAGAGGCTATTGAATCTTGAAGGGGCATAAGGGGGGCATTTTTGGCAAAAAGGGTGCTTGAACAGCCGTATTTTTGGTTGGGGCAGCTCAAACCAGGCGGAGCTATCAGCCAGATGACATGGGGATAATGAGCTTCGGCTTCCGCGGTGGCGGCGCTGGCGGTTGCTTCCCTTGCTGCTCGTATTGATGACATCCGCACATGGATGGCAGCAAATTTTCTTAAATTAAATGATGATAAAACTAACTTTCTAGTTATGGGCAAACCCAGTTTGATTCGGAAATTGGAAAGGCTAACGTTCAAAGTCGGCTCTGCCAGCATATCTCCTGTTGAATCTTCACGAAATCTAGGTGTCTTGTTCCAAAGTGAACTTTCGTTAGACGACCACATCAGCTCGACAGTCAAATCCGCCTACTTTCAGCAACATAACATTGCTAAAATTCGGGCTTGTTCAGACAGGGATACTGCATCTAAATGGTACATGCATTTGCGACATCCCACCTTGACCTCTGCAACTCACTGCCTGCTGGTCTACAGGACTGTGCAATCAGACGCTTACAGATGGTGCAAAATTCCGCAGCTAGGCTTGTCGGTTGTGAGCGTAGCAGTTGCCAAATCACACCACTTCCTGCCGACCTTCACTGGCTACCAGTCAAGCAATGGATCGACTTCAAGGTTTTGTCGTTCACTTTTAGGTCACTTCCTTCTTTGGCTCCAGCCTACTTATCAGATCTACATACCACCAGGCCAAGTATCGTACCGCCTGCTTTTCGAAATCCAACTGTTTACCAATATCTCGTACAAACCTCAAATCCTCTGGAGACCGTGCCTTTAGTTCTTATGCTCCCAAAGCCTGGAACTCACTCCCGACTTGCGTCACATCCCTTGACTTGACCACATTTGAAAAGAACTTGAAAACACGCCTATTTAGGACAGCATTTATTGGGTCCCTGTGATTCGTCCTTTACGTGCTTATGCGTGCTGACACTGTGCATGCTGCCACTAACCACATTTGCATGCTGACCCTGTGCATGTCACTCTTAACCATGTTATTCATATTGTTTATTAAGCACGATACCACTCACCATCAATCGCGTTTCCCTTTGCAGCAAATGCAAAGCGCCTAGAAAGAGATTGAGTTCTCTGAGGGCGCTTTATCAAGTGTATTATTATTATTATTACTATTATCATTGCTCGAGCGGTGCGCACGGCCTGTAAAGACGTTCGTTTCAAGCTGCGCGACCAATGAGTATTTGACTACAGCTTTCTCGGAGGGGGGTTCGTAGATATGCGTCACCTTACGAAATCCTGAAATGCCGGCACTGAGAGAAGACGTGTTCATTAGTTACGTGCCAGTCGCTGTGTCTCGGGGGTCGGCTGCTCAGTAGCTGATGACAATAATAAGAAGAATAATAAGAATACACTTGATAAAGCTCCCTCAGAGAACTCAATCTCTTTCTGGGCGCTTTACATTTGCTGCAAAGGGAAATGCAATTGAATGGTGAGTAACATCATGCTTGATAAACAGCACGAATAACATGGTTAATGGTGACATGCACAGGGTCAGCATGCAAGTGTGGTTAGTGGCAGCATGCACAGTGTCAGCACGAATAAGCCCATAAAGGACGAATCGCAGGGATTCACTAAATGCTGTCATAAATAGATGCGTTTTAGTTTGTTTTTAAATGTGAACAAGTCAGGAGATGTCATGACGCAGGTCGGAAGTGAGCTCCGTGCTTTTGGAGCATACGAAATAAAGGCGAAGTCTCCAAAGGATTTGATATTTGTATGAGGTATAGGTATACTGCGGTACGACACGTATATTCTCTCTGTCTGCATGCCTGATCATGTGTGTGTGTGTGCGTGTGTGCATAGTTGTGTGTGTGCGTGTGTGTGTGTGTACGTGTGTGTGTGCGTGTGTGAGAGAGTGCGTGAGTGCGTTTGTTTGTGTGTGTGTGTGTGTGTGTGTGTGTGTGTGTGTGTGTGTGTGTGTGTGTGTGTGTGTGTGTGTGTGTGTCTCTCTCTCTCTCTCTCTCTCTCTCTCTCTCTCTCTCTCTCTCTCTCTCTCTCTCTCTCTAGAATTAATCAACATATGTTCCAGCTATGCATTTACTTCAGTGGGGCAGGAAGGTAGAGCGAAACATATCGAAAGGAGGTGCAACGGACCGTTAGTCCTAACCATCTTTAGCAACACGTAGATGCATCGTCGAATCGTGCGATTGGCCTCTGGAGAGCGAGCGATTTGCTAACTGTTGACGAGGTTCTCTAATTCCTTTACAATCACGTACACTTGCCTCAGTATGAGTAGTGAACGACTTGTTTTCTGAAGCAACTGTAGTTGTTATTTTATAACTGCTTCGATCTTTCGTCGACGCTGGTCTTGTCTACGAGCGACGTAGCTCCCCGCCGGCGAGCCTTATTGTTCCAGCGAAGCTCTGAGGCTGACGGGGAGGGAAGCACGCAGCGACCGCTGCAGCTCGACAAGCTTTCCCAGAATTGCTGCATGGCTGTCGCTGCGGCCGCTGCTGACGCTGACGCTGCCGCTGCTGACGCTGACGCTGCCGCTGCTGACGCTGCCGCTGCTGCTGACACTGCTGCTGCTGCTGACACTGCTGCTGCTGCTGACACTGCTGCTGCTGCTGACACTGCTGCTGCTGCTGACACTGCTGTCGCTGAGGTTGACTGTGGCCATCGCCGGCGCGTTGTGGATGCGTGGCACGGCACCGTGTTTCGCGAGTTTCGCGAGGCCTAGGGTGGAGTAGGGCAGCCAGCAGTGAGTCATGGCGCGCTCGAGGGCTGATCAGCTACGCGGCAGTGCGCCGCTTAGAATAGACGCATTTGCCACCATTGTCACCGAACGCTCGACGAGCGCGCCTCGTAAATAAAGAGTTTTGTGCATTTTTGTGTACACTTGCTGGACCCGCAAATTTGTTTACCGCTCCTAGCCCGGACGCATTGTCCACCCGAGGGATGCCCTATTAATTTTCTAATTTCTTTGAAACAAACGGTTTACAAACGTCAGCATAATAGTTGGCCATTATGGCGGCCTTATTTAATACAATATAATCGCGAACAATCGAGACCTGGGACGCTCTGTTCGCCCGGCATCATCTCTTACAAAGCCACAGGTGGTGATTGTTGTTTCTGCTCGCTGTCAATTGTGATCGCCTCATTCAGCGGCAACAGCCGCCAGACTGGACCCGCCGGTCGCATATGGGAAAATTGTGGCACAGCCAGGTGCTCGTGCCGAGAGCGGCGGCGGCAGCGGCGGCAGCATCGGCGCTTCAGCGGCGCCCGCGACGCTCTCGCCCCTTCTTTGTCTTCGGAGGTGAAGAGCGCGGCGGCTACGGTTGAGACTGGCTGCCATTTCGGTAAACTTCGAATGAAAAATTCGAATAACATCGAATCGAATAAAAAAGTATAGGTCGTCGTCATCCTCACTCGCGCCCGCCGCAGTAATCGCACGCAGCGGCGGCAGCAGAGAGAAGGGCAGCCCACCCCGAAGGTGAAGGTGAAAAGGCGTCCCGCAGCTGCCTCGGCGGGCAGAACGCGCGGCGCCCGCGCGCGCGAAGCTCGCGGTGCGCACTGTGGCAGGCAGTGCACAACTTTTGCAGCCGCCCACCACCACCACCCCACTGCTCAGCCTGCAAACGAGCGCCGGCAGCAATGAGGACGAAGCTAGATTAGCGATCGTATTATATATAGATCGTTTAGCGGTCTTAGCGATTTATTAGCGATCGTCTACACTAGATTAAATAAATAATAAATCTTGGCTGATTAAACAGCCTCTTTTTGTATAGCGACAGAAGAGCCTTTACGGCTATCACCGCCGCTTGCAGTGGCGATACAGAATCGCCCACCGCAGGAATCGAACCCACGACCTCGGGACCGAGGTCGTGAAAGCAACCGCCTTACCTAGTGTGCCATCACGGCTCACATAAGATTAGCGATCATAACAAAGTGCGCTCTGGAGAACAAGCAATCAAAGCCTTACGATAGGCATTTTTTAGCGAACGCCGACAGGTACAGCGAGCTTGGTGCAATTCTCGGCTTGAGCGGGCGTCAAATAGACTGAGGACAGGCAAGAAGCGAGGCCGAGCAAGCGACGCGTCGTAATGTGCTCGTGCCGTCACGCCCTTGGCTTCGCGGCTGAAGGAATTCAAAAAAGTGGGCGCCGTCAGTCCCGACCCCGGACTGGCTGCAGCGCGCGGGCCTTCCGGCGAGCAGCTCGCTCACTTTTCATCGCTCACGTGCCAATGAAAAGGAATTGGAATAGAGGCGTGCGCCATTTGTCGTCTAAGAACTCGAGCAGAGCGAAGGAGCGGCGCTTGAGCAGGCGCGTCGGCTTCGCTCGCGAAGAAGCTGCCGGCAATTCACGCGCGCAACCGGGACTGCACGGCGCGAGATAGATAGAGAGAGAGAGAGAGAGAGAGAGAGAGAGAGAGAGAGAGAGAGAGAGAGAGAGAGAGAGAGAGAGAGACAGACAGACAGACAGACAGACAGACAGACAGAGACAGAGAGAGACAGAGAGAGACAGAGAGAGACAGAGAGAGACAGAGAGTCCTGCAATGCCCTGCCAATCGATCGTCCGCGAACCTCTCCGGGCGCCGCCGCTAGTAGCTTATTCTCGCGCTCTCCGTCGTCTGCTCGCTCGCTAGCGGAAGGACGGCGTCCCTCGCTCCAGCCGCTCTCCCGCCCGCCTAGTCACGAGGCGGCAAGCTCGCGTTTATTTATTTACTCGGCCGAGCCGTAACCTTGAAGGGACGACATTTGAGCGTGCAGGACTGGTTGTTGCGAGTTCACGGACGGTGCGCGGCAACTATTACGGCGAGTTGGCTGCACTCCTCGCGGCTGCTGGGCGCGACCGGGTGCTCGCCGCCGCCGCCGCTGCAATCGAGCAGACGACGCCGAGCGGCGCCCGCGAGTGCGTCGTCGACCGGGTCAGCCGATAACGAGGGCGTCCCGCTTAGCTGCAATCACTCGATCCGCTCGAGGCCGCTAGGCAGACGCTCGCTCCGTCGCCTCCCGCGGCAGCAGTAGCAGCAGCAGCAGCCACTCACGGCAGCAGCTTGGCACGACGGCGTCGGCTGTGGGAACGTGGCCATTCAGAGCACGCGCTCGTGCGCACGAACGCGAACTCGGACTGTTCATTCGCAGCGACGTCGCTGACTGACGCCGCTGCGTCGAATCTAGATTCGCCAAAAGGCGGCGTGTAGCGTTTCGTGCATTAGGGCGCTAAAAATGGCTGCACGCAATGATGATGAAAATAATTTGAAAAAGCACAGCCTCTTGCAGCCGAGTTTTGACGCGTTTTAAAAAGGCACGCGTCGATGCTGTGGAGGTTAGTCGGAAATGTGAGTTGGGGCGGCGGTGCTGCGAAAGTGATGGTGAGATCACGTGCGGTCTTCGCGGGCATAGCTTTCCTATTTCAGGTTTCACTTTTCTCCCGAAATGGTTAACGATAAATCTGCGGGTTTTCCGTAAGTGAAAGCGAGTGTAGCGGCAATACAGCACCTGCTGTGCAGGCTGTTTAAGAATTTATCCAAGAAATGGCCTTCACCTTCTCGGCAATCTTTCAGAGCGACCTTTGTTCGTCGAGGTGCCCTGTTCCCTTAGGCGAAAATAATTATTGGGTTTTACGACAATTTAGATGACGCTCTAGATTTTCTTTGTGTATCGTAAGAGTTTTAAAAATTCGCGCAAATGAAATTTTAAATTCGCATTTGGATTTTCTAAAGCTCTTTGTGGCATTTACACACTTAGTTCTGCTGCGCTTGCTGTGCGTCTCGTGGGATGCGTCTCGTAGGACGCGGCTCAGCGGATGGTAAATCGTGACTTTGAATCCTATGCTAACTGCTAACACGTTACTCTTAAGTCGTTTTTATAGAAAGTTTCGAAGCCCAAATGTACTCCTGATAGAGTATTTTGGAGCCAGGTTATTTCTGCCGAGTCCAATATAACATGCAGCTCAAGCACGCGTAGGCATATCAAGATTGACGAGAGCAACCAAAAAAGGGCAGCTACAACCCTAGACCGAACCCGAGAGGCCTCCTGTAAGAGGAGAGACTTTGGTGAACGTGGGGTCAGCCAAGATCCGTGAACGCGGTGTCAACCAAGGTCAAGATTGGTTTCCTGGAGAATCCGAGCTCTCGCACGCGCACGTGTGAGTGAGTGTGTGTGTGTGGGTATGCGTAACGTGCGTATGCGTATGTGTACGTTTGGATTTTTATATGCGCGCGTGCGTGTGTGCATGCATGTTCGTCGTGTGTGTGTGCTTGCGTGCGTGCTTGCGCGTGTGTGGTGTAGTGTGTGTGTGTGTCTGTGTGCGTGTGTCTGTGTCTGTGTGTATGTGCGTGTGTGTGTGTCTGTGTGTGCGTGTGTGTGTGTGTGTGTGTGTGTGTGTATGTGTGTGTGTGTGTGTGTGTGCGTGCGTGTGTGTAGGTGTAGGTGTAGATGTAGGTGTAGGTGTGTGTGTGTGTGTGTAAGCGTGTTTTTGTGTATGTGGTGTGCATATGTTTAGGTGACTAGGTCACTGTAGGTGACTACTTGGTCTGGTATGGTAAGGCGGTTGTTTTCACGACCTCGGTCCCGAGGTCGTGGGTTCGATTCCTGCGGTGGGCGATCCTTTGTCGCCACTGCAAGCGGTGGTGATGGCCGTAAAGGCTCTTCTGTCGCTATACAAAAAGAGGCTGTTTAATCAGCTAGTATATGCATTGCACGTGCTAGGCATGAATGTAAGACTGCTATTACGTACTACCATAACACGTTCAGCTTCACGTTCTGCTTTCTTTTTTGATACCACTTCGTACAGTAATAAAAATGTAAACTGGCCATCCTCGTAAAGCGATCCGCTGCCTAATGTTGTTTAACCAAACATGCTGCACAAAATCCAGTATGCTCTGGGGCCGTCCAACCTGTGGCAACAGCTCTGACCGAAAGATAAAACTGCAGTGAGGTATCCTGCTTTAATTTAGCAGGATCATAGCAATCTGATTAAGGATCTTGGAGAAATGCGAATTAGCTACACTATTAGGAAATGGAGCGCCTTCGGCGATGCAGCCGTTCCTATTTATCCTGTCGGCCAACTGACCCTCGCTTATTCGGTGTACTTCAGCAACGTCCCAGGCTCGCGCTTCGTAGCTTCGTAGCTCTCAGGGCTGTCGCCAGATTGATTCGATTGTGCTGAGCCACTACGCGTTTGCTAAAAGATACGCCACTCTTTTTCTTTGTCAAACACTATCAGATTCCCCCCCCCCTGAGTCATCGCCGTTGTCTACCGCTTGCCACCTAGCTAACACGCCGCAGCCCGAATTAGGCTTGCCTTTGCTTGGCAAGCAGTATCTAGCTCTACTATCTCTGTTGTATCCAACCAAAGCAAAGCAAAAATGTAGCTGCTATTTCTGTGTCTTATTCAACTCAAGTACAAACAAACTGTGAAGGTCGGCTTCTACGACAGGGTTTTTTAAATAGCCGCAGACGTACCTTTGCAGATATCACCCCGCTTGCAGCAGGTAATAAAGGACTATCTGCTGCATGACTCCAACCCGCGAACGGGGTCGTGAAGTGCGAGCACCCCGCCCCCTACCCTTAGGCTAAGATCCAGGGGCTAATCTAGGCGACACTGGCTTCTCTCAGTCGGTCTATTCTTGAAAATACCGCTGTTCTGCAAGGCTGGCCCTCTACTCACTACCTCAACTGCTCTCCTGACTCTGCTATGCTTCCCACTTTCTCTTTGTAGCGTGAGACGAAGTCTGTTTGCTACCGAATGCGTGCCGAAAGCCGCTTAGGCTGTGAGTTCGCTATACAAAACTCTCCTACGTAACACCCACATAGTCTTTATGACTTTGTTGAGTTACAGATGGAGATAGATTACGTTACATTAATCCCTGACCGACCTACTATCGCCACAATACCGAGCTGTATTTTCTTATCATTACGGATGAGATTCAGTTCGCTCAGCGGCAAGGAGGAAATATTTCGCGGCATGAGTTACAACCAGGAGAATGAATGCGAGCCATTGTGTTTTGCCTCTGAGGTTGCCTCGCTGAAGTCTTTGACAGTTCTGCGAGAGTCCTCGAGTGGGGGCGGCTTATCCCTTATACCTTAGTGATTTTCAGACGGCGCTGCAAGTGCGTGCGTGCGGCTCATCTCATCGACGGTCCCTTAGCAGCGGTCTCATCTCATCGACGGAGTGTCGGCGTGTCTGCCACCGGGGGCGTGTCTGCCGCGGGGCGTGTCTGCCGCGGGGGCGTGTCTCCACCGGCGATTCATGCCAGACGATGCACCGCGTGGCGGCGGCTGCCGTCAGCCGGGGAGGCGCAAGGCTGGCGGGTGGGTTTGCGGTTCAGTTGGTATCGCGCGGCCGACGACATCCACCTCCGCCAAGTCCCTTGGGGATCGACTGCTGCGCGCGCGTGCGACTCAGTTGACAGGCGGCGAGGGGTTTGTGGAATTGCAGGGCCACGCGACACAGGATGGCTTGCAGTGTCCCACTTGTCAGGTCTATCTGTGTAGAAGTGTCTGGTGGAATTCAACAGTGGATGTCCTCGGCTAGACGCTTCACAGCATGGGCAGCTATTAAGTTTGGGTCGACCGCCCAGAGACGACGGTCCCAGAGACGAGCCATACGCCTGACTGGCACACAGACGCCCCATTTCGGCCATTTGGATTCGAGGTCTACGGGACCGCACAGGAGCTTCGTGTTCACAACGGGTCATACGCCAGGGCGGTGGTGGCCGTTCGCAGCAGCGATATAGCACCGGCATTCCAAGCAGGGACGTAGCCGGAATTAAGTAGAGAAGGGGCCAGACTTCAACCCAGAGGCCGCCAAGAGGCAGCAAATCCCCTGAGCGGAGGCTGGTGGGACACGCAGTGCCTGCTAGTCTGGAGGTTTCGGCTTAGAGATGAGCGGAGGCACGCGCCAATTCTTTTTCTCATTGGTCCTATACACTTCCAGTGTAACTCGCCTGGCGCTGCGTCAGCGAGTGGGTCGATCGGCAAAGTACGCCTGTAAAGCCATCGAGAATGCCCGCGCGTTTAGGTGCGAGAGGGCCGTCGAGATTTCGCAGGGGCTTGGGTACCACACAGTCGTATCGAGCAGTCATCTGAAAAGGCTCGCGTTCTTCTACCTCGCGTTTTTCTCCTGCGTCGCTTAGCTCACTAAGCTTGTATATATATATATATATATATATATATATGTATGTATATATATATGCGTGTGTGTGTATGGAATTCATTTGTATAGCGCCCCAAGAGAACTTAATTTCTATTCAGGTGCTTCACACATGCATCAGGGCTCGAGCCCGCGACCTCAGCCAGAACTTGGTCGGGGCGAGCACCTTAACCGCTGGACCAAACCAGCGGTCGCACTCCAGCCATCAATCAGGCATCACTGTTTAAATGGGAGCTGAAGTCTGGCAGAAGTGCGTGGCTTAACGTAGCGCCTGTCGGGGCACCGCGTCGGGCAGCCGCACTTAATCCGCAACGCGCGATTTTGCTAAGAGAGACCTGGGCGAAGCGAGATTATGCAGTATGCGAGAGGACCGCTGTTAGCATGAATGCGGCCACTTCTGTGTGCGAGTTCTGTCGTTGTCTCGTCGCCTACTGGCCAAGCTACTTAAGTCGGGGTGCCTCCGATGCTAATGCTCTCTACCACTACTCTGTGCGGTAATCTTCCAAATCAATTGTCGATATCTCCGAGGCATCTTAAGGCTGGCCCCTGCGTCGCCTGCGTCTACTCTACAACCTCTTTCCTGTCACTGTGCGCAAAGTTTCCAAATCCAAATACGTACCCGACGCCCGCCGCCCTCGCGCCCGTGCGGGCCCGGTGACGTACGCGAGGTCAAGGCTGATTCAGCAGCCTCATACATGCAGCGGCAGGTGCGCCGTAGCGCCTACCGTCCCGGAATGCAAGGGAGGGGGCGCATAAGGAACTGCCTGCCACAAGAGGCTACGACGCGGGTCGTCAAGTGCGAGCCTCCCACCCGTGGGCGAAGCGTGTCGAGCGAAGCGCCCGCTCTGGCCGACAAGACGAGGCGATTGTTCTGAGCCGGCGGCCGGCAGCTGCGGCTGCGACACGGCCGCCGCACTCTCCTCGAGCGCGGTGGCCGCGTCGCAGAGCAGCCTTCGCTAGTCGGTCTCTGGCGCTACCGGCGCGCTTCCGTCTCGTCGCTGCGATGGGAAGAACATCGCTTCGCAGCGCTGCGCTGCTGCCCGCACGCCTACCGAAAGTAGGCGTCGCGCATCGCGTTAGCGTCTGGTCGCCGGCGGACGGAGCCCGTGGATTGCAGCCGCCGCGCTTAGCTTACCGCGGGGTCGGTCGTCGGCATTGCTGGCCGCCGCGCCGCCGCGGCGCGCTAGGCCTGACGGCCGGACAGACGGCTGTCAGACCACCAGCCGCGCGAGCAGATGGTACCAGTTGCGCGCCCTCCGAGCGGGCGGTAACCGGAGACGCGGCGGCCGCGGGCCGCTGCCTGCCGCTCGCAGCTTGAAGCCTCGTCGCCGGCTGGAGGCGCCATCGCCGCGACACGCCTCACGGCGGTGGCGTCGCTGGCCACCCTGGCCGCACCGTCTGCACCGGCTAGCGCACGGCAGCAGCTGCCGCCGCCGCCGCGGCGGAGCGTCGCTCTCGCCGCCGCGGACCAGCAGCGCGAGCACCCGCACCCAAAGCGCTGCAGAGCGAGCAGCGCGCTCGGAGCGCTGGAGAGTTAGCGGCGCGCTCAGAGCGCTGGAGAGTTAGCGGCGCGCGCTCGGAGCGCTGGAGAGTTAGCGGCGCGCTCGAGCGCCCCAGAACGTCAATACCCACGCCCTGCGTACGCACACACACACACACACACACACACACGCACACACACGCATGAAGTAATGGCTATTAGCAGAGGCGTTTATCGATGCGGCAATTATCCGAGCGTCTTCTACGTGGACAGCAAGTAATTACTAGTTAAAACTGACGATAAACGATTGCCGTTTTATAGGAACGGAGGCGAATCGTTTCCGCGCTAACGAGACACCGCTAAATGGGGTAACTCGAGGAACGACGGGCGATCGGGTGGAGCAGCTGTAACTAATATTCGCCGTCGAAAGTGCGCATCTCGTAAGCCGACACAGATTTATTGGCCGACTACCGGTCATTCCATTCGCTAATTAACATTGTCGATTCGCTACCAGCGGCGACACAATAGGCGGACGCTTCCGCGAGCGAGCGCAGGGGGAGGAGAGACGGATGAGCCTTGAAGGGAGTAGACGAACGCTCGCGGCCGACGCGCCGGGCGCGTTGCGCACCGTCTGCCTCGGTACGCTCGCCCGCGACATTGCACGCGCACCCGAGAAGAGGCGAGGCTATCGCGCCGCTCTGCTGCGTTCCCCTCTGAGCATCCGCCGCCGCCGCCGACGACGACGACGATGTCCTTCCTCTTTTCGGCGCTCGAATTTTGGCGGCCACACCGAACGACCGAGCGCACGCACGCACCAGATACCGGACGTTCCGCGACCCTCGTCGAACGGAAGGCCGGCGAGAATTTGCGCGCTAAATAATAAGAAAGTCGCGGCAATAATTAAGGCGGTCAGCCGCCCGCGCCGCATTAATTGCGTATCGAACAAGCCGGTGCGCTCGCCTGAGACCGGATCTCGGGTTCGGCCGTCTTTCGGTGCAGCGGCAGCTGCCCGGACCTGGGCTTCCGCCGCGTCCGTCCGCTCACCCGCTCGCTCCCTGACGAGCGACGCGTTGAGCTCGAACCCGTCCGCGCCGCGCCGCTCCGCGCTGCCGCGCCGAGCGCGCTCTTTCAAGAGCGCGCTCGGTGCGGACGCCAGCGATTCCTCGCCACCCACCGGACGGCTCCGCTAAATGCGCCGTACGAACTCGGGGAATGCCCGCGCCGGAAGCCGTGCGCCGCGTGCGAAAAGCACGCAGTACGACGACGCGACTCCGCCTCCTGTCTCGTCGTCCGCAAGAGGCGAGCTGGGCGGGACGCGGACGCGCGCGCGCGTCCGACGCCTCGTCCGCGGCGACCGGTGTAAATAGCGAGCTCGTGTCGGAGCATTTTGTTCGGGATCGCGCCAATTTCGTTATATAAACAGCTGCTCGCGCCGGCGGCCCGGTACGCGCTTCGTAAGCGGACTCGGAGAATCGGAAGCAGCACTGTAAATAAGAAAACGATAACAAAATAACAAGCCGTGTATGCTGACAAAATACTGGACCGGTGCGCTAACATTGTACACTGGCGCGCGCGTACGCGAGAGCCGTCGGCCGCCTCGCTGCTGCGGCGGCGCGCCGCCGCAGCAGCAGCGAGGCGGCTCCGCCGTGCTCGCCGCCTCCTCGCGCGCGCTCTGCTCGACTTCTAGGGCGGCAGCTGAATAGAGCCCCGTCGCCGTCGTCATCGGCGAGCAAGCGAACGACGGGAAATGCCCGCGGTAAGAAGCGGCGACGGTGGCGGTAGCGGCGGCGCGCGCGAAGACTGCCACGCTGCTGGTCTAGCCGTGCTTGCAGCGCTTCTGACTGAGATCGTGGGTCTTTCTGGCTCTGTCTCTGTCTCGCTCTCTGTCTCTCTCTCTCTCTCTCTCCGTCTGTCTGTCTGTCTCTCTCTCTGTCTGTCTCTCTCTCTCTCTCTCTCTCTCTCTCTCTCTCTCTCTCTCTCTCTCTCTCTCTCTCTCTCTCTCTCTCTCTCTCTCTCTCTCTCTCCCTCTAATAGCTCGCTCCGATCGCTCGGCGGTGGCGGCGGCAACCTTCATCGCTACCCTCCGGCACTTGCGCGGTACGAACGAATTGGCGGCGGCAGCTGCGGTCCGCAGCTCTCTGCCGTCAGTCGGCGGCGGCGGCGGCGGCTTCGCGAATAGCCGGGCTCCGACAGCGGCGCAGCGAGAGCGCCGGCTCGCACCTCGCTGCGCCGGCAGTTACCCTCGAGTTTTCTCGTTGCGACACGCTTTCGCGACGGCTTCCGGCGGGTGGCATTGGGCGCGCTCCGAAAAAAGAACACTCGCGGCCGAGCGACGGAGATCCGACGTCCGGGGGGCGCCTAGGATAGTCGACGAGCTTTTTAGCGGAGCGTGCAGACGCGAGGTGCGTAGCGGCGGCGCACCGTCGGGTTCCTTCCCAGACGGAGCGGCTGTAGCGCGGGAATTCTCGGCGTGAGCTCTAGGCGTCCGGGAGACGGGAAATGGGGCCCTGAAGCGGGCTAGTGCAGCCGCGGCACTCTCGCCTCGTCTCGAATCTGCGCGCTAGCGCTGAAACGGCGGAAGTTGGTGGCGAAAATTTGGCGAAAACGGAAGCGCGAGAAGCGCAAGCAGCGCCGCCAAAGCCAGAGAGAGAGAGAGACGCAGACGCAGACGCACGCGTAGGAGGCGAGAGAGAGACGCAGACGCAGACGCACGCGTAGGAGGCGAGAGAGAGACGCAGACGCAGACGCACGCGTAGGAGGCGCGAGAGAGAGAGAGAGCGCGTGCGCGAGAGAGACGGAGGCGGCGGCGGCGGGCGATTGAGAGCACGGACGCCTAGTTAAATGGATTGAATGAATCAGAAGAAAGCAGCGCGGGGCGGTAAGGACGCGGCGCCGCCGCCGTCAATCTCGGCGCGAAGCTCGGCGCCCGCTGGACGACGCCGCCACTTCGCCCCGCCGCTCCTAATGCGCCAGCAAAGTGAGAGCGCCGCAGACGAGCGAGACGAACTGAATGTAATAGCTCGGCGTTGAATAGTCTTAGGTAAACATCTCGCCAGTTGCCGTCAGCCTCACAATGGTCCAATTAACTTTGCGTGCGCCCAGCTTACCCTGGCGACAATTCACCGCCGGACCGTTAGACCGGGCGACCAAAAGAAAATGGATACGCGTCAAGTGTAAGCAAACAGTTAGCAGCGGACGGATCGATAGTTCCTCGACTGAATGAAGACGGAGGATGCTTCCCTAGCCACGTGCACGCGATGCGGCGTTCGACGGCCGTCGACTTCCGGCAGCAGCAGCGGCGGCGCCCCGTTGGGCGAGCGAGCGAGCGTGCGGCGGCGGCGACCTAACCCCTCTTCCGCTCCGTAGCCCACCCACCGGCCGACTCTCTGGCTTCGGACGCAGGGCGGCGGCGGCAGCGGTGGCGGCGGCGGCGGCGACGACGAAAGGTCCGAAATAGGAGCCGGCCGCCGCACTCGGCCGTCCGCCGCGATTCTGCGGCCAGCTCGGTGCGCTGCTGCGCTCTCGGAGGCGCTGGTCAGCCGCATCCGCTATTTCCTCGCATCGCTTTAATGCGATTAAAGAGGCCGGCTACTAGGCGGGCGCATGCGGTGCACGAAGTACACCGAGCCCATTTGGAACGTATCTCGGCTCAGCGTGAAGCGAGGAAATTTAAAACGTTTGATGAGCCCGGCTAATGTCGAGCAGGTGTTGGCAGGAGGCGAGCGCTCGCTCGCTCTAGAGCGACGACGTCTCAGCCGCCGCCGCCGCCGCCACCGCCGCGCTGGCCCTTGCTCGGAGCACGCCGCCGCCACGCCGCCGCCGCCGCACCACCGCCGCCGCCGCCGCCGCCGCCGCCGCCATCGACGTCTGCATGCCCTCCTGGCTGCGTCTCCTTTGAATTCCATTCCCTCGCAGCGCGCCGTGCGCGCGCGGCGTCGTAGAATCGTCCAGGATCGGCTGTCGGACCTCGACGACCGCTAGCAGCTCCGCGGCAATCCTCTATACTATCCTGTCGTCTTCCGACTGTCCCCGATTAAGTAGAGCGATCCGTCCGAAGCCGAGCGCTTCGCGGCTCGCAGCGATCGGCTCGCTGTGCGACTGTGTGCGGTGCCATCGTAGCGAAGCACTCGGTGTCGTCAAGTGAAGTTCGTAGATCCAAGAGCAACCGAAGGGCTGCTGCTGCTACTGCCGACCCGAACGCCCCCCCCCCCCCCCGCCCCGCCCCGCCCCGCCCCGCTACACAGAGGGCGCTGAGCGCGTGCTGGTCAGGTCGCCACTGCACTCAACTTTCCAAGTTCGAGGCGACGACGGCTTGGTTTTTTCACGCGAATCGAACGGTAACCGTCGCTTTCAACGACGACGCAGCGTAACACCTGCTCGCTCTGTCTCCCTCGTCTCGGACCGTTGTGCGGGAAGGGCGGCGAAGCGTGCACGCGCACGCACGCGAGGGTGCAGAGGTGCCGGCTCGGAGCCCAGCTCGTTAGAGCTCGTGCGTCGCTACAGCTTTTCAGCGTAGATTCTTGGCGCTTGAGCACACTCCCGCTCGGAATTCGGGCGACGCTCTTAGCCTGGCCGCTCACGCGGTCTCGGCAAAAGCAACGAGGTCGACGCGAGCGAAAAATCGGTGCGCAGCCGCCGAGCGGCGCGGCTGCTCGGCGGCAGCGCTGAAAGAGGAGAGGCTGAAAGAGGAGAAGAGGAGGAGCGCTGAAAGAGGCGCCGCTCTGCTCTCGGCTCAAACTGTCGTGGCCGCCCGCCGCTCGGATGCGCTGCAGCTTGCGCTGCTGCTGCTGCTGCTGCTGCTGCTGCTGCTGCTGCTGCTGCTGCTGCTGCTGCTGCTGCTGCTGCTGCTGCTGCTGCTGCTGCTGCTGCTGCTGCTGCTGCTGCTCCTTCTCTTAAACGGATAGGCGACGGCTAAGGCTTCGGCTTTTGAGTGCGCGCCATTCGAAACTCTCCTGCGTAGCACTCGCTCGCGTGGCCTGTGTGGCTTTGCGGAGCTCCAGATGGCGACGCATTGCATTGCAGGCAGTAGCTGCAGACGGCTGCGCATTGAGAGCGGAGCATTGGCCGCCAGAGAGCGCCAGTCGCTGCAGCAGCCACTGGCGCTCCAAGATGCGGCTCGGCCGCCGTCGGCGGCGGCAGCAGCAGCCGATAGCGGCGGATTCGGCGCCAAAATGTCGCTCGAGCTCGTTCGAAATTAATTACTAAAATTAAATACGCTGCTGTTGCCGGGTTGCTTGCCAGCGATTGCAGCGACCTATCTCGCGGGCGACAGCGAGCTCTGGCCCTACGCATTTCGCGTTTGTGCAGCCGCGTCTGGCCGAGGCCACGAGGAGATACCAAAAACATACACTTCATTTGCACAGCGTCCTGAGAGAACTTACTCTCTTTCCAGGCGCTCGACATATGCCGCGGGGCTCGAGCCCGCGACCTCGGCCAGACTTCGGTCGGCGCGGCGAGCACCTGCACACTGCTGGACCAAACCAGCGCTTCCCGCACGTCGTTAGCGGCGGCGAAGCTCGCGCGCACGCCGAACGAACCGCTCAAGGTCGGCTGCGAAAAGCTGTGACACTATTTCAGCGGCCACATTTTTTTCACCCGAGCGCGGAGCTCGCTGACCTCGGACTGCGAAAGAAATCCCTCTGGACACTCAGATTTGCGTGCCGACGAAACTCTTAGTCGCATCGCAGCCGCGTGTTTCTGAGGCGGGGCGGGTCAGCGCCTACCGCTGGTGCAAAACTCTGCAGCTAGGCTTGTCTGTCGTGAGCGTCGCAGTTGCCACATCGCACCGCTTCTTGCCGACCTGCACTGGCTCCCAGTCAAGCAACTCATCCCCTTCAAGGTTTTGTCCCTCACTTTTAGCTCACTTCATTCTTTGGCTCTAGCCTACCCATCAGATCTACTCCCACACCAGGCTAAGCATTTTACCACCCGCTTTTCGGAATCTAACTATTTACCCATACCTCGTACAAATCTCAAATCCTTTGGAGACCCTACATTTTAGTTCGTATGCTCCCAAAGCCTGTAATTCACTCCCGACTTGCGTCACGACATCCCCTGACTTGTCTGCATTTAAAAAGAAATTAAAATGCATCTATTTATCCCAGAATTTAGTGGGCCCATGTGATTCATCCCTTATGTGCTTGTGAGTGCTGGCACCGTGCATGCTGCCACTAACCATATTTTCATGGCGATCCTGTGTACGTCACCCCTAGCCATTGTATTCATGTTGTTTATCAAGCATGATACCACTCACCATTCGATCGTGTTTCCTGTGCAGCAAATTTAAAGCGCCAAGAAAGAGATTGAGTTCTCTGAGGGTGCTTTATCAAGTGTATTATTATTATTATCATTATTATTACCAAAAAGTCACTAGTACGCGACGCGACGTAATTAAAAAAGGAGGTCGCTGCAAGTCCGAGAGGTCGGAGTGCAGTTGCACTGCGACCCTCGCCGCTCAGGTACTACGCTGATGGATGCCGACGTGCATCGCTGGCCGAGCCGTGATGGCACACTAGGTAAGGTGGTTGCTTTCATGACCTCGGTCCCGAGGTCGTGGGTTCGATTCCTGCGGTGGGCGATTCTGTATCGCCACTGCAAGCGGTGGTAATAGCCGCAAAGGCTCTTCTGTCGCTATACAAAAAGAGGCTGTTTAATCAGCTAGGATTTATTTATTTTATTTACCCGCGGAGGCGCCGGGAATAGATAGATGCGCGTCGGCGTTTGGTAGCAGCGATGGTAGCGGGCGCTCGGGGCTGATAATTCCGAAGCGCTTTCCATTGGTCGGCTAGCCGAGGTGGGCGGTACTGCGATGGCGTAAAACGATGCGCTCCGCGTGGCTGCGCCCCGTTACTAGCGGGACTAGTTCGCTGTCAGCCAGCGCGACGACGTCGTCATTCGGAATATGTGCTCAGTTATGCAGCCGGGTGGACTGCAACACCGATACAGCCCACATCTTCCGGCCAACATGCAAGGTATGATGTCCGCGCTGCCTGGCCAGGATTACATGAACTACTACCGGCCCGGCTACAATAACGTCGGCATGTACCCGTATGCGCAAGACCAGTATCAGCCCATGTCGCGGCCGTCCCCGTACGCACCGTACGGTGGCGGTGGCGGAGGTGGCGGCGGCGTCATCGTCGTGGGGGGCGGCGGCGGTGCAAGCGCTCCAGCGGTGGCGGCCGCGGCGGCGGCGTCGGTGAAGGACATGGTCAAACCGCCGTACAGCTACATCGCCCTGATCGCGATGGCCATTCAGAGCGCGCCCGACAAGAAAGTCACGCTGAACGGCATCTACCAGTTCATCATGGACCGGTTCCCGTACTACCGCGAGAACAAGCAGGGCTGGCAGAACAGCATCCGGCACAACCTGAGCCTCAACGAGTGCTTCGTCAAGGTCGCGCGCGACGACAAGAAGCCGGGCAAGGGCAGCTACTGGACGCTCGACCCCGACTCGTACAACATGTTCGACAACGGCAGCTACCTGCGGCGCCGGCGGCGCTTCAAGAAGAAGGACGCCAACAGGGAGCGCGAGGAGCAGCAGCAGCAGCAGCAGCGCGGGCAGCGAAGCGACACGGAAGACGCCGCGGGCGGCGGCGGCGATGACGAGGACAGGTCGGCGGAGCTGCTGTCGGTTGCGGCGGCGAGGCCCAAGGAAGAGCCGGCGACGGAGAGCAGCAGCGGCTCGTCGTCGTCGTCGTCGTCAACCTCGTCATCGTCGTCGTCGTCGTCGAGCACGTCGCTGCCCATACCGCAGGACCCCGGCCACGAGTGCGTCGTCGGCGCTGGCGGCTTTAGCGTGGACAGCCTGATGACGGCCGGCAGCGGCATCGGAGGCGTCGCTGCCGGCGGCGCCTCCGCCGCCGCTCCGCCGCCGTCGTACAGGCCGGCCGACCTATACAGGCACGGCTGCCCGCCGCATCAAGCCCTGCAGTACTGCTCCGCGGTCTCGTTGGGCGCGCAGCCGCTCGGCCCCTTTGTGGCGCCGACGTCGGCTGCCGCCGGCGGCGGCGCGGTGCAGCAGTCGGACGAGCTGTGCACCGCAGCCGGCGCAGCTTACCGTGGCCCGTGGTACATGTCACCAGAGCTGAGTCAGGTGATGGACATGGCCGGCATGTCGCCGTACGCGAGATGCGAGCCAGCGACGGGTCGACAGATGGCCGTCGCGCCGAGCGCCGACTCGCCCGGCTGTCACCTGGCTGGCTTGTACCGCGAAGGGTACAAAGCGGCAACAGCCGCCGCCGCCGCTGCAGCCGCCGCCGCCGGCCAGTACGGTTCGTACGACTGCAAATACTGAGAGAGAGAGAGAGAGAGAGAGGGGGAGAGAGAGAGAAACTGGGACAGAGAGCGCTTCCCCCACACCCCCGTCGCCCGCACTGAGGAGAGGCCCGACGCCCGCGGCCCAGCCCCCTCGACGGTCGCCTCTGCCACGCCTTCGCCGCACGGACGGACGGACGGACGGATCGGTTGGTTGAGTAGTCAGGCTCTGCGTTTTACACAGGAGCACGAGGCAGCATTTTCGCTGTCGGCAGCTGTTTGCTGCCGCTTCGGCGTAACTCACAAGACGGCGCTCTAGATCACTTTTTCTTTCATAATATCACTGCCGCCTCTGATTGTTGTTTCCGGATGTGCTCGGCCGCTCAGCAGCCAGCAGCCCTTCGCTCGCCGAGCGGCCGCCGCCCGGCGTCAGCCGCCGCTCCCTCCGCTCCCCCTCGCCGCGCTGCCCATTGCACGTCACCTCGAGGATTCAGCGCGGTGTGCCCGGGGTGTGGGGAACGTGCTGCCCGGGGGGGGGGGAGGGAGTGGGGGACGTGCTGTCGAGAATCTCAGCAGCTTCGACCGCCGCCGGGCGTGCGGCGCTCGGCTGTCGCCTTCGCAGCTGCCGAGTTCTAAGTTCGAAGCAGCGTTTCGATCGCTCGCGCTCGCTTCGCGAGCAGCTTCTTCTCTCCGTCGGATCTGACTTACGGCTAAAATCGAAGTCCCGGTGCTCGACCGGGACTCCAGTCGGTCGTGAACGCCGCGCATTGTCCACTAATTGGCCGCCGCCGCGGCAGCGTGAGTCTCTCGCTCCCTCGCTGCTCTCGCACGCGACGCCGGCCGCCGCCTGCCGGCGAGGGCACACATCTGATACGGGTGCGCGCGTCCGTCCGTCCGCCTGCCTGCCTGCCTGCCCACCCGCTTGCTCGCTGTAGGCGAGGCAAGTGCTAGCCGCCGCCCGCAGCTGTTCGCAGTGCAGCACAGACATGTGGCCATGGTTTTCCGAGAGCGTATCGAGGAAATACATTGCGGTTGTAAGTCAAAACCGCTACCGGTGCATACCGCACCGGCGCGGCTTGCTTGCTCAGCGCAGCTCAGGCGCGCCCGGTGCCGCGCCGCAGTCGGGATGAATGTGCTGAGGCTGAGGCCACCGGTCAGCGGGCACGTAGAGGACAGCGGCGGCGGCGGATTACGCGTGCCTTCGCAGGCGGCACTGGGCGAGCCCAAACTGTCGGATGAAAAAAGGGACGCTATTCTTAGCGCACCCGCGTCACGCCGATCTCGCAAGTAGGTGCGTCGGAAAATTTATCGCCGCTCATCCGACGACGACGAGAAGGATCGCGCCACTCCGGCCGCTGGCTCCGGCGGCTTCCTTTGTAGCAACGCTGATGGCGGGCTCCGAGCCACAGCGACCGACCGGAAGCTGCCCCGGCGCGAGCCTCTCCTAGCGGCAGCAACTGGCAGCTGCGAGGGTGAATTGTTTCTTCCGATTCTCTCCGCCCTCCTCCTCCTCCTCTTTCTTCTCCTCCACAAAATGAGGGAGAGTCCAACGCCGGAACTTGCGGTGGCCGACGTGGTGGCCGACATCGTTAACGCGGCGAAGCCAAGCTTAGGCACTAGCAATTAATGAATCCGGAGCGATTTTCGATGGCGAAAGAACTCAGTATTCCCCGCCCCCTGCGGGCGAATAGCCGCGACGCAGTCCGATTTCCTCACCGAGAAACTCCCGCTGCAGCGCGGCGGCCTCCAGCCTATCGCGAGCGCTCGCCGGCCTAGCGATGGTTGCGACCCAGCCGTCTGCCTAAGACACGGATGAAAAGTGCACCCGCCGACTGTCAGACGACACTTCGAAGTGCCTCTGAGCACCTAGGCGAACTGGAGAAAACTATTTTACCAGTTTACCAAGAGCGCATCCGTATGCCACCGACCTAGCCAGCCAGTCGTTGCCCAGTCCCGGCGGTTAAGGTGCTCGCCTCGACCAAGGTCAAGGTGAATGTATACGATGACCGAGGTCGTGGGCTCGAGCCTCGTGGCGCATGTGAAGCTCTTGAATAGAGATTACGTTCTCTTAGGGTGCAGTACAAATCGACGCGAGCGTCCAGTCGAAGAAATTGATTTTTACAACTAAAATTTCATGGCGACGCGTTCGTTCGGCGGCACGCGCTTCTGGTTCACAAGAGAGGGAAAAAAGCGCGCTTGCTGGCGCTTTAACGACCGGTAAGTGCTCGGATGGGCGACCGGCACGTGAGAGTCCTTCGGCATGACGTGCTCCTTTGAATGCACCTTAATGCTATTGACCATTCAGTTGTGCGGCAGCGAAAGGAACAACCGAGCGGCCGCTGAATGGACCGCCTCAGGCTTTAGCTGGCTTGCCATCGGCTCGCTATTGACCTGCTAGCGGTACCGACCTCAAGCGGTGAAAGGAAGCTTAAAGAGCGGAATCGGCGCGCCGCCGGGCCCTTTCTTATTGCGTTTCACGCAGCCGCGAGCGCGCGATCTCGCGCTCCACAATGCTCTCTATTCAAGCTTTTTTCGCTATTAAAATCCTTTAATTGTCGCGCGATGTCTGCTGCAGAAGCTGACGGAGCGCGAACGATGGCGACTTCCTGGCTGCCTCTCTGCCTCGCGACATCCTCTCGGGCGGCAGTGGCCAGTGTAGCGAGCGGCTCTAGCGTCGTCAGATCTTCGCTGGCGTGAGCGCTCGCGCACGGAGGAAGTTCGCGGCGGCTCAAGGGTTAAGCAGCGCCAAACTTCACCAGTCAGGTCATCGGTGTGAGTAAGGCAGCAAGCAAGCAGGCAGGTTATCCGTTATTGGGCACTGCAAGCACGCGTGCTAGCCGCTAAGACTCTACTCCCTCTAGGTAAACGAGGCGGCGGCTGATGAATCGGCGACCGACCTTTTCATTTATTTTATTAATTGTGAAAAGAAGTGGACCTCGAACCAATGCCGGTCGGGGCACAGGGCCCCCTGATCAGAGGCTCACCGGGTGACCGTCGGCCCTAGACGTCTACTCGCTGGAACTGCCCAGCGAGGCAGGACCTAAACACCTGTAGGGCGCTGACTACCAAGCTTAGACGATACAATGGACGCTCAGTAAGGGCATGGCGATCGATGGCATCGAACGCTGCCAGGGGATCTCGCAGGGCTAGCAGAGATGCTCTACCGAAGGCAGCGTGCCTGAGAAGATCGCAACACAGTCGCAACAGTACTTACTTTGTAGAGTGATCAGCTCTACAGCTTGACTTGAATTTTAATTGGCTAGGTTTGAAGTTTGGATGTAAGAGTTTAACCGGTACGACACTCTGCGCTCCAATATACTCGATCGGAGTGACCCGCAGGGAGACGCGGGCAAGTGTTTGCTCTCGAGTTCTCTTGCTCTATTACCGACTTGTTGAGTGGCCTGAAAAGGGTGTTTTAAAAGACGGCAAGACAGAACTCTGAGAAGGCTAATACGGGTTAACTACCTCAGTCACACAGGGAAATATTGAATCTAGTTGTCTCAGAGAGAGAGAGAGAGAGAGAGAGAGAGCAGTCGGCATGAGTGGTCTGGACTGGGATATAAACTTGGGGTGAGGTCTGGTAGGCAAACGGAATTGACGTCTCTGAGGAGCTTTTTTGCCTCGACGATGCACTGTCCTTGCGAAATGCAGGCTGTCTCGCCAACAAAGAAGCTAGACTAGCGAAATGATCAGATAGATCTGGCAGCAGCGATTGGATCGCTAGATATGGTACTGTCCTAAGAGACAGATGACGTTCGACGGTTCGAGCACTTTTTCGATTGTCAACTTGCGATTCCACTACGTTCTTATGGAAGCTAGACTTGGCCTTGGCTAGGATGGATTGTTACGACCTTGCTAATATACTCCTCGCTTTCCACTCGACGGACAGTCGGGCCTGATATTTGCATGCTTTTTTCAAGCTTGCGCCTACTAGTCTTAGCTAGTTTAGCGTCTGCAGTAAACCTCTGGCCATCTTGACGAGGGCTTGCATTGTGCATAGTCAAGAGGTGCAAACTCATCCAGAACATCGGCAAGCTTAGTGTTTGAGCGCTCCGCCATTAGGAACAAATTGGATGTTAAAGGTACTGGTTAGCCAATTTTAACAGTCTCACTGGAATAGCGGCAGAAAATCGTTTACTGCTGTCACCACTGCTTGCAGCGGCTAATAAAGGATCGCCCACTGCAGGTTTCGAGCCCACTACCTGGGTCGTGAAGAGCGAGCACCTTAAGCCCCGTGCTAAGACCCAAGTTGGATGAAGGGTTGAGTAGAATTAAAGGAAGACGTTCCTTGCGAGTGGCATTAATATCAAGGTTCTTAAGGCTTCGCGATTCGCAGATGACTTTCGGTACGAAAAGCAGAACGTGCTGCAGTCAATGCAGAGATCTGTGAAAACTGTTTTGAATGGGTTCATGCTCGCGAGCCACGAGAGTTAATTAATTCGAGCAATGTGCGAAATAAATTCGGCATGCTGGGTTTATTTAAATGAATGCTAAAGCCATCCAGTACGAGAAAGGTACGATTTCTGTAATACAGAAGTGAAATGTCAGACAAATCTGAAAAACAGTAAGTCTTGGTACTCGGGAGCGATTGGTAATAGTATAATTGTAATTATAATCATACATTTTTATAGTGTCCTCACATAACTCAATCTCCTTCTAGGCATTTTACATTTGCTGCAAAGGAAGCACGATCGAACGGTTAGTTGTGGCCACCGGTTGGCAGCTTTCGATTGATAGGATGACTCATTAAAAGAATTGCGAAGGGCTGCTACGATGATACTGCAGGCGGCTTTAATTTCAGCGAGGAGGGACGTGTGACAACGGCTGCTCCTCCGCCAGCTCGAATAGACCTCAGGGAATGAAAGAGCGAGAAAGCCTGCAGGACGTTTATGGCCGGCCAGCCGATTTGTGTCAGCTCTCCGGTTCCAGTCACGGCAAACAAAGCAAAGGCGAGGTCGAGAATCGCCTCTCATACTATAAGGGGTTTATTGCATATGGAACGCGCGTTCCGAATGCAAATTTTAAGAGTGGCGCCTGAGAATATATAGGAAGTAAGAACTCTCAAGTTGGAGTAAGTCGCTGCATAATAATAATAATGCACCTAATAAAGCGCCGTCAGTGAACTCAATCTCTCTCTAGGCGCTTTAGATTTTCTGCAAAGGAAAATGCAATTGAATGGTGAGTATTATCATGCTTGATACACAAACAACATGAATAACATGGTTAGGGCTGACATGCACAGGGTCAGCATGCATAGTGTCAGCACGCACAAGCACATCAAGGACGAATCACGGGGATCCACTAAATTCTGCCCTAAATAGGTGTTTTTAAGTTCTTTTTAAATGTAAATAAAGTCAGGGGATGTTCTGACGCAGGTCGGAAGGGAGTTCCAGGCTTTGGGAGCATACGAACTAAATGCACGGTCTCCAAAGGATCTGAGGTTTGTACGAGGTATTGGTAGACTGTTGGATTCCGAAAAGCGGGTGGTACGATGCTTGGCCTGGTGAGGGTGAGTGCATCGCTTGGGGGGAGAGTACGCTGGGCGGCTTGAAAAGATGTGAGGAATATTGGAATGCGCCCTTATCCCCTCTCTTACTTTGCTTTTGCTTCCCGCGGAATGCACCCAATTGCCGAGCCCTGGCAGAGCCAGTCGCAACCTCGATAGCGAAACGATAACACTAAGTAACATAATTTTTATCATTGGATAGTAATTTTTGTCTCATGATTGCTTGTGGCTCAGCAGTACAGAAAATTGCCTTTATTCTGTAAAAAATTTGACTTAGTGACCCTTGATTAGTTTTAAATTAAACCATTTTCGAGGAAAAACCCGATGAACTAAACTGCTTCTAGGTGTACGAATTTAGTCAGAAAGAACAGCAAATTATTAAAAGTAAACCCGTATTTACTCTGGAGTCCTACTTCTAAAATTACTACTCGAAAGGGTTCAGAAGAGAATAGCGTTCTACATTTTTGCTATACTGCATTATTGCTACTCAGCTATATTATTTTTGCTATAATCGCTTTCACGAATAGTCCCACAAACATATTCCTTCGTCATGTTTTCGTTACACTGTCCTTGGAAAAAAATTCCAACTCCTGCATATCCCGATGGAAATCCTCTCTTTGCTTATCTGAGTACGCTTCATTGAATTTGTCTAGATGAGCATCAAGAAAACTGGCAGAGCCAGTAATAACTTCATCTAGGGGGAAAGACCTGCAGAATTTAAATGTATGACATTCTGCATTTTATTTTGGCCTAGTTCTTCATGAGACCCTGAACCAGCCGCTCATAATGTTCAGCCTAGTGATTACCGAGAAAGGCGGGGACCGCTGCAACGACACTGCTCCACTCGTGCCACTCGTGTCTGTCAGTCCCGTTCAGATTCTCACGTATCTCAGTACTCACGTCTCTCACTCATGTATTCACGATGCGCCGAAGGAGGTGCCTCTCGCCAGTTCAACATTTCGAAGGGTCCGTTCGCCGCCATACAAACTCGGCAGCTGCTCGAGCGAGCGGTCAGCCGATTCCCGCCATTTTCTTGGGCTACCTAACTTTGCGGCTCTCTTTTTTCCTTACATCAGCCTGTAGACGTATCGTCATCATTACATCTATGTGTGCGTGCGTGCGTGTGCGTGCGTGTGCGTGCGTGTGTGTATATGTATAAGTTAAATCAAGGATTGTTCGCACAGTACCAAAAGTTGTTAGAGAAATTCCACTCAGCGAGCAGCAAAAGTTCATTTCCCTTTCAAGAGCTCACTGCAGTGTTTGCACGTGTAATGAGATGCCGAGGGCTTGCCTTAACCGCTAACTGTTGCCTTGACTCCTGACTGGCAGGCTGAAGTATGCTTTATAGCCCTCGAACTTCTTGGAAGACACTTTTAAGGAGTACTTTTCGCTCTCGTATCGATAGCTTGTCCGGACACGTAGCAAAATGCAGCTGCAGCGTGCAAGAGCGTCCCTAGGACGCTGCCACGTCAATCGAGTACAGCATGGCCGGCCGTTCACTATTCTCCTGCTCTGCAATAACGCCCAGTTACACCCAAAAAATCAGGATGCTTGCTTGCCATAGCACAGCTTCATTCACGCCAAATCAGGCCAGCAAGTTAAACACGCTATTTGTCAAGTAGGTCTGGATAACGGTATAGAACAGCCGCGTTACTCGCTCACACGACAGCTTTTTCGCACTGTACAGCGAAGACTCAATTACGATGCTACCAGGTTGAACCTTGTAATTATGTCGGATATATCGGTGCGTACCTTGCCTGTTTGCAGCAGCGCTCCACGAGAACTAAAATCGGAGCTCTCGTCTAAATCGACGATTCACCGACCCGTCTGTGCGTTGAATTTATCGAAAGATGGGTTGCCAAGTGGCTCGTCCTAAATAGGCATAGACATTAGCAGCACAAGCGCGTTCTCGCAACAGCTCGGGCCAGGTTTGCCTGTATATACTCGGACCTGCGAAGCCTCCACGTCGAATCGTCCAAGACGAGACTTCAGAACTGCTACGCGGGCCCGCGTGCACGGTACCGGCTCCTCAAAGCAGTCTCTTGGAAGCAGTTTCGCCGTGACTATTCCAACTCGCTGATCTCAGCTCGTTTAAACGATGAAAAAACACCGAATATCCACCCGCCTACTAGGCTATCCGCAATAATCCCTATAAAGCTACACTTTTGAATAACTGCTTTACGAGTTATGAAGAATTGACTTATATTTATATATTTTTATTTATATATTTATTTATATATTTTTTTTTTCTGAAAAGGAAGCACTGTCGAATGGTTAGTGGTTTCGTGCTCAATAAAAAGCAAGAATAATATGGTTAGTGGTGACATACACAGGGTCGGCGGCATGCAAGTTTGCTTAGTGGCAGCATGCACAATGTCAGCATGCATAAGCGCATAAAGGACGAATCACGGAGACCAGCTAAATTCTGTGATAAATAGAGGCATTTTTAGATTCTTTTTAAACGTGGACACGTCAGGAGATGTCTTGGCGCAAGTCGGGAGTGAGTTCCAGGCTTTAGGAGCATACGAGCTAAAGGCACGGTATGTATATATATATATACTGTCTCTCTGTTAGTTATACTAGAATCTCTCGTCAGCTGTTGATCACCAGGTCCTTCAAGAGTCGTCTCGCCTGCGCATCAGTAGCACTGGACCCTAGTGGTTTAGGTCCATCCTCAGTTTGGCTCAGGGGTTAAGGTGCTCGCCTTTACTTACCGAGGCAAGGTGAATGGATTTGACGTATGAGGTCGTGGGCTCGAGTCTGCAGTATCATCGCCTGGATGGAGATCAAGTTCGCTCAGGGCGCTACGCAAATGATTATATAATTTTTTATATGCGGGAGATTTCAGAGAGCGGCCGTCAAAATCCGAGGGTCGCCACGCTAGTATTTAAAGTACGCGGTACCCAAGGAATCTGTGCTTGTGAGGTCCACTTCTTTTCACTCCCTGGCTATGATGTAATCGCCCAGCACGACCTAGGCTTTCATTTCTGTGCAGATAGCACAACTGTACCTGGGCTTTATTCCCTCCTTGAGTTCCAGCACGTCAAACTTTCTCAACTCAGTTGAAGAGTGCTTTCAGGACATAGGCACGCGGATGGTAGAAAAAACCACAGTTCACCACAAAGCACGTCAAACTTTCGTAGATTACCGCATCAGCTCCACAGCCAAGTATGCCCATTTTCAGTTAAATTGAAATCGAAAGTAACATTGCGAAAATTCTTATATGGACACATGCGTGTTCGTGTTGCGCGTGTGTTGTACAGGTGCATTCAGTCCTGACTATTTGCAAGGTACGTACGACAATAAAAATTGCTCATCTACGGTTAAAAGTCGGCGCCAGAGTGGTGCTAGGGTTTAATGCAGCACTGGAAAATGGCTGAAAATCAAGCAAAGTTGGTCTCTGCTTGGTACCCTGCATCAGTAAAGTGCTATTCCACGGGAGCCATCCGATCGCAGCCGGATTCTTTTTTTGAAATGAAAGGCCTGCTAACCTTTCGCCTTACCTAAATTTTCCGCAAACAATTATGCGCCTCGAGGAAACTACTTGCACTCGGGAGAGGTATTTCTCCGAGGCATGCGCGTCCGATACCTGTACGCGTTAGATGACGCGATTGGGCCACGACAAGCACGGCTCAACCTAAAGGTCTCGGTTCGATAAGCTGCTGGAATTCGACGCAACTTTTGGCTTTTGAACCCACAATGTAAGTAGGACAATCTTGAATAGTGCCTTAGAGCCACAGATGTATAAACAATTTATTATATGTGAGGCTTCATCATTAGTGGCACAATAGACTTCCGCTGGAAGTTGCTTGGACTCCTGACTTCCTGCCGAGGAAGATAACTATGAAGGATAGCTATGGTGGATCTGCGTCCTACTAAATAGCACTTCACGACCCGGGGGTCGTGAGTTTGAGTCCCGGAGCAGGCAATCCTTTATTGCCCACTGCAAGCGGAGTTATCGCCGCTAAGACTCTTCTGTCTTTGTGTAAAAGAGGCTGTTTTATCGGCTAAAAATGTTTGCTTTTTTTATATCGAAATTCGAACGAATTTCCAATATTTATCAGGCGGCGTGCTATCCAATGCGATGCAGACTTAATATCTTTTTCTGTGTCAACCACCATTAAATGCGTATTCGAAGAGCAGGTCACTCCTTATTGGCTGCAAGCAGCCACGTTCGTAGGTTCATGTAAAAGAAGGTTAAAAGGAACAGCAGATAATTTAAAAGCCTCGTTTAAGTAGCGGACAAAGAACTGCGCGAGACTCGAACCGGCGACCTGGGTCGTGAAGTTCGAGCAGCACCTCGCCGCTGCGCTGGGACCCAGGGTCGACGTGCATGGAAGGCAATTAAAGTCACTCATATAATAATATTTATTAACAAGATTTATTTGATGATATAATCATGAAATAATATAATACATTTCATACAACTGTTCTATGGGTAACCATAAATTTCAGTTTATAATTGCCATTAGACAAGGTCATTATTTTCAGCACATTAGCGCCCTGAAGTGGTGACCACTGTGGCACAATGCAAGGCTGCTAATTGTAACCCTTAGCATTGTCCCTACAAGTCAATTTGTACTGCCGTGTTCACATTTGCTAGAGGCATTAACAAACCGAATCCGAATTTTGACTAAGAACTAATACTTTCCATCGTATAATACCCAAAGACGATGTACATAACTGTTCACGTAGCCTTGCTCGTAACGTGGGCCGTACATGCCTACGGTCACCGTGGCCAGGAATATTGATTGCATGACCCATCATGCTCCAGCTGCCAGCTGTCTACGACGGTGGCGGTACGGGCGACATCGAGCCTGAAGTTGTGACTGAACTAAAATTCTAGGGACTTGGCTTCAAACAGGCCGGAAAGGAAGCATCTCAACTGATTGGTGCTAACAACATCCACAACTGCAGCCCCAGCAAGCACATAAAAGATGAGAACCACTGACAAAGCATGTGCTGTGGGGAACAGTAAAGCTCTTAGCTTCGTTTTCAAATGCTAAGTGAAGGGCTGCCGCGATATCAGCCGGTAGGGAGCTCTAGGCTTTGGGCGCAGGAGGACCTGACGGATCCGAATGAGAAGAGCACGTGGCACGCGGCAGGAGTAACGCCCAAGAGGGGGAAGGGGAACTTCAGATACTCAAGGCCAATCAAGAGAAAACTGAAGAAACCCTAACGCGAGTGAGAAGACTTTCAAGTCGATAAGCTGCTTGAGGGGGAGCCAGTGGCGGTTGGAAAGAATTAGAATGAAGTTGCAGTCACGACGGTCACTATAAAAAAAGTGAGTGTCTGGCTGCCGACTTTTGGACCAAATGTGGGCGTCTTATTGTACAGGCAGGAAGACGTTGTAAGGAGTTCGTCATAGGTCACGACGAGGTGACTCAAATATGCGGAGAATAACTTGAGTGCGGTACCCTTACCCAAGCATGCCTTTTTTGCAATATTAGGTATCTGAAGGAAGGCTGACTTGAATGGGCCCAGATGCGGTCGTACAGGGAAAGATCAGTTTAGAACAGGACACTCGGATACCGTTCAGCGGCTACAGTAGATAAGCTGGCTGAACGCATGTGTAGGGTCAGGCTTTCCGGTTTCTTTGTATCACCACGCTTGTCCTAGGATGGTCCTATCGTCATTCAGTTTGAGAGATTGAGCAACCATTCAAGAGCAAATGTCGCCTATACAAGCCACGAGGGAGATATGGAGAGAGAGATGGAGAGAGTTTAAGTTGCTGGAAGGGGATTAAGTTGTGGGATGAAAGCACACGTCCTTTCGGGCTGCTTGCCGACGAACAAAGGCGACAGTAATTGCAAGGTAGCTGACGGCATCAACAATTCTCTCGAGGTCACATGAGATGATATCGCTGAAGTTCGCATACCAAATATAATTTCAAGCTAGGCGAGTGCATGTAAATAAAAAAAGGTAAATACGACTCCTGCAGCAGCCGCATACAGATGCACATACGATCTCGGAGCACAGCAGGCTGGGGGAGGAATTATTCTATTTCCGAAAGAGAATGGACATGCTTTGCCAGCCACGGCAAAGAAATAACCCTTATCCTGGGGATGCCCGAACCTGCCATCCTGAGGCTGTCACATGCCCATTCCGACTGCAGCGCTCCTGAAAGGCGGCAACAGCGAAAACTGAGGCTTACAAAATTTCTTTATTATTGTGTAGAAACTGCGTCGGCGACGAGGCTAAGCTTTCTCGGACGCGTCCTGACACTCGCGAGCTGCCCAGACAGAGCACCAGCCGGACCGAGCAGATAGTGCAGCACACAGCTGCCCTATCTGCTCGGTCGCGGCCGTTTGCTGTCGCGACAATATCGACCCTGCAGACGGTGTGCACGAGATTCCTTCGGCAGGCATTGGGAGCATCGCAACGGCTTCGAACGGCTTTGGCGGCCACCGCCTCCGGTCCACCACTAGAGTTCGTCGTGTGCTCTCTACAAAGAGGATTCGAGCTCAGAGGATGCGGTAAAGCAAGGCAGTAGCTTCTCAAATGCTGCACGAAGCTGCCTACACGGATTACCCACACGCACACACACACAAACACAAACACACACACACACACACACACACACACACACACACACACACACACACACACACACACACACACACACACACACACACACCGCTCGCAGCAACTTCGGCCGCTTGCACATCGCATCTGCTACTGCTGCCGAAGTATCGCATGCCAATGGGGGGGTGAGAAGGGGCAGGCAATAGACATGATTAGGTTTGAACTGTGCTGCTGCGTAGCAGGAAGACAAAGCAGCCGTCGGGCTCAACAGAAACATGTGCGCTTGGCGTGACAGGGAGGTGCTTGCAGGGGCTTACACGAGCAGATACCGCTGCTGTTCGTGAGTTTGAGAGCGAGTGAAGGCCGACGGCTCTCACAGCCGGCCGAAATGTGGTTCCTATTTGGAAGGAGGGGTGAGTCAGTGTGTGTGTGTGTGCACCAGCGTCCCTCCTTTCCAAACCGACCCTTTCGTGAGCTTGACATTAATGAGGCACACCGGCAATTAAAACCAGATTGTTCTGTGCTAACAAAGAGTAGGGGCAAGCTACTCGCTAGGGTGTCCCCACACCCACCAGTATGCACACCAGCCTCGCCAAGTGCACACGAATGTGCAAACAAGCTTGCAAACGCATGCACGAAGAAGCGAGCGCAGCCAAGCCGAGGCCGAGTACCCAGCCTGAGCAGCCTTCTCCTGTATCGGCCGAGATCTCCAGAGCTGATGCATCAGCAGCAGAAATCGAGTTAAGGCACAGAGGTCGGAGGCACGATGAGACCTCTTGGCAACGGCCAAGTGCCCAGTGCTGCTCGTGCACGCACGACTGCAGAGGCACGTCACGAATACGAGCCGACGGCAAGCATGCCAGGACAAAGAAAATGCACAGACCAACAACAAAATTAGGCCATTCGCAGGGGGAATTGCATATCATTGACACGATGCAATGGCTGCCCATCTAAAAGATAACAAAGATAACATGATGAACTTGGATTGTAAACGACCCTGGTCGAGTTAGGTAGACGCAGAGATAAAGAGAGAGAGGGGGAGAGAGAGAGATAAAGAGAGAGAGGGAGAGAGAGAGAGAGAGAGAGAGAGAGAGAGAGAGAGAGAGAGAGAGAGAGAGAGAGAGAGAGAGAGACTAGGACAGACAGATACAGTAAGAGAGGAATAGAGAAGAGAAACATGGCGAGAAACATGGCGAGAGAAACAAACACAAGCAGAGACAGACAGGGACGTTCAGACAGACAGGCAGGAACACAAAGTCATTGAGTCAGAGAGGAGGAAGAAACAGCAAACAAGTGAGACGGAAACAGAAGTATAGACCCTTAGAGAGAAAGTGCAAGAGAAAGAGAAAATATTATATATATATATATATATAATATTTTCTCTTTCTCTTGCACTTTCTCTCATATATATATATATATATATATATATATATATATATATATATATATATATGTATATATGTATATATATATATATATATATATATATATATATATATATATATATATATATATATATATATATATTGAGAGAGAGCGAGAGAATGGTAGGGGAAGAGAGAATATAGAAATAGTGGACACTTAAACAGAGTTTGCTATCACGAGGGACAACCCAAATGTCAGGTAGCAGGTAGCATTTAACCTTATCAATTACACGCACCGACAGGGCGGCACCCATTTACTCCACCTACTCTCAACAATGGCACGCTCGGCTCAACTATTTCAGAAGGTGCCCACACAAAAAGCGCTGCCGCGATGATGCAGCAGCAATGCGTGGCAATCGCGTGAGACCTGGGAGCCACTTTCGTCGAGATCGCGAAACACCTTTGGCTGCTACCACAGGAGCGAATAAGCATATGGCACGCGGCAAGAGCGCTTAATGGTCTGCTCGACAGAGCGCTCAACGATCAACATTCGCAAAAAGGCACAGCAAAGCCAGCTGACGAGGTACGAGCTGGTGGGCACACTGCCGCACGGGCACACTCGCTTGCGGCGCGATGGCTGGCGGCTTGCGCCTACTCGGGGCTCTGAGCCGCCACGCAGCCGCATTCGTCGCGCAAAAGGTTACTCTCGGGCGCTTTCCTCTGGCAATACATAAGACTGACTGCTGTCAATCATTAGCGGCGAACGAGGCCGGCGGCAGCCGAGCGCTGGCACCGGGCACTCAGGCATCCGGCCCTTGCCGAAGCTTCGGCCGCATGTGCTAGTCATTCATTAGCCATCCAGCGGGTGGGTACAAGCCGCTGTCGACCAACGGCCGTGCTCTGGCAGCAGCACTCGCCCGCCCGCCTGCGAGCTGTTTCCTCACTACGAGCGACCGACCGCAATTGCAGGCTTGGATGCAAGCTCTCGTTCCTCTCTCGCTCGCTAGCTGCGGCATCAGCTGATCACTGACACTGAGCTTCGCTCGGCGCCGACAAAGAGAAGAGAATGAGCTGCAGCCGCTGCTCGCCGAACTTCAGGCGGGTAATCGAGTCGGGCCAGAGTCGCAATCGAATAGCCAATAGCGAGATCGCAGCCGAATCAGATGAGATAGGCAAGCTGCCGACAAGAAGTGGCCAGCAACGGTGGTGGAACATGGACAGAGCAGGCCGCCTGCTTAGTTCCTGGAGGCTAAATAAATAAATAAATTCCTACTCATGCACTCAGTTGACATGAAATACTCAGGGTGCAAAGAACACAGCAAGAAGTCTGTTGAAAGGACCTCGATCCCGGGATGCCGGTGAAAAGCTTGGGCTTCACTGGAGCAGGCAGCACTGGAGCCCAAGCGGAAAAGCCAGGACCAGATGGACTGCACCTGGTCCGACCGTCTGCGACACTGAGAGAGATAGAGAGATATATAGGTAGGTAGATAGATAGGTAGAGAGAGAGAGAGAAAGAGAGAGAGAGAGAGAGAGCGAGAGAGAGAGCGAGAGAGAGAGAGTGAAGGACAGAGAGAGAGTGGGAGAGAGGGGGAGAAAGGGAGAGAGAGAGGAGGGAGAAAGAGAGTGAGAGAGAGCGAGAGAGAGAGGGGAGACAGAGAGTGAGAGAGAGCAAGAGAGAGGGGAGAACGAGAGTGAGCAAGAGGATGAGGGAGGGAGGGAGTTAAGAGAGTGAGGGAGACACAGAGAGAGACAGAGACAAACAGACAGACAGACAGAGACAGAGAAAGACAGACAGACAGAGAGACAGAGAAAGGGGGAGGGAGGGGAGAGAGAGAGCGAGAGAGTGAGGGAGAGAGAGCGAGAGTGAGGAAGAGAGAGTGAGAGAGGGGAGAAAGAGAAGGAGAGAGAGAGAGAGAGAGAGAGAGAGAGAGAGAGAGAGAGAGAGAGAGAGAGAGAGAGAGAGAGAGAGAGAGAGAGAGAGAGAGAGAGAGAGAGAGAGAGAGAGAGAGAGAGAGAGAGAGAGAGAGAGAGAGGCCTTGTGGGTCAGTAAAAGAACTTTGCTCTGTATCCGTTGCTCAACCGGCATCCATCCTAGCTCTTTTAGCAAAGGAGACACGTGCTCAAACCTCTGGGACTTGAAGACTAGCCTTGGAGCCACATTCATAGTCAGCTGCAGTGGCCTAGCTTTCTTTGGTAGCCCAGCCAAAAGGGAATTACAATAATCAAGCCGAGACAGAACTAAGGAGCTAGTTAAATTTTTTACAAGCCACTGTGGAAGACAGCTCCTAATCTTGGATAGGGATGGGATGTGATGGCTAGCTGTAGAAACTGTCTTCTGAATGAAGCTTTTGAAATTGAGGCAGCTGTCGAAAACGACACCTAAATTTCGAGCACGTGATGATGGTCGCACAATAGCATTACTATTAGAAGAGCAAAGCCTCATTGCCCCCTCCCCCAGTGGGGTGCTTCGAATTCCACGAATTGGTGAGCGATGGTACCATGAATGCAAGAGATGTGGATTTCCCGCTGCCTAAAACACTTTGCTCGCTGGCCCTCTTGGGCTGCACCTGATCAGCTTACACCAGTGACTGCAGCTAATTGTGAAGAAGGCATCAGCCCTCTATAAAGTGCACCGTCAGATCCCTGGGCTGGGAAGGAAGGCAAAAATGCTCCCCAGTCTCTGGCTGTTGGTTGCACTCACGACTGCATTTAGGCATTGCGGTAAACGCTGTGAAAGAAAGGTGGATGACATCAGCTTTACACTTCAATGAGAAGCGCCAGCCGAGAGTTTATGGCAAGCCACGTATTATGCTTAGAATAGCATGCAAAAGCACACAGAAAGGCACGCAGGGCCGAAACCACGTGGGTGAGTGCAAGTGTGCGTGAGCCTGTGTATGTGTGTGCATGAGCCTGTGTGTGCATGAGCCTGTGTGTGTGTGTGTGTATGTGTGTGTATGTGTATGTGTATGTGTGTGTATGTGTGTGTGTATGTGTGTGTGTATGTGTGTGTGTGTATGTGTGTGTGTGTGTGTGTGTGCATGTGTGTGTGTGTGTGTGTGTGTGTGTGTGTGTGTGTGTGTGTGTGTGTGTGTGTGTGTGTGAGTGTGTGTGTGTGGGGGGGTGAAGTGTGAGTATCTAAAGCAGGGGTCAGTTGATTGATTGAAAAGCCGCATTGATATAGTGGCAGAGGACCCCCAAGCGGTTATCGCTGTTGCCTGCAGAGGCCAACAAACACTAGCCTATTGCAGGACTCAAACCAAAGATGCGGGTCGTGAAGTACAAGCACTGTATCCTTATGCTAAGACTAGAGTATATGGGTGTACACGTGCTAGCATGCAGCAGATCCACACGAGCGCCGCTTGCATGCACCAATTCACGCATACGCTTGCACGTGGAGCCGTGCACATGCCGATGCCCTGATGTGGATGGTACAGGCATGCCGCTACATGCAGGCTAAGATCTCAGCTGGGTCAGCATAAAAAGCTCACACGAACGTTACAATCATTGACGACCATGGGGTTTTCAACAATGTCCTGCCGGACATAAGAAACTGCATTTCCATAATTTGAGGAAAGAAGCAGTTCTTTCAACCTAGCCCGTGAAGCACTGCTGAAATGGCATGATGTGACTCATAGTTAGAACAGCAAATAAATGCCACAACCCCTACTCTCAGCTTCACACCGCACACACTGCAACTTCACTGCTGCTCTTCAAGTGCCTCCTGCACAATAAATTAACTGTTCTATGTATTCACCTTTTTTTTAAAGACTGCCGGTACAGAAGCTCTTGTTAAGCAGGACCTCGGTTCGAAAACTCGGTCCCACGATCCTTGCACGCTTACCTAACCTTCCCACTTACCACGCTTACCTAACCCCACCCCACCCCCCCCCCGATTGGCTATTCTCTGCCAAAACTTGCCCTCCGATTCTGCAGCATTGCAAAAGACCTATGCTTACAAACAAGCAACTGGATCGAGGTGGGTCAGGGAGACGTCACGTGGGGATTATACAGGGGGCAGGAGTAACAGAAGCATTTCTAAGTATGTAAAAGGGAGAAAAAAACAGCTATTCAGTAGCTGCCAGCATCAAAATTGTACCATACGGACAGCATCACATATCTCCCTGGCATCTTGCTTGCCTTGAATCGAAAACCATCGACAACATCTGACACCAGAGGCGACCTTCGAGAAATGGGAAGGCCCTCCAAACAACAACCTCAAAACTTCTAGAGCTAAAAGGTAAATGTCGAGAAAGTAATGAGAAGATTGGCCCAACAATCGAATAACTGCTCAGTGTACCTTTTAAAAGCAAACATGTTTGAAATGGGATCAAAATTATCGACAAGTTCTACATAAAAGAAGAGCATAAAAAATTTTAGGCAAACCATGTCTAACCAGGAAGTAAACCGGAAGATATATATATATATATATATATAATTATCGATTTATGCATCACATACAACTTGTGCCCTAACTTGTTGAACCGTTGTACATTGTGGTACATGTTAGCAGCTTGACAAGCTACAGCTCGTGAATTTTAAACAGCTTTATTTACAGTGTAGCCGTGTGCCTTAATTTAATATTTCGGCCAATAATTGACGGATCAACATGAAATGTCCCATGTAAGTCCTGCTCTGCTAGTAAGAAACTGCTGGAGTTCGGTTCTGATTTCGCTCGGACAGTCGAAGTATAATTGAGAAGTAGTTCTTATCGGTAGGCTAGAGCCAGAAAGTGAAAGGACCTAACAGTGGGCGATAAAACCTTGAAGTCTATACATGGTTTGGTATGCAGAAAGTGCAGTTCGGTTAGATGTGATGTAATGTGGTAACTCCTACGTTCACGACTCTCAAGCCTAGCAGCAGAGTTGCACACAACTGTAGGTGCTTGATTAATAAGCCGGAAGATCTGCGAGTAGAAAGTTACAAATGTCTAGACGTGATGCCACAAATGCATGGGCCAACATGGATCATAATAATTATAATAATAATACATTTGTATAGCACCCTCAGAGAACTAAATCTCTTTATCGGCACTTCACAGATGCTATATAGAAAGCATCACCAAATGATTGGTGGTAACATCCACAAGCAGCAGTCACAGCATATGCAGGCATATGAACACGAAGGACGAATCACCCAGTCCCACCAAATGCTGTAATAAATAGGTACGTTTTAAGCTTCTTTTTAAATGTTGTCATGTCAGGGGGCGCTTTAACGAGCTTCGGTAGTCAGTTCCAGGCTTTGGAAACATATGAACTAAAGGCACGGTCTCAAACGGCTTTGAGGTTCATACGAGGTATGGCTAAACGATTCCAGTCAGAACAGCAGATTTCACGATTATTGGCCTGATAAGGGAGTACTTCTGATAGGTAGGATGAAGCCAGTGAATGAAGGGGCCTAAAAGTACATGACAGAACCTTGAAGTCTATAAGCAGCTTGATTGGGAGCCAGTGGATGAGGTATCCCGTCTAAGTAGGCCCGAATTCTAACAATGCCACATAGCTGAAACTAGGCAGACTTGAATATAGAGCTGATGTGATCGTCTAGTGAAAGGTCACTTTGGAACAGTACACCCAGATTTTGTACTTATTCTACACAGGATGTGCTGGCCGAGTTTGTCGTGAGAGATATGTTTTCCAGTTTCTGAGTAACCTGGATTTGCTCATAACTAGTAAGTTGGTTTTGTCGTCATTCAAACTGAGCAACTGTGTTGCCATCCAAGTGCAAATGACAACAATACATGTAGCAAGGAGATGTAACAGTAGCGCCTGCTGACAGTCGTAAGCAAATCGCAGTTCACTGGCGCCTGTCGTCTACATTCTAATCGCGACTACGGAGCACGAGCGGCGTTAGAGCGAGCGACCTCACAGCAGCACTGATGGATGGAGCGACGAGCATCTGGTTGCATGCAGAGCACCATCAGGCGCTCGAATAGCGACCGGATTCTCAAATAGCGGCAGCGGTCAAAATGGCCGCTCACAGCTGCCAGGTGCAGTTTCTAACTTGCATTCTAATCATAGTAGCACAGAATATGTACGATGCCCAACGAGAACTAAGCTCTTTCTAGTCACCACACATATGCTGGGAACGCCAGGAATTGACTGACTAGTGTGATGGCAATAGCGGGAATAATTGCAGCATTCATGAGCACACAAAGACGCACAGGTAAAGTGTATGTGACGAACTGTGACGCTGTGACGAAGGGGCTCTTCAGTTTAGCTTAAAAAAAATGTCGTAACAGTGCCAATTGATGGCCAGGACGCTTTGGACTTGTTATTCGAGCGATTTGTTAACACCAAGTGTGCACTCAGTTAAAAGTAAAAACATTCAGGCGACTCCTTCTGCTGGACAGGTGCAACTTTACCTGTGACAAAAAACTGCTCTGTTCACGGGTCACAAAAATGTTGGCAAATGCTTGCTCGAAGCCAACCCACCACCCACCGCAAAGCTGTTTCCTGCAGAGGCCGACTGTGTGCAACCGCAGAAAAATGAGAACGAATGCGTTATTGCCGCTCCTGTGCCATAGGCAAAGTTACCGCAGCTGGAAATGCTGCTAATCCGATTAGCGCCAATCAGCAGGCTGCCGGGCATGTCCCGACGAAACTCGATGCCCAAGGCCAGCCCGTGTCAGCTAACTGTTCAGCAGGGGGGGATGATGCCGGCAGGGTCGCATGCACGGCAAACGTGGCCGAAATAGAACGGCCCAATCCTAATTGGTGGCGATGCCATGAAGCACAGGCTCCCTTTGATGCTGGTAATAAAGAGTCTGCTGCTGCTGCTGCTGCTCTACAGCACAGAGCTGCCGGCAACTTGGGCCTCCTACCTTGGAAATCAGTTTCGGAAGCCCCATCTGCCTGACAAAAGACATGATCGAGTCCGCATTGGCATGTATCTCTGTGCCGTAGGTGCTCTACAATACAAGCGATCGACGTAGAACAATTGCCTACAGCAGATGCCCTAGCAGCTACGGCATCTGCAAGCAGCACACGCCCCCAAAATAAATGCAATGACAGCAGCCGTGCAGGTGTAACTGCACAGTGTGAGTCCATGCAACGTGTAGTGGACAATTGCCCTACTGTTCTCTGGGCGTTGGATTTTCGTCGGACACCCTTTCATGCTGCTGCCCGGCAGGCACCAAGCGAACTGAGTAGTCAAGATGTGGTGCCAAATGCGTGGCCTTTAAAAGGCAGCTAGCCAGCTAAACTAAAAGATGAGACCTCTGGGCTCACGTCACAAGTCCTGAAATTCGGTCGCGTTCGTAGGTTTAGCATTAAGCAAGCAGTGCATCAGATCTGGCAACACAACGTGGCATAGAGAGAGAGAGAGAGAGAGAGAGAGAGAGAGAGAGAGAGAGAGAGAGAGACAGACAGACAGACAGACAGACAGACAGACAGACAGACAGACAGACAGACAGACACAGATAGAGACAGAGAGAGAGACAGAGAAAGGGAGAGAGACAGAAAGGGAGAGGGAGAGGGAGAGAGAAGAGAGACAGAGACAGAGACAGAGAGAGAGAGAGAGAGAGGGAGACAGAGAGGGAGGGAGACAGAGAGAGACAGAGAAAGGGAGAAAGAGAGAGGGAGAGAGAGAGAGAGAGAGAGAGAGAGAGAGAGGGAGAGAGAGAGGGAGGGAGAGACAGAGACAGAGAGACAGAGAATGGGAGAGAGAGAGAGGGAGTGAGAGGGAGAGAGAGAGAGGAGAGAGAGAGAGAGAGAGAGAGAGAGAGAGTCCAACATACACTTAAGCAAGGACAATAGAATAAATCGTAAGCAATGTCGGCAGCATCCCCCTGCAAGATGCAGCATACCCACCGGAAACTGGGCTAAGAAATCATGTGCGTGCATTGCTGCTCCCCCTCAGTAAAGAACAGCCTCCTCTCAGACGTTGATAGGGTGATACGGATTCGGTGAGGTGCACATTTCGGCTCTGAATATATCTGGCCTTGACTCTATTATACGGCTGCAGGGCTGCTCAGAAGGAGGCTGCATCTAGCACGCCTTTCCCTTGGCAAAGTGAGGTGAGGTTAGTGCACGGATAACGGCTACGGCAGCACACTCAACAGACAGGCCGGCCGCATTGCGGCACACCGTCTCGGCACGTTGATCGTTATCACTGAGCCAAGCCGTCGGGATGGGCAATGAGGGCCGTGAGGATGGGACTGCAGCAGCACTCCCATGACACCAAGCTCCCATGCTCAGGTTAAGCTCAGATGGCGAGCCCGCGAGCGACGACAAGCGACTGAGAGGCAGCAGCGCTAGTCACGGCTCCTTGGTCTGGATCCCCCTATCGTGGCCCCCGCGGCCATTAGCAGTCATCTGCAAAAAGGGAGTGAATGCCCTCGCCATGCTTCATTTTCGGACGCCGCTTAGCGGCAGAACGGAAGTCGCGAGTGAACAGGTTTGCTAAACAGCCGACACGGACAGGCATAGGTATTGCATACTCTATCGATGTCGAACTATTCTCCGTCTTTTTGGTGGCCAATCGCCTATTTACACATTTATTGTGGACACAGAATCTGGTGGCGGGCTGTGATCTGATTGGCTAAAGCCAGTAGCCAATGCCACGGAGAGATGCCAAGCAATAGGCAGATGACGACTGTGTTGCAAATGGCTAAAACAAGTAGCCAATAGGCAGAGGATGCTACCAGCAATAACTATAACAGCAAGCCGAGTAGTAGCTGCTTCTGCTCCACTTGCAACTGAAGAGACCCTCCCCCATGAGATAGGGATGAGTCACGCTGAGCGCTCGCTGAGCCACTCGGTAGTGCAAGCAAGGCAACTGCTGCTTGTGGCCGCAGCACTCCAAGCAAGAGGTGACTCGACGAGCGTTACTTTTCAGCCGAGAGGCAGCCGAAGTGTGGCAGCTAGCAAAGAGGGCGGCGCCAGGCAGAGGGGAGCTCCAAGCCGCTAGGGGGCGGGGTGAGAGACCTCACGTCAGTTTACAGGAGGTGAGGGAACAGACCCCGAAGCAACGATTCAAGTCGATGTGCAATACAAGGCAGCTTTGACAGCACAGCACAGCGGCGAACACCCGACCCCCAGCTTGTCACCTGTGGGTTACGATCAGATGCACTTCGTCCAGCGTAGAACCGCACAGTTGGATAGGCTTGGATGTATGCCTCTCTGCAAGCAGCCTGGTGCTCCTGACAGTCGAGCTTGGCAACGTTGACGTAGTCGGCCAGCTCCTGCAAGTGCATCGGACGCTACGTCTGCGTATGAGCATGGGCCGCAGCAGCAGCAACCACCAGCGGTGGTAGCAGCAGTAGCAGCGGCGGCAGCAGCGGCTCCGATGCTGACTCTCAGAGGAAAGCCGATCCGAGCGGCAGCAACGGCCAAGGCAGCAACAGCCCGGCGGGCTGCCGGCCCTTCAAGTTGCTTCTGGCAAGTCGCAGTCACTTCGCTCAGGCGACCTTCAGACGGCGCAGCAGATGCTGCCCTATGGGAGAGCGCTGTCCTGGAGCCCGACACGGCACACGCTCGAAGCCCAAGGACGGCCTGCTCTCGCGTGCAGGCGCCGAGCAACAAAAGATCGGGTCATGCGAGCATGAAAGGAGGCCGAGGGCCCGAGCAAGCGTGGGACAGCGGCAGCGGTGCGCCGCAAACTTTAGGGCTCCGCACCTCGGCCACTCGCTCGAGCTCGGGAGCAAACCACTGGCAGTGCGAGCACCAGGGAGCGTAGTAGTCGACGAGCCACGGCTCCATGCTCAGCAGCACTTGCTGGCGCAGCTCGGCGCCGCCTCGCAGCGTCAAGATGCGACTCGGCAGGTAGGCATACATCCATGCCTGGATAGAGTGAGCATCGCGATGCCAGCCTTGGTAGTCACTGCAAAATGTGAGGCGAATGCAAAAGAGGTCGTCGAAATCGACGACTGTCGATGGAAAGACGGACACAAAGGCGACAGGCCCAGTTCGTGTGAGGAGCGAATGGTTCACGCGACTGAGCCTGCCACTCGAGAGCGCCGATGGAGGGCGCACCGAGCAGCCTGTGCCACGTCGACGAGCGGGAGCTACGAGAGTTATGCAAAAAGAACAGTGCCACCATTTAATAATTAAGAAAAAATAGCACGGCAATGAGATAGCAGGGGCAGGCTTTGCTCCGTCAAAGACATGCCACACACTGGCTAGTGCATAAGCTGCAGAAGCGGTGCCAGAAGCATTTAGCTAGCAGAATGCTTTCTCTCTCTCTCTCTCTCTCTCTCTCTCTCTCTCTCTCTCTCTCTCTCTCTCTCTCTCTCTCTCTCTCTCTCTCTCTCTCTCTCTATTAGCTGCCAGTAGGTAATCGCCTAGCTATCGCCGTAATGTGGTACACTTGCACAGGGGGAATCCAAGGGATCCAGGTTCACGACCTAAGCAAAGTCGACCGGTGGCAAGGCAGTGAAAACAGATTTTATGTTTGAAATCGTCATCGATGCAGATTGGGATGGATTGCACTACCATCCCCTCTCAGCCAAATGATTCAACAGGGTCAAACTTTTGCTGTCAACACATGCCAGTGGCAATTGAAGTCAGGACCCATAGTTGAAGGGGATTACTACCCGAGGTTTAGAAGCACTTGCAATCATTAAGCAAAGCCTGCTGTGCAATGGCAATCAAAAATCAACTGGTAGCTTAGTAGTGCATTTACTTAGTGCAGCATGGCATGGGAGTTAGTCTCTAGAACATCCATCGTGCGTCGATCACACAGCATGAGATTTGTAAGAAAAACCATGACTGAACACGCTCCGCCATAGGGTCGACGAGGGCCACACGTTCTGTACAAAGCCTGCCTGCTGGCCCGAAATTAGGCAGCGTCCCACACTGCCATGCCAGCGCCTGATCAATTTGGAGGCATCTCATGCTTGGGTGCGATAATATACATGAAACTGCTGCAGTAACGAACTGAATGATCGCATTAAACCAACAGCGGATACACGCCAGCATGGGCGCAGGCCATAAGTAAGCAATGTATCGACGATCAAACGAAAGTAATCCTCAGTTGCAGTGCTGGCAGGTTTTCAGAAAAACCGAAAAAGCCGGGTACTTAACGACAACTCGAAATTCCTACCCAGCTCATCTCAGAGTGGCACATCTAGCAGGAACTTGTATTGTGACCAAGAGGCTTCGTTTTTCAGGCAGCAATGCATAAACCATAATGCTGCATCAAAGCAGCAGTTTTTGCGATGTGGGAACTTCTAACAAGACACTGGGTCATTCGAGGCATCTGCCTTGCAGCAATGGCTTCGCTGAAAAGGGACGTGATTGGGACCAAACAGCCAGTGCAGACCCTTTGACCTCACAGCAGAGATTCGTCGAGGTCAAGAGAGGTAAGTTTATGGGCATCCACCAGAGCTCCTTACAGCCTGCTACAAACCGCAAGCTCCACCTGGCATGCTCATTTCCCCTTCTTCCTTTTTTCAGGCCTCGTATCCTACCAGTGGCATCCTGGTCTAAACCACACACACCAGGTCAAAGTGACAAACACATTTAATGGGACACCCTCTATTTTCCTGCACAAAAGCGTTATTCAGTAAGCATCATCGGCAGAAAGCCCCATCGCTCCTGGTCTATCACCTGTCCACTTTCGATTGCAGACCGTGAGGACGACTCAAGTGCTTTCTTGCCACACATTTGACACCAAAACTATAACATAAAAAAGAAACTAAAACACACCTGCTCCTCGAAGCCATGCTCCGCCCACAGGAATGGCCCATTGTGTGCTTATGGGATGCTGAAAGTGTGCATGCTGTCACTAGCCAATTGACAAGCTTCCCTTCCAGCATAAGTGCCTTGAAAGAGACTTAGTTCCCTTAAGGTGATATACAAATAAATGCATTATTATCATTATTAGCAGAAGCTGGCACCTTTACGAACACTAAAGAAAGATGACAACCTAGCCTTAGCACTTCCACTGCATTACTTGGATTACCAACAGGCACGATCAGTAAATTCAACTTCTCTTGCACACTTCCAAAAACCTCGTCAGCCAATGCAATATATCACCTTCTGTAACTCTACAAAGCCACAACGACTACGTGGGTGCTACGCAGGAGAGTTTTGCATAGCACACTCACAGCGAAAGCGGCTTTCAGTAGACAGGTAAGTTCCAGTCTGGCTTTAGAGCTGATCTCGCACCACAAAGTCAGCATTGCTTAGGGTGTACAACGACCTACTTAGGAATGCAGACATAGGATAGAGTGTCTCTGCTTGTTTTGCTCGATCTTTCGGCAGCTTTTGATACTATCGCTCACAAAGTTCTTCTAGAGCGCCTCTCATCTCGCCTAGGCATCACTGGCACTGCTCTACAATAGTTCAGGTCCTATCTCAGTGGGAGACTCCAGAGTATTGACGTGAATGGACAAAGATCATCTGAGGTACCTCTGAAATATGGGGTACCTCAGGGCTGCTCCGTGCTAGGCCCGGTTCTTTTCACGATTTACACTCTCCCTCTTGCTGATGTGATTGCCAAGCACAATCTAGGCTTTCACTTCTATGCTGATGACACTCAGTTGTACCTTTGCTTTGATCCCTCCCAGCTTTCGAGCACCTCGAATTCTCAACTCCCTTGCTGCATGTATTGATGACATCTGCACATGGTGGCAGCAAATTTTCTAAAACTAAACGATGATAAAACTAGCTTACTAGTTATGGGCAAACCCAGTGTGATTCAGAGATTGGAAACGCTAATGCTCAAAATCGGCTCTGCCAGCATATCTCCTGTTGAATCTGCACGAAATCTAGGTGTCATGTTCTAAAGTGACCTCTCGTTAGACTACCACATCAGCTCCACAGTCAAGTCTGCCTATTTTCAGATACATAACATTGCTAAAATTCGGGCTTGTTTAGATAAGGATACCACGTCTAAATTGGTCCGTGCATTTGAGACTTTCCGTCTTGGCTTCTGTAACTCACTGCTTGCTGGCCTACCGGCATGTGCAATCAGGCGATTACAGGTTGTGCAAAACTCGCAGCTAGGCTTGTCTGTCGTGAGCGTCGCAGTTGCCACATCACACCACTTCTTGCCGACCTGCACTGGCTACCAGTCAATCAACGGATCAACTTCAAGGTTTTGTCGCTCACTTTTAGGTCACTTCATTCTTTGGCTCCAGCCTATCTCTCAGATCTACTTCCCCACCAGGCCAAGCATCGTACCACCCGCTTTTCGGAATCCAACAGTCTACCAATACTTCGTACAAACCTCAAATCTTTGGAGACTGTGCATTTAGTTCGTATGCTCCCAAAGCCTGGAACTCACTCCCGACTTGCATCAGAACATCCCTTGGCTTGACCACATTTAAAAAGAACTTGAAAACACCTATTTAGGACAGCATTCAGTGGGTCCCTTTAATTCGTCCTTCATGTGCTTAGCGTGCCGACACTGTGCATGCTGCCACTAACCACATTTGCATGCTGACCCTGTGCAAGTCACCCTAACCATGTTATTCATGTTGTTTATCAAGCATGATATTACTCACGATTCAATCGTGTTTCCCTTTGCAGCAAATGTAAAGCGCCTAGGAAGAGATTGAGTTCTCTGAGGGCGCTTTATCAAGTGCATTATTATTATCATTATTGTTATTACATGTTCGGTAGCCAACCGACTTCAGCTCACAACAAAGAGAAAGTGGGAAGCATAGGAGAGTCAGGAGAGCAGTTGAGGTAGTGAGCAGCATGAAAGTACCAGCTCAGGACCGCTGAAAAGGATGAGCCATAGTCGGCAGCAGGAGACTAGTTGTCGTTGAGTAGCCAAGCCGAAGATTTTCGATGCAGCAGAACTTGCTTGCTTGTCGGCGATTTAGTTGCCACCTCTCGGGTAGACTCCCTGACTGTCACCAATGGGTAAGCATACAAAGGGTGGCACTGTGTGTCAGGGACCACTGTATGAGCCACTGAGCAAGAGCAGGGCTGAGTCGTCACACCAACTTGAAATCGCAGATGTGAGACAAATTCAGGAAGACTGTGTCTAAATAGCTCGACCCCCCCCCCACAATATTACACGAGGACCATGCAGCAGATACAGAGTGCAGCTATGGCGCTGGCTCATCTCTGCTGGCTCATCTTCGCCGGCTCAGAGAGAGAGAGAGAGAGAGAGAGAGAGAGAGAGAGAGAGAGAGAGAGAGAGAGAGAGAGAGAGAGAGAGAGTGGGTGTGCCAGCAATAGGCTGCACTTGAACGTCAGAACCTTCTTGCAGCAATAAGACAGTCATTAGCACTCCCCAGGACTGTCCGACTTCAGCAGAAGCCATAGTAAATTCTCAACAAAAGCTCGACAGCTTGTTGCTGTGCGCGTGGTGGAACTGGATCGGCCTATTGGTAAATTTCGTAGACATGCAAAACAACATGTCAATCTGTGCAGAGGCTATACACAAGTGGCGGCCAAAGGAATGAGGTGCTGAAGGCTGCAAGCATGGGCGACAGCACACTGTGCACTGCCTGCGACTCACTGGTGCATGCTTGCCACTTTAGCATTCGCTGGGTACAGCCTAATCGTTGGGTAGGAAGCGATGCCCTCTTTACTGCATAGGTGAGGCAGAGATTGGCAGTCAACACTTCCGACACGAATGGTCCTTTTCGACTTAAGCAGCTACAAAACAACAGCAGTGAGTAGACAGACAAAAAGAGCAAAAACAACACGAGTGGAAATGCGTAGACCACGGCCGACCGGCAGAACACCCTATAGAGCAGAGCAGTGCCATCCTGCCTTACTACCAAGTGCTTGAGTTCAATAGACCTAGTTCTCCAGAAAAACAACAAAATAGCATGGAGGCAAATGGCCGTGCAGCTTTCAGTGGGCACCCAACACGTGAACAGACCGGCTTGAAGCAGAGGCAGCCGGTACCCTGTTGCTCTTTCGAATCACCGAAACTGCACCAAGATGATGCAGCCTGCATCACACCAGTGGGGGCGTATGCATTGGCCCACGTAGCGGCACGAGTGAGGCCTTAATGTAGGCAGGAGCTTACAAACACGGCAAGAGAGGCACACATCTGTGGGCCATTGAGACCAAGGAGTTGCTACCTCATTAACATGAGCCGGATCGGCCTCTCTCTCTCTATCTCTCTCTCTCTCTCTCTCTCTCTCTCTCTCTCTCTCTCTCTCTCTCTCTCTCTCTCTCTCTCTCTCTCTCTCCTCTCCTCTCTTCTCCTCTCTCTCTCCTCTGTGTGTGTGGGGGGGGGGCGCATGCACATGCACACAAGTGTATGCTTGCTGTCCGGATAAAATTGAAAAATATGAGCACCGGTTTATGCTAACTGTCAGCCCTTAAAACGGGTGCACATTTTAATGGGGAACCAGACGAAGGCAGCTCAAGCTGCAATTTTGTTTTTGGCGATCGCTGCAATCGACTGCTGGCAAGCAGCATGCCTACCTTGGCCAGGGCATTCCACTCTGGTGCAAGTTGCATGCACGGTCCACACCACGGTGCAAAAAAGTCGACCAGCCACACGACGTTCGATGGCCTTTGCCGAACAAGGACATCAAACTGCTCGAGTGACAGCGACATCACGGGAGGATGTAAGATGTCCTGAAAATGTTAACAACAGGGGCTCTCTGCACCGGAATCGGGGTGCAGCAGAAGAAGATTCGCCCCAGCTGCAGCCATTGCCACTCGACGTCACATATTGGTCAGCCGAGCAACAATACCATTTTCACAGAGTAGCACGAGTGCTTTGTGTAGGTTTAACAGCAGTACAAACTTTGCTCGTGCTCGTGCTCGTCGTGAGATTCGAAAATACCTCCAAGGCTCTGCACAGCCGACTCTGCCTATAAGAATGAGCTCAGGACCGAAAATAAGCATTCCTATATGCAAAGCATTCCTATTTGTGGAGCGAGACTAATATTGCTTAACATCTGGGATGAAGAACTGCTATGCTTATAAGCAGAGTATCCCTATATCCCACATTCTTATACACAGGATTACACGGAGTCGACAGTATGCATATTGAACTGTTCTCTACTGGCTTTTATTATGCTTCCTTGTGCAGGCAAATTAGTCCGTAATAATAATGATAATAATAATCCAACAAGATGACTAAAGACGGTCACCTAAACACTGCTCGTGTAGATTCGCTATTCATTGATGATGTAGTTGGACAGTACATACTGGATGAGATTAGCTGATCCCTTGTGGGAGAGTTCACCAGAACACCTGTCTGCATTTTTTTTAAAGAGCTTTAGAGCCAACAGCAACCACGGTCCGGCATTGCGCCGATGAGTACGATGCTTGCTGTGCTTAGAAAGTCGTCGATTAAGGCAGAAGCCTGGCAGCTGACAGGGATAACTTCTGACCTGCAGCGTTTGGGTGGCTTCAATGCCGTATTTAAATAGTAAGCATGAACTACAGCTGCTATGATCTACAACGACAGACTTCAAAGTAGCAACCCCGAAAGTAAGTCTACGTGCAGCAACATTCTCGAGACTGGTCACTCACTCACAGCTGCTTGTTCCCGACCTGTCGCATTATGATATCTCACACAATGTGAGATGGACATTTTTTACTGCATAGCTAACGGTACCAAGTAGCATGGGTAGCATATGTTAAATAGAATATGCACACCTAAAGTATCTCTATGATATACTTACCATAATACTACATTCGTCTCTGACTCGGATCGTTAGCTCTGCAACTAACCAACCACAAAATCTTTAGCAATTTTGCCTTCAACTCCCATGCACCAAAAGCAGGAACTTACTATCAACTGGCATCGCCTGACTAAATGACATTTAAAACGGAGGTAAAAATCCACCTACTCCTCGAGGCATTTGCTCTGTCCATATGAATTGTCTTTTATATGCTTACACTAGCTGTAATTGCACATGATCCTATCATACTAATCAGTTGATATTCTCCCTTTCCAGTCTCTCTTGCAAACGTTTTTGAAGTGCTTAGTTCCACATACCAGTTTATTCCCATTCTCAGTATTTTTTATCTTTAACATGAGGCTGCTTTGAAGAGTTGTATCAGCTGCCCCTTGAAAATGTAGTGCTATTCTAAAGCTGTGCTTAATACAAGCTGAAGTTTCAGGTAAATATACAGCACACTTAATAGTTGATGCTTCTATTGATCGGTGTTTGATCATGACTGCTGCAATACGGAGTTCCTTACTACACCCGGCAATGTTTGATGGTGAACAGTGAGCAGTCTATGGCTCACAGAAAGTCGGTACAGTTTCCTGATCATGCAAAGCATGTATCAAGCTGCTCATGCCAATACCCAGCTGGTTTGGTCTAGCGGTTAAGGTGCTCGCCCCGACCAAGGTCTGACTGAGGTCATGGGCTCGAGCCCCGAGGCATATGTGGAGCGCCTGAATAGAGATTAAGTTCTCTTGGGGAACTATATAAATGAATTATATTATTATATTATTAATAGTATACAAAGACAAGAGCTGTTTGTGATTCCAGGCAGCTGCTATTGTTATGCCGGAGTGAGTGGGTCCACGGCAAAGCTTGGGTTTAAAGAAGGTCATGGAACCGATTTTCGTCTAACTCTTTAACTTAGGGACTATACAAGGAAGCGCTGTGGTGCCCAGAGCGATTACTAATTGGGTTATCCTAGTTAAACGAACTTGGAAAAATTCAAAGGGGCTTTTGGCATCAACCGGGCAGAAGCACAGGCAAACACTTGGAAAGTGGATGCAAAACGTCCCACAGTATTGCAACACCAATTCATTTTTGTACCTGAATGAATTCGTTGATGGCATGGGCATCGTGATGTCCGTGATATTGGTGTGGTACACTGCTGTTGTACAAAATTGTAGTCGGATAGGAACGAATGCTGTACTACAAAAAATCCGATGCAGTTGAATCATGCCGCCCTGGTTTGGCCTATAGGTAGGGTCCTCACCTTTAACAACTAAGGTCGTGGGTGCGAGAAATTTGGCATATCTAAAGTGCCTTGATAGAGATCAAGTTCTCTTAAGGTACTATACTACTGAATTATATATATTTATATATAATCATCAAAACATTGTCAACTACTGTCCATTTGCTTATGACTATAATTATAAGTTAAGATCCAAAAATACAGCATGACATTAAACGCTAGGACTAATTCAAAAAATTCTCAATAATTGAAGCCCAATATCAGCACCTAGAATGGTGAGGGATAAGACCAGGACAGGGAGAGGGAAGTGAGCGAGAGAAAAAGTAATAAAGAAAAAAGGTTGAGGGGTGGCTGGTGAGATGAGAGAGGGTGGGAGGCAGGGGCTATGGACAGGGAGGTACAAAGGCAGAGGGCAGAAAATAGTACGGAATCTCGTATGACGGCACAGTGTCCAGGCCCGCACTATCGAACGCAATTTAAACTGCTACAGCATGGCAATCAAGACTAATGAAGCTGTAACAAATGATGAGCAGTGAAAAAGTATGCACAAATAAGAAATGGAATCCCCAAATCAAGCAAATGTGCTTTCAGGCTACTCGTTCGCTTTAATTCAGTGATATCCCTTCCCTCGAGAGAGTGTTTTCATTGACTTACGCTTAGCACATGCACAACTCCTAACATACAGGTAAGGCTGGAATGAAGATTTGTTACTGGTCATAATTTTGCAGTTCAAGTTGTTGCTAGCAGGTGCATGCCACATGTATTAAGTCTGGAATTTTTGCAGGCATACAAATAGGGTCTCTTTTTCATTTCCAAAAAGGACGAGGCGAGGCCGACACGTAATTCAACGTATAGCACTCGCTACATCTCTAGTGTGGATTTGGTCCACCTGCTAAATGGCACAGTAGCTCCACATATAATAGTGGCTGTATTCTTTATCCCAAAATATGCGATAACCCGGGAGGGCTGCTATCTGCCTGCATCAAGAATCATCAAATGAACATGCAAAACAATCGCAATGCTACCTTGCACTACACATGCGCATTATACAGCTCAAGCTTGTTCGTTACACAGTAAGGAAATGTATGCATTTATGCTAAGGAGCAGCATCTGTTCCATCTTTTTCGAGCAGCATCTGTTACATCTTTTTCGACGAACTTGACTGACTATTCAATTAGGCGGCACGAACTGCATAGGTTATTTGAGGACGCTGCAAAATTAACGGTTAGCAAAATGCAACCACTCAAAAAAGTTCTGGTGAAGACAAAAACACAACAGAAAGAGAATATAGACTGACCTCTGCTTAACGCTAAGCATCTGCTGGCCTTGCCATTGCTTAAATTCCAAATTCTTGCATAGCATTTCCTTGTTTAAGCAGAGCAAGTACTTCTGCAGTCAGCCATAGGCCAGGGAGGCCTGATCGTGGCACAGCAACATTGCAGGTTAGCTACTGTTCCTTGTTTGCAAAAAAAAGCTTGAACTCGTAGAAGCAGCAACTAAATCTACACTGCCAATGAAAACATCCCACCAATCCTTCCTTGCATATCTCTCATCAAGAAATTGCTTATCAACTTTTTGTGGTATCTCGTCATGATAGCCCAGATAGCCGTTGTGGCACAGGCAACAGCAAAAGCATGCTTACAAAAACTGTTTAAATCTGCTCAAAGTAAAATAATCTACGTCGGCTTTCTCCCAGCTAACACCGTGTAGGTACTTCGTCTTCCGAAGCCTTCGTTGGGTGCTCCGAGAGCGAATTGTCCTAAGGACCTGATTGATTTTGTCTCTCTACACATGATTGTTTCATCCGAGTTGCTGTATACTTCAGGGCTTCTCGACAGTCTGTCTGTTCTAGTAGCAAATTAACCGGGCACTCTGTCTCTTCCCTTATATCAAGCTTGTACGACAGTAGGAATACCCAATTGTACGCAGTGGCCATAGCTGGCATGCCAACCAAAAAACCACGATTTCCTCCATGTGCCTCCATTAGAAAGTGGGGACCGTTCAATTTGGTAGCACATCAAATGGCAATTAGTTGTTTCGCAGCAATTCAAAATGCACCATTCGTGGCATCGTCAGCAACTTGCAAGCATCCATAATCGCTCACCGGCAATCAGTTAAAATTTAAATTTGGTCAAGAAATTTGGCGAGATTTTCCTGGATAACTCTTTTCAAGCTCTCGTTTCTAATGACAAGAACAGCTTTGGTGCATCGGCGACTTGACCGAGTTGCCTGACACGGGTCGACGAGCCGAGCAGCAGCGCCAGCGGCGGAGCACATCCAAGCCATGCCACCACTGCCGGCGCACGTACATCCTCCCAGCTACCCTGGCCGCCGAAGACATACCTGTCTGCACAGGTCAGCATGCACCGTGCAGTCGACGGTGCCGAAGCTGACCGGAAGCTCAGTGACGATCGCAGCTTTTCGGAACTCCGGAAGAAGCTGCATACATGGAGGGCACCACTGCAAAAACGAAAGAAAAAGAAACACGGATGAACTATTGACGTCCAGGCAGGCCTGCGCACATTGTTGATCATACCAATTAGGTGCTTTTCAGCCATTTCCCTTGTTAACCCTACATTCACGAGAATCACTTGCCACTGCTGCCTATCGCTTGTGAGGCAGGCAAGGCTGTGGCTGTGGCTGGCAGCTCTTGCATTTACGAATGCAGTCAGAGTAATCGAGCAAGAGAATCCGTCGAGTTCGCTCTCCCTAAAGGAGACTGGTGAGCGAATTGCGATTAAGATGGAATTAGGTTCTAAATTACGACTCAGAAGAAATAAAGCACCGACGAAAAATGACCACATACTTACCCAGTTACACGCTACAATCATAAAGTGGCTGCGCACAAGCACGGCATGGGTACTCGGACCGTGAGAAAGGCTGCATACAGAGTACCACTTCCACATGTACCACATGTTCTTCCAGTCCTGGCAGTACCAGCGAACCCGAGCAGTGAAATATAACTAAAATATGCATTGGTATCGCGATGCGGTCTCCTAGTTCTAGCCGATCACCAGGAGTGCCATGTGGGATAAGTGCCATAAAGGATCCTTTATTGAATGAAAAGCAAATCTGTCATTGTTCATGCTTAGTCCACATGCAAATTAGCAGAGATGGCAAACTTTTTACTGACAGAATGGCTTCTGAGATTCAGAATGGAAACCCATAGAGAAAATCTTCTTGAATGCTCGTGTGGGGGCAAGCTTCTTTTGCTTGCACGCTGCATTGCCTGGTAGTGTGGCAGCTGAGTACTTCAAGCAAGTGATTATGTATTACAAACATCCCAAGAATGGAGCTTGGACAGCCACACAGGCACATGTACAAGTAAGAGCGAAACAACAAAGACTCTAACCGCCAATTCTTTCTTGAGTGTCCATCATCTCTTCCAGGGACTTCACTGGCATGGGACTGCAGTGGTTTGGGTCTCTTCTAAGCAAGTGGCAGATTCCAGAGCAGCCACGTTAACAAGGAACAGTCATCCAACAACCATCTAAAGTACGAGGTACCCCAGAGCTCTAAGAATGATCAGATTCTTTTCACAACTTATAATCTTATTGCAGATGTAACCGCCAACCACAACCTAGGCTTTCACTTCAACAGAGATGACATGTAGCAGCACCTGTGTTTGCCATGGCAACACCACGTCATGTTCTCTCAGCTCTCCCTCGCTGCATGTATCGCTGACATTTACACTTGGATCGCATACAAATTTCTCGAACTGAATGGTAAAAAACCAACTTAATAGTCATGAGCAAACTAAGTACTACTCCGAAATCGGCTCTGTCAGTAAGTATATCTCCTGTAACACCGACCTGCAATCTGCATGTCGTCTTCCACAGTGACCTTTCACTAGATGATTGCATGATCGGCTGCCCGGTCGATTCTGCCAACTTTCAGCTATGTAACATTTAGGCTTGCTTGGACAAGGATATCTTAGCCGAGCTGGTCCACGAATTTGTGACATAACGACCAGACTTCTGTAACTGGCTGCTCAAATATCCTCCAGCCTGTGTAATAACACGCTTACAGTAGGTGCAAAACTCTTCAGCTAGGCTTGTTCTATCGTGAACGTCGTAATGGCCACATTGCACCACTTTTCATCGGCCTGCATTGTCTTCTCACCATGCAGCTTAATGACTTCAAGGTTTCGGCACTCAATTTCACGTCCCTTCATTATCTTGCTTCAGCCTACCTGTCCGAACTACTTCCCAATCGGCCTAGGCACCGTATCACCCACTCTTCCGACTCAAGATGCTAATCTGCTCCGTGAACCAACCTCAAATCCGACGGAGGCCGCATCTTATGGGCTCACGCACGCTGACACTGCGCAATGCTTCCCATCCAGCATACGTCAAGTGCCTAGAAAGATATTTGGTTCTCCTAGCATGCTACACAAATGTCTTATTTTCTTATCATTGGGAAGGAGATAGAAACAGCAGCTTTTCACGCTCAAACATGAAAGCCAGCTGGCAATTCTGCTTCGACTTGGACTGCACAATACGGGTTCCTTTTAGCTGCTACGGTCTTCGCTGCGTTTAGTTGCAGCTCGTTGCTTGCATGCATGCCTGCATGGCTAAATGGTGACTCGAGTCGTCACACACACGATGCGTCATCGACAACAGTGGCACAACTTCTGCGAATGCCACAGCCCTAAGGTGCTAGCCGACGACGTTGGAGGCCCGAGTCCCGAGACGAACGATAATATGCACTCGCTTTTGCTGGAGAAAAACAAGTGACTGAAAGGAGCGATTGGTGCTCCACTTGCGCTACACAAGCCTGGCAGCTGGCTAGGAAGCCAAGCTAGACAGCACCGGAGCTTCGACGGGCTGCAGAGCTTGCGGCCGATGCAGTGAGCTGCGCTCGCCTCGAAGCGGCTCCTGTCACGGGAGCACCGATGCCCTGCAGCACTTCGGCCAGCATGCAGGAATAGACCATGACGTGGGGGAGAGAGGGAGGGAGAGAGGGAGGGGTGAGAACTATGCAGACGGCACTGCACTACAGATTGCGCCACACCACTACACATCAGGCAAAACTGCGTGTATCACTCGATGATGAGTTTGGCTCTAGCTGCCCTAACGTAGCAGAGGAATAATAAATGCACCACCCGGTCGAGCCGTTCACCGAGTAAAGCAATACGAGAATGGACACCTGCCAATGCAGCTCTATCACCGGTCAAGCAATGTGCAAAGTGGTTGCACCTGCCAGCTGGTCAACTGAGAAGTAGAAGCAGCCTCGAGCCCCATTTTGATGACATGGCCGTGCAAACATGGAAAGTTTTGACCAGCGAGGCATAAGGCAAAGCTGGAACATTTGGTTTGGAAAACCCCAAAGAGTTTATGGCGAGAGCGCTTTTTGAACGTGGCCCAACTCAGCAGAATTCCAATAAAAAATCTAAATATCGGCTGATTTAACAGCCTCTTTTTTATAGCAATACAAGAGCCTTCACGGCTATCATCACTGCTTGCAGCGGAAATAAAGGATCACCAACCACAAGATTAGAACCAACGACCTCGGTCGTGAAAAGCAATCGCCTTACCTAGTGTGCCATCACGGCTCACCAATCGCTACCACAAACCCTTGAGAAAAACTCACCACAAACTTACTGGTATGTCATTGTGTGCCATGACTATTCCGTGCCACAGGAGTACCCAGGAACACCCTAACCCCACAGGGACTGAACCTTGGCCTTGCCAGGCATTTAGAAGGTTGCAGCGGGGCATGTCAGGCAAGGCAAGCCCTGAAGGCAGGTCCAAGGGAGCTTCAGTCTATCTCACGGTAGCTAAAAGGAGGGTTGCCGATTCGGGTCAAATTGCAGGCATGGTACTGGCACCATGTTGTCCCTCCCCCAAACGGATTCACGTGCTCTGCTCGCCCAATGACCTCGCTGCTCGTGAGCACGTGGTAATATGACCCTATCGATGCCCACACGATGACACTGTCTGCAAGTTTGCCGGCCTATGCAGACGATGTCCTCTTCTCTCTCTCTCTCTCTCTCTCTCTCTCTCTCTCTCTCTCTCTCTCTCTCTCTCTCTCTCTCTCTCTCTCTCTCTCTCTCTCTCTCTCTCTCTCTCTCTCTCTCTCTCTCTCTCTCTCTCTTCCTTGCTGCTCCGAAGCAGCATACCCAAAGCCGAAAGCCTATGACTATCAAAAACGCCTGGACGTACGCTGGGCAGCATGCATCCAATACAGCCGTCCTCGTTCTCACAGCCTGTAAGTGGGAGTGGTTTCATGTCACTCTTAATCATGCAGCTCGAGGCCGCCCCCCACAACATCAGCCTGAGTTGGCTAGAACACCCAATTCCAGATGAGTGGCTATACCTTCCTGAGTGTAAGTAGAGCCACAAGGATTAATAACCTACTCAGCCAGTGCCCGGTCACAGCGATCCTTCTGCTCACACAGCGGGATGCTGCAACAGCAAAGTCTTGATAGAATCTGCTGATTATGCAGCCTGCCTTAGCATACACTCAAACTCTAACTGACTTAAACCATGCTAAATCATCTGAAGATTTTCAAAAGGCAACGCCTCGTGTTCGTATCGGTTGCTCGTATAAAAGCAGGGCCTACAAGAAGCAATCAATATGAAAGTACATTGCGAACCTTGTCAGTAACAGTGGTGCGCCTACGACCGTAAGTGATTAAACCACTCCTCAAAAGCATTGCCATCAGCTGCCCTCAAATGCAGTAAGCCATCACTGAACATGGCATCGGTTCAGGTGCACACAACAGCTACAGCTGCAGCAGCAACACACCGGTGCAAAGAAGTCGACAAACCACAGTTTACGACTGCTGACGACTGGGAAAGGGAAGTCGCGTGGAGTCAGAGCACGGACACGCGTAGAAGCACTGTCTTTGGCAAACGCAGCCACGTCATGGGCAGTTGCACGTCCTAAAATTAAAAAAGACATGAGCCAAGGATGAACGGGTTGAGCATCGAGTTCAGGCAGTGCATTGGGCACAATCACGCATGCACGAGCAGGCACGAGTACGTTGACGAAGAGCCTCTAGGGCAAGCAATCGCAGGTCAGCCGAACCCATCCGCTATCACCTCGAGTCGGTAAGGAGAAGTGCCAGAGCTCGACTCGCTACTGGCGCCACCATTCACACCCAGGTGGGCGATTCCGCTCGGCCTGCGTGCCCAATAGTCCACACATGGAAGCTTCGTCGACCTCCAACTACATTCACTCAGCACAGTAGCTTATTACAATTATGCATGGAGCAATAACTATCGCAATTAACAGATATCGTTTCGACAGCCTTCACAGAGTCCGCCCACGTTTTTGACACTCATGGGCAGACACGACTTCACTCACTGACATATAGTTAGGCCGGCGATGTATTACGATCAACACACTCATCGATGCTTGGATCTGCTTCAACAGTGTGTCGGAACTTTAAGGATGGCACAGACAGTCTACAGAGCCCCTCCTTCCACGTTCTGGAAGCAGCTTTGAGGTTATCATTGGCAGCCATATCTTTTCCGTGATTATGAATTCACCATACTCGTGATCGAGTGTCGCGCCACCTTTCCATTAAACCGAGTCCTCCGAACAAACACTTCGGCACCATGTCCATCGTGCATGCTACGTACATGAGGAACAAGTGGGGCTGGTCATGTAAAATCCATCTGGTCCGCATGCACGCACAGAAACACGCACGCACGCACGCACACACACACACACACACACACACACACACACACGCGCGCACGACTGCATAACCTGCTCTCTTTGTAATGCCTGCATGCCTGCCTTGAACTGCACTTGCCTAGTGGCAAGGACGTCAGAGACCATGTAGACCACTAGCCCGGTACATTCTCAGAGTGCTGCATGAGCCAGTCACGTGGCCTGCACCGTGGTGGGGCGGGGCACTGGCTGTGCTGTGCTGTGCTTCGCAAATGCTGGGTGACTGTATGAGTCTGAGAGGCGCCCTCGCCGCCAGCGTCGTACACTGATTGTGCCCTTGCAGTCCAGCGGGACAGACTCAAACAGGAAGAATGCTGGAACAGGTGAGCGCTTCTCCACAGAGTTATTGGCTATGCCCGACGGTAGCATACCGCGACCAACAAAAAGAATGTAAGCTTGAATGATAGTAACTAATTCCTGCTGGGCAACACTATTTGATTACCAAAGTAACATGTGAATCGATGATCAAATTGATCGTGTGCATAAAATGCTTGGCGGATTATCTATCGCAACGAGTGAATTTTGCAAGACTCGAACATGCTGTGCCGAAGGTCACATGTTCAACTCCTGACCCGACATCGTATGACTACAGCGACACGACATCTCTTCGCCACCGGTACTACTGCATCCCTGGGCCACCTCACCTCAAACCCCCCCCCCCCCCGTTGGCGGTACAGAAATCCAGAAGGTTCAACCACCGGTCCATTCGCTCACAGGAAAGCACCTGGGACAGGCATGGCCATACCTTTGTTGGGCAACATGGCAGTTCAGCATGCTCAGCGTGCGGCGACTCACCGTAGTGGATTTCATATCCGCCACCATGCTTAAACACGACAAATGTTGGAAACTTGTGGATGTATAGCTCGCGGCACACTTCTGCACTTTCCAGGCAGCTGATGCGCCCAACCTGAAGCCATTGCCAACAAGAGTCACGAGCTGAGCAAGCGGGCCAGCAGACTCGTGGGTCAATCGAACAAGGCGTTCGACCAGCACGAGCGGCAGGCAAAACTGCAAAGGGGACCGGCAGGAGCCAACCCTTATCGAGGAGGAGCTGGAGGAGATTAAGGAGGATGCAGTAACATTCCAGTGTTTTCTCCGTGTGAAAAGCCATGATAGTCAAAGATACGTGATACGTCCAACGGTAACAAGGACTTGCAATCACTTTCAGCAGACTTTTTTGTACCACAGTGGCTCCGGCATTTTAACTTTCACACAACACAACAGGGGCCTCCGCATTACAAAAAATGCTTTCCCCACTGATCGTTTGTTACCACTGCATTAGATGTTGTTGGCATTCTATATACTAGCTGTAATAGTGATAATTAAATAACTCTAAGCTTTCGGTTTCAATTAATATCTATGTTATTAAAGGCATTTGGTGGTGACAACAACCACGACATTGGGGAACAGCATTCATCGGATAAACCTGCAAGATTTTAGATTTAGATGCAGTTATGCATAGGTTGCAACATGTTCCCATCGAGGGCATGCAAAATGCTGTGGGAAAAACTGTAACCAGTGAACTACAGAGGCTGCTATTACTGCTGCTGTTAACGCTAAGATTTCAAGCACTCGGGCGAGCACCTGAGATCCCGACGTCACACAAGTGCTCGAAAGAGTGCTCCCGATTAATGAACGAGAGTTCAAGCATATATATATATTGATGCTGGCTGTGAGTGAACAACAAAGCAACGTCGGCCGACCAGACGACGAACAAATCTCAAAGAGTACAGAGACCGAAGGTCATCTTTCTGTCTAGCACTATGCTATCGCTAACACGTGGCAATAGTGGCTCAAGAGATACCCGACAGTTTTCCAAGTCACGGCTACCCTGTACACGGCTTTAAAAGTACCCAAAAAAAGTCCTTGAAAAGAACCCAAGCTGAGAGATTGGTCTTACAAATGATAGCGAGTCAAGTCACGGTTGGAGCCTGGAGCGCCACTTTTCTCATTCGAGAACGATGAAAAATCGTACAAGCGTACAATAGCCATCGAAGCCCTCAATAGCCGTCGAAGTGCTGCAAGAAATGAAGCCCGATGAAGGATATGGTAGAAACACGAGTGGCGAGTTTACACATGACCGTCCACAGAAAAGGAAGACTCATCAAGACGCCTAAGCAAGGCTTAAGTAATAACTATAATAAAACATGTATGTAACACCCTAAGAGAGCTCAATCTCTTTCTGGGCACTTAGCACATGCTGCAAAGGAACCGCATCCATTGCCTTGATGTATCATAGTCTTTCCATCGGAGCCACACACAGCACACGGGCAGCAGGAGAGATCTGTAGCTTTCCGGCTGGCACTCGGCCCGAGCTGGCTGCAACGACCCATTCTCTAGCAAAGATATGCCAGGTACAACCGGTGCAGTGTACAATCTCAGCATGCAGCTGCCACACCCACTAGAGCACTCGGATAAGGCTCTTCATGATTTTGAGGCGGGCAGGCACCAAAGAACACAAGCCACCAGTAGGGAACGTCCGAAAAGAACCAGCAATCGTCGAGCAACTTGCCTATCATCACCACCGGTGCAGTGACATTACTGTACGGGAGACACAACAAATCATTATTAAGATTCGGTTATCAAAAAACCTTACCAATGCAAAAAATCATAAGCATCCTTAGTAAACAGAAAACAAACGAAATATCCTTAAAGTAAATTTATCTTATCCTACACGGCAGCAATATAGCTAAAAATAAAAAAATACTAGCTGATTTAGCAGCCTCTTTTGCATGGCGACAGAAGAGCCTCAGAGGATATCACCTCCACTTGCAGTGACAATAAAGGATCGCCCACTGCAGATTCGAACCCACAACCTCGGGACCGAGGTCATGAAAAGCAACTGCCTTACCTAGTGTTCCATCACTGCTAATCTGAAGAGCTCAACAGCAAGAGATGTACCATGTACATTTGAGGCATACTGATAATATAATATGCACCTTCATAAAAGCCCTACATAACTGTTGAACCCTCAACCACGACAAGTATTCGGTGACTACTAAATCTAAAATCGACAGAGGGATTTCAACATTCCTGTGATTCGTCCTTTATGTGCTTATGTGTGCTGACACTGTTGCATGCTGCCACTAACCACAATTGCATGCTGAACCTGTGCATGTCACCCATAACTATGTTATTCTTGTTGTTTATCAAGCATGATACCACTCACCATTCGATCGTGTTTCCTTAGCAGCAAATGTAAAGCGCCTAGAAAGAGATTGAGTTCTCTGAGGGTGATGTATCAATTGTGTTATAATAATAATTATTATTATTAACTGTGTTATTATTATTGTTGTTGTTATTATCATTATTAACTGAGGCAGTCTAGTGAGAATGAGAACCCCTCTCAAAAGTTAAAAAAAATTCACATCAGATACGCACACACGTGACACGCCCACTTTCAACTTCTCTCCCCTTCCTCCAGAACAGATAATAATACAAGAAGAGCTTGGGTCGGCTGATTCAACAGCCTCGTTTACACGGCAGCTGACATGAGTTCCGGTTCCGCTTGCCGTGGGGGCAACACAGGCCAGCAGCACCGCAGGACTCGAACCCACTACAGCTGTGAGCTGTGAGCTGCCAGCCCCTCAGCCCCTCAGCACTAACACCGGGCCCAACCCGGGCTCACAAATTGACTCGCCACTCGTGAAAGATGCTGGCTGACCTGCGACGAGGCAAAGCACGCAATCGGACCAAGCAGCAGACTCTCGGCCACTCACGTTCAGGCCGGTGCCCAGAAGGGCAGGCAGCTTTCTCAGCTCAATGTCCATCGGCTCTCTGCCGGTGAAATGCAGAAGCCACGGCAGCTCCATTGACTCTCGCAGCAGCCTTTCGAGAGTCTGCAATGGCCAGTGGATCGACTTCGAACTTACGAGAGGTCATTTCATCGAGCGCAAGCAGCCGGATGCTCGAAGCTTGACCCGACTGCTTCTCGGGGTGCAGAAAGGCAGGCAGAGGAGCGCGCCTTGCTACTGACCCGAAAGGCCGCGTCGTTCACCAAGGTAACATCTGGCAGCTGCTGCAAAACATTGTTCGCTATCTCCCTTGTATCCAGGCTTCCTATTTCTGTAGCCCAAGTCAGATTGGCAGAGTAGAAGTGAGTGCCGTGGCTTCTCCGAAGTCGCGAGCACAGCGCTCCCTCCGCCTGGCAGTCCACCGTCGCCACATTGACGAGACCATCCTAAGGTGCACAAACAATTACGCTCCAAAAAGTGGAGCAATCCAGAGGAGAGTCGCGCAGCTGGTCCACAAGTAGAGGCTTAGTAGAGGCTTAGTAGAGCTCAGTCCAGCCTCCACCACAGCCTAGCAATGTAGTGCGCCATGAAAAGGCAACTGGCTGCAACAGGGCTCAAGCACGACCACCGGAAGCAAGCCGCTTACCAAAATGGCGGACAGTTTCGTGCACGTGCGCTCGCCCAGGCAGTCGCCGTCATCCCCACAGAACGTGATCAGCCATGGCCTTCCGTTGTGCAGCCAGCCACCGTCGATAACATCGTATGCATCCAGCGTTAGTTTCAGGGGTCGCGCGTGCACTTGCTCGAGGGCATAGCTCAGTAAACCCTCGAGGTTTCGAACTCCTTGAAATAGCTCACGCTGCAACACAATACACGGGCACGGCCCTCTTTAGACAGCCAGTTGGCAACGGAGCCAATCCACAGCGGTAAGACTCAAGAAAAATTGCCAACATCTCACCTTAGGGTGCATGACCAAAGACGGATAGCTTCTGATTCCTTGCAAACGACAAAGCATGTGGTCATCTTCGCAGTTGACAGCACCGATACGTATGACTCCATTAAGTTCTCTGGCAAGCTCACGCCACTGCAATGATTGCACACCACAGTGGTCCCATGCGACCATTTTTGTACGGTCAAATTTGGTCTGCACGTGGGCTGCATGCAAGCACCACAGGCTTGCAAGCGCCACCTCTCACCGGTCTCGATTGCTTGAATCTACTGTTACATCGAAGCTCGATGCCATGCCACGAGAGCGACAGACGACCAGTCCTTTAGGTGGCTCATGCAAGGGCAAGTTTTGGGTGTTCATACATTAGCCCTAGGCCATGACCGGCAGCCAAAGACGCGGTGTGCTGGATTGCTTGACAGAAAGTAGTGAATAATGTAGTGATATCCCAGTTGATCATGAAGGGTTTGCAGTTTACAGTAACTTGTTTAATCTGCTACATCCCTAAATACATTGCTCCTTGTAGTTCTGTCACAAACAAAATAACAAGCATCTGCATCATATATGCAAGAACGAGCACGCACACGTGCACACACACACACACACACACACACACACACTCACACACACACACACACACACACACGTGCACATGTGCACACACACACACTCACACTAACACACACACACACACACATACTCACACTAACACACACACACACACACACACACTCACACATAGGTGCATGAGCCCCCTATGTACAGCTGGCTGACACTTCACCATACTAACTAGTGAAAGCTACACACTCGTGTTGGCTCAGGTTCCATAGCCCAGAATGCTTCAAGAGCTTTAACCTTGGCCTCGAGAGACAATACCTATAGCCAAAACAAAGTATAAGAACACACATTCAGTTTCCTGTCTCTAGGATGTAAAACGCAGAAAGCAGCCGTGCTTCCTTCCAAATGCACCAGATTTACTCTAAGTGAGGGGTCTTGTGCATGAGGCCTTGTAGGCATGCCCTCCTTATTTCAGCTGATCTAAAGACAAGGTATTTATAACTGATAATGACTGGTAATAATAGTAAGAAGAAGACAATAAATTGTATGGCACGCTAAGAGAACTAAATCTCTTTCTCGACACTTTACTTGTGCGGAAAAGATGAATGGCAATCCAGTGACAGCATGCATGGTCTCAGCATGCATAAGCATGCAAAAAAATTATTTACACGAGCCCAGCAAATGCTGCGAGGGAACAGGTAGAGTTTTCAGCTTCTTTTTAAACGTAGTCAAATTAGAGGATTTCGTGACATCAGTCGAGAGTGAGTACCAGGCTTTGGGAGCATACATATTAAAGGCTCGGTCTTCAAAGAATACATGTGCAGCTAAATGACTCGAGTCAGAAGGGTGGGTGGTTGCGACGTCTAGTCTGATTAGGAAACAATTCTCTAACCACATTTGCATGCTGACCCTGTGCATGTCACCCCTAACCATGTTACTCATTTTGTTTGTTTATCAAGCATGATATTACTTACTCACCATTCAATTGCATTTCCCTTTGCAGCAAATGTAAAGCGCCTAGAGAGAGATTGAGTTCTCTGAGGGCACTTTATCAGGTGCATTATTATTACTATATTATTGCTATTATTCAGGTAGATAGGCCGGAGCAAAAGAATAAAGTCTTCTAAAGGTAGTGCCGACTATATTCGAAATAAATTTATATGAGAGCAAGTGGTCATCAATAGAAAGCCGCCGGAGAGCAATTAACCGGAGGGGCATTTGCAGCTCATTGACAAGATAAACCTGTAGACTAGCACACTGGGGCAATGAGACCAAAGTGAGCAAGACGGCTGTACGGCTGAGCGGCAAGATACTTACGCGACTTGCTACTGCTAGTGCTCGCAGCTGTCGCCACGTGAACGGCCTCTGGAGTTGATTTTTAAAAAAGCAACGTTGAAGCAATTCCACAAGCGGAGCATTCTAGAAAGGCTTCAACCCCTCAGGCCCCACACCAGCAGGCCATTCCTACACTGGACTGCTAGAGAGGCAGAGTACCCTTGTAGCTCCATCGACGACAGCCATCTGAGGGTACTCTCTGGAGTCAGGGCCTGAGGCTGCAGTCTAATGTGCAACGCTCGGCACGCCTCTTTCACCTATCTCCAAAAGTAAGGTCGTCTTACAATCAGTGCAGCCTCTTTTGGAAGCTGACTCGGAGCCCGTGTGCACCAAATGGTTATTCAGCGCCTGCGAGCTACTCGGCAACAGTAGCAGCAGCAGACTCATTTAGCCCCGTCTAGCGGAGGGGGAGCAACAAACTTGCTGCTCTGCATTTGAAAAATGCCTTGAAGCGGCATATCACAGGCGAAGTGCTCAGCTGGGCTCTTTAGCGCTTCAAAACATAAGGATTGTTCAAGCTGCTTGCACTCGAGACCCAGGTCGTGAGTTCGAGTCCTGAAGCAGGCAATTCATTTTTATAGGCCCAATGCAAACAGGACTGATAGAGGCTAGCGCTCTTCTGCCTGCTATATATACTATGTATAGTTATATATATATATATACATGCAATATAAATATAAATTATAGAATCTATATATACCTAAATATAAATGCTTGCAATAAATGAGCCAGTTAAATCCGCTAAGTTTTTACTCTGTTGTTACCCCATTTTGGGCAAGTCGTTCTGAAGGCATGCTGTTCAGAAGGCTCGTTAAACTTTTTCATTTATAAAGAGCTCATAGCTGTGCCGATTTGAAGAGTCAAAGGCAGCATACAGAAGGCATGCCTCTTTTGACCTGTCTACAATAATTATCTCGTAAGAACCTCTAAAAATATGATTGTGCACTCTTTTTTAGAAGGAGTGGGAAGGCTAAAGCACCCTTAGCACCCTTGGCTAGCTATGAGTGACACACAGCTGATGTACACACCCGCATAACGAAAAGTCACCACAGGACTGGAAAGTGAATGTGTAACACACTGGGGTGATAAGCTAATGCCAACTGCTGCACTGCAATGAGTTGACAAAGCTCAGGCTACTATACAGCAAGCTAGTGCGTCCGACGATCGTGAACTACTCACAGCGGGCGCCAAATCGTGACAGTGAGAGCAGTGCGGCGAATAGTAGTTGATGAACCACGTGTCCTCGGCCCTCTCGACCACTTGCTCTGCATTTCAAGCAGAAAAAGAAAAGCGCCACTAGTTTGGCGTGCCCGTGCAGCAAAATGCGGAAAATGGGGAGGAGCCGTTCAAGCCACTACAGTGGCTTGAGAGCGCCAGCCTGCAGAGCACCGCAGGGCACCGCAGCAGTCAGTGCAGCACAGCCAGCTTAGCGATTGCAGCCGAGGCAGCCGACCCAAGCTGGCAAGTCCCAGCTGACAAATAAAAGACAAGCCAAGCTTAGCAACGAAGGAGTCGCATCGCATCCGACGACCGTCGCCGGCGGCAGGAGCCGTTTGCTCGGCCTGCAGCATCCGATGACAGCAGCAGCGCCCAGTGACAGATGCCAAGGCACCTTGCCAGCCAGCGTGCACGTGCTCGATTGCAAGGGGGCTTGGCAAAAACTCGAGCTTTCCTACCAAATAACGGTCCGTGCAGCAAGCGGCTGCATCGGTTGCTACAAGATACTCGATTGGCTTGCCAGACCAGTGCATTTGAAGCCGCATAGGCAATGAGGCCAAAACGTCAGCAGGGGGGGAACTCCCAGAGACCAGCAAAGACCTCTGGAGACCAGTGAAGACCCCCCCCTCTTTGCTCTTCTCTCTGCTTGCTCAGGCCTGCTCCCTTGGCTTTGAGGAGCCGCACGATCGACATCGTGCCATCATCACAGGCATCGCAGCCCTTGTTGCACTCACGGTGATGCTATGCAGGGTGCAAGGTTTCCTTTTGACAGAAAACAAGCAGCACAAGCTGCATGCAGCCAGGTGCAGCTTGTGCTGCAGCTTGCTGCCGGTACACAGCAATACCTCTGCAAGGCCGCTGGTGCCGCTTTTCGGGGCATGAGAAGTCAAAAACAATCGGCAGCCAATGTGATGGACAAGGCAGACACTGTAGCAACTGCTGGATAGCCAACTAATTGCTTGCCCAGCTGTGAGGTCAGCCCAGTACAGGTCATCCACACCCGAACCCAAAGCTGCCTTGTCGTGGCAAACAAGGGACTTCTCTCTCCCACCTCGTGAGCAGATCGGATGGCTCTTCTCTGCCACGGTGGTGAAATAAACTAGCCGAGAACCAGGCTATATGTTCTACTCCAACAACGAAACCAGACGTCATCAAACAATGTCGAGGTGCTCGATGTCCTACACCCACAAGCTGGGCCCAAAATGTGACACCAGCCAACAGCAGTGGGGAGGTGACAAAGTAATTAACAAGCGGTTGAACTCGACAAGGAGAGGGATCATACGCCAGCTCAGCCTCAGGCTGATTGAAGTCAGGAGACGCCAGGGCATCGGCCATCTTGAGGCAATCGATGCTGACATGCCAGTGGCTAGAGCTCACAGTGAAAGGGGAGCTGCTAACAACGTGAGATGCTGCACCGTGACCCGCGAGCAAGAAAACAGTGCTGCTAAATCAAGCAAAATGGCAACGAATAGGTCAGCAAACGTTGCTGCTAGCCAGACGTAAGGGGTTAAGCAGACTTTAGACAACACTAGGGTGACACGTATCTTACCCACTCAATGTGCCAACTCATGAGAGAAATGCAAGAAAATACAAACGGTAATTGCTTGATAGCCCTGAAAATAATTAAACAGGCTGTGAGTACCACAGCTATGGGTTCAAGCAAAATGCCTCAATGGCTTTGATTTGTTGTGTGTGAGCACACTGACGAGCATCCACAGATCTCAAAATGCATGGTTTAGACGTGTACATATACAAACATTACACGGACAATTCTTAATTCCCTGTCAATTATCTAAACTACCTGTTCATCGAGTAAGGAAGCGGCATGCATTCTCTTCTTCAGAGCTAATTGTGAAGTGCCTGAGTAGATATTTCGCTAGCCCACACTGCTATATAAACGAGCCATTATTATCGCTATTATCATTATTAGGAGTGGCTGCAAGTCCAAATTCTCATTTAGAACTTTTAAGACCTACCAAGGCATGGCTCCATCATGCCCAGCTGAAATGTTGCACCAGTTTCACCTTATGCCATTAGGCCATATCTTCTCAGCACAAATAATTAGCTTCTCCTAGCATTTACTTAAAAGAAAGGCAGAGGCTTTATCTCGGCAAGACTTGAGCCGGTGGAGCCGACTCCGGTGCTGTCAGTTCTCCTGCAGCCTTAGCTACTCGTCCGATTAATTATTGCCCTCATTCGGCAATGCTTCTCACTCTCGCCTGCACGATACAGGAAACACTGTATAGCTGTAGGTCGCTGATTGTGCACCTGAAGCAACTCTGTCACTAAGTATGCCAGAGAAATCGCCACCATTGTTCTCAGGACTTCGTGTCACTGCAGAAGGCTCCAACATGCTGCTGTTGCTTCATCTGTGCAATTAGCCTCGCCCAAGCAATGACTGCCAAAATCCGTCACTTTTTTCACATGCACTGCATTGTTCCGGTCGGTCGGCGGTCCTTGGAGCACGGGTCGACTCATTTTTAGCACTCTCTACTATCCAAGTGCTGTTGAAGGCATGCGATTGCTCTGCATGCGCAGAGCCTAGAGACAGTCCTCAAAAGCTTAGCTGATTTAACAGCCTCATTTACATAGCAGAAGAAGAGCCCTTATGACTATCATCACCACTTGCAGCAGGGAATAAAGTATCACCCACTGCAGGACTCGAACCCACGGCCTGGATCGTGAAGAGCAAGCACGTTACTCTCTGGGCTAAGACTCAGGGTCGAAGTGATCTTGTTTCTCATTTTCTTGCCTCAAGGAGGAACTTAGCAACCCTTTTGTGACTTGTATGTTCGCCTGTTTTCAAATGCATTTTCATATTTAACGGACTGTAACTGGTTATAAATATTAATATTAATAATACACGATAAAGCGCACTCAGAGAAATCAATCTCTTTCTAGATACCTTACATTTGCTACAAAGGAAATGCGATCGAATAGTTTTACATCTGCTGCAAAGGAAATGCGATCGAATGGTGAGTTGTATCATGTGTAATAAGAATAAGAATAATGTTAATGCACTTGATAAAGCGTCCTCAGAGAACTACGAGCTGTACACGAGCTTTCTACGAGCTTTACATTTGCTGCATAGTGAAATGCAATTGAATGGTAAGTAATATCATGCTTAATAAACAGCATGAATAACATGGTTAAGGGTGACATGCACAGGGTCAGCATGCAAGTGTGGTTAGTGGCAGCATGCACAGTGTCAGCACGCATAAGCACATGAAGGACGAATCACGCGGACCCACTAAATGCTGTTCTAAATAGGTGAGTTTTTTAAGTCAGGGGAGCCAACGAACAAAATGCATGGTCTCCAAAGGATTTGAGTTGTGTACGAGGTATTGGTAAACAGTTAGATTCCATAAAGCAGGTGGTGCGATACTTGGCCTGCGAAGCTCACGACAGACAAGCCTAGCTACAGAGTTTTACACCAGCTGTAAGCGCCTAATTGCACATGCCGGTAGGCCAGCAAGCAGAGAGTTATATGAACATACACACAACTGCAAGAGAGGATGAACATAATCCCACTCACCGAAGTCACTTCTACTCAGCGTTACAATCTCCGGATCTTCGTCGTAGATACCTGAGAAAAATCAAGATGGTATAACAACATACAACTAAAGCAAAGGCCAAAATGCAATGCAAAAAGTGCATGCAAGACTATTAAGAAACCTTGCAGTATGGGCTCGGCCAGCAAATCTTCTGCAGCAACTGCACAAAATCCGTGTGAACTGTTCCAAAATGACCTTTCACTAGATGACTGCATGAGGTCCGCAATCAAATGTGCCAACTTTCAGCTAATCTGCAATAAGGTGCGTATACTCGACCCCTATAATAAGCTAGGTTTGCTGCTTAGTCTGCAAGGTAGTATGTTGTCACTAGTCTTCGAGCTTAAGTGCAGTCGAAATCCATATCGTAATGCATATTTTAATAAGATTATCTTATAATATTCAAATATTATCTCTCTATCTACTCAAGATTTTGGTTGCGATAGTGTATATTTTAAAAACATGATGAACTGAGAACCGTGAAAGGAACCTCATCACAAATCCATGCACCAAATGGACATGCTGCATGATTTAACGATCCATGCAAAAAAAGCATTCATTTTTCATGTGGCGATACATGACGCTCATCATTATCATCAATCGATGGCATCGTCATCATCATCACTACTGAGCTGCGGCCTAATTCTTAGCTACTCCAAATGGGCTTATTATTGGCTCTAACCATTTGGCCAAACTGCACATGTCCGAGCACAGTTGCTCAAGGAACGGCTATGCTAGTTGCAACCGTTTTATTACACCGCTTTTGCCTTGTTCGTCAAGTCATTGGCACGCACACACCCAATCTGCCACAGATGTAAAAAACGCAGAGGATGCTGGCTTCTTCAACAGATGCTTGGGTGCAACGAGAGATACCGGTGTGTAGCAGAGACGAAACCAGCATGAAAGCTGAGAGGTCACCATCGGAACTACACTAAGTAGGCTGTTGGTTCAACCATGCATTTATATACATACATTATATTACATTTATATTTTACATAAATCGGTGAACCGGGAAGGATATGTACATACGTACACGGAAGTGCAAAACAGCTCTACAGAACAACCCGACTTCAGCAAAAGCAAATTAAAACTAAATAACTCACCAAAGTTCTGCTGATAGAACTTCCAGCTTTCGTATTGGGTCTTGCTGCCAGGGTTATCGGCGAGGCCACTCTCTCCGTGAGTGTCGTACCTTTTCCTAAGATCCTCATCCTTAAGAACTTCGTATGCTTTATAAACTTTCAAAAATTTCTCTTGAGCTTGTGGATCATCCTATATCAGGCATGCACAAAGCTCATGTGAATGCTACAAACCAACACTTCCACATAGCATTTGCTCTGTCCACGTGACTCGCCCTGTATTAGCCAATGCATGCAGACACAGTGTGTCTGTTATCACTTTCCGCCATATGTCCGTGATTAGGCAGAGATCTGGTTCCCTTTTGCGCAATGCAAACGTTGTATTATAACTATTAATATCATTAATATTTTCTTAAACAAGAGAAAAACGGTATTGGCAACAAAACATTTAAAGGCAGAGGAGCTATCATAAAGAAATCAATAGCTATAACGGTTTGACCAGGTAGCACATCAACTGCATGAAACGAAAGTAGTGGGGAACAGGAAGTAGGCCAAATAATAGGTGCGGGTAGACTGTGACTGAGCCAAGACCGACTTCTTCATGTGACTTCGTGTGACTTAAATATGAACCGAAGGGTTTTAATGAAATAATAGGCAAAGCACAGAACAGAGAGATATCACAGGTAAGGACAAACACTGCTACGAGTAATAAGTGATGTGGCACGACAAATCTGGCTAATCAAAACTACGACCGTGGAGTCACTTCAGTCGCCGGTGCAATGCCGAACTGCATGGACGACTAACAGACAAGCCAATGATGAGGCGGCCAAGCGAGAGGAATGTGAAATCAGGGGGTAGGGAGAAGCTACAGCTTCTGACAACAGCGGGCTGGCATGGCCGATGGCGCAGCGGTCAGGCACGTGTGAGAGAGAGAGAGTCAAGGTGCAATCCAACGCAGCCTTGAAGATAAATAAATAAATAAATCCTAGCTGATTAAACGCCTCTTTTTGTATAGCGACAGAAGAGCCTTTATGGCTATCACCACCGCTTGCAGTGGCGATAAAGAAGCGCCCACCGCAGGAATCGAACCCACGACCTCGGGACCAAGGTCGTGAAAGCAACCGCCATACCTAGTGTGCCATCACGGCTCACCAAGATGCAGAGGAGACTCTGCAGCGAGCTGACGACCCGCATGCTGCACACGCCTTGCTGTCCGCATTCGTCCCCAAATTGCAAAAAATGCTCTGCATCAGAATCGATGGTCGGAGTAATAAAGCGCTATCGCTAGAGAGCAACGGAAGACGCCTGTCTGCTGTCGTGCTGCCGTGCGTAAGTGGAACCGACGACCGACTACACACCCGGGGGAAGGGGCTGGTGGGAGGGGGGCTCTAAGCCTAGCAACTTTACCCTTTTGACCGACTTCACAGAGAGATCAACGACCCGGCTACACCGATGAAAGCGCTCAACAAAAACGATCGCCGAGGTCACGTTTTTGCAGGGCTAACCACTCCCTGGCTTCTCTTCTGTAGACGGCAAACCTGGCTCGCTGTGCTGCGACCACGGCCTCGAGCAGGTGCGCACTGCATAACTGGCCTTGCCAGAACGGAAGAAGGAGGAAGGAGCCAGACCATTGCGGACAGAGCCAACTGATCGGCTGCAGAGGCGCTTTCAGAGTCTTTGCAAATCTACGGATGATTCAATCGAGTCTTTGCCACAGCTGCTTCCACTCAAATTGCTTAGACCAGGCTCTGACGTTCAAGACTTGCCATGGGTTAGCTGCTTGATAAAGCTTGTGGTTGAACTGCTACAACAGTATAAGCGTCCTCAAATATTCGCACTACAATACAAAATTAGCTTACTCGCTCTCTTGTTTATGGACTGCTGGCTTATGAATGGTGGTGACAGATGACTATTGCTCTGCAAGTTCCTGAGATTAGAACTCGGTCGCTACAATTCGTTTTGCGCAACAACAGTATCTTCTCTACAGCTTCTGATTTAGACTCATCCTTTTTAAGTGCCACTGGCTGCTACTACATTGACACTTTTCCCGGACTTGAACCTATGCTTCCCATTTGCTGACTGAGATGAGCGGTGGCATTTGAGCTGGTTTGAGCTCTAGGCCGCAGAGCTGTTTGTGTGAGTCACAGCCGCCGTTGAACGCCAGTAACTCTCCGTCGCTGTAACTCTCCGTCGCACTCTCAAAACTTTTACCTCGCCAAGGTTTCGATGAGGTGACAACGGCAGCCCTGCATACCTGGTTCTTGTCGGGATGCAATGTGAGTATTAGCTTTTTGAAAGCCTTGCGAATTTCTCTGTTGTCGGCATCTTTAGATACTCCGAGAGTGTCATAGTAGTCTTCACCGAGGCACTGGCTAGCAGTGGCGAGGAAGTTGACCAGGCAGAGCGTAAGCCAGACGTGCAGCTGCATCTTGATCGAGGAAGGCGATGTTGCAGACCGGCTGCGGCCGTCGTCTACAAGTGAAAAACACTTTAATCAAGTTTCAAGGCTCAGTTACTTCCTGCTGCAAGAAGACTACTCAAAAAAAGCAAATGAGCACAGAAATGCAGAATCGGTCAACATTTGGCTGAGCAGCCTATTGCCACAGAAGCTGCACATTTGCCTGAAAGAATAATACTACCTGAACCGTTTATGCAAATTCACAGAACGCTTGCCAAGCGACCTCGGTGGCTTAATACATTACATAGCATTCCACAACAGTGACTTGCATAGCGGCGACTTTGGCACGGCGACTTGGGCACAGCGACCACTACACTGCGACTGTGTCACCGCAGTTGCATCGCCAGTGTGTACACTGCTTGCACAAGCCCAGATAGGCACAAAAAAACACTTGATGACACGTGAACTCATTATTTAGCACCCGAACCCGAATACGAGCTCCGCCAGTTTCAGTCCACCGGAGCCACGTTGGCTGCTGAAACGGGCAGGTCGGAGGCAGTTTCCGACCTGCACTAAATGCCAAGCTGCAGACAACGCTCATGCGCTAGAAAGGGGGCGCATGACTATTATTGCTGAGAAGACAGGTGTGCTTTTGCATCAGCACAGGCACGGCATGACACTCCTGCGGCACGAGCTTCGCATTGGTAGCCTGGGACTGGTGCCAGCACCAACCCGCATGCAGCTCTGGTATTCGTCAAATGTGTCTGAAAGGTTTTGTGATTATTTTTAAGTTGCAGTGCTGCGGCGACTTGAGCTCGACGAACAAATAGAAGCATGCATGCCTCCCGTGGAGGGCATACTACACGAAGGTAACCATACAGCTCTGTATGTACTCAGACATACTGAACCGCCATAGCTTTTCGGGTACCAACTCAGTACCGGACAGCCCAAACCTCTGACCCAGTCCGTGCTCCTGATCAGAGCATGTCACTAAATCATGCAAAATCTTCAGCTTGTAGCACACTCCCTGCTCACGCTGCTGTTTCCGTTTCAGGTGGGCAGCTTAACACGTAGTCAGTCCGCCGAGTTTAGGGTTTAGGGTCTGCCGAATTCGTTGTTCAGCTAGATCTAGCTTTACTAGTGCGCTCGGTAACTCGGTAAGCCGCCTCCTCCAGCCTCCGCCGAGCAACGAAGCACGGCAAGAGTTATACCAGCGTTTCCACTGCTGTTCAGACAGGTGCACGCTGGCTCTTCAAAGACAAGTTGGTGGTCACACCTCGAACCAGCTTTGCCACTCCGCCCTCCCCCCCCCCGTGTCTATCACGGGTGAACCGTGCGCTAGTTGACAGAGAGCGACCAAGACGATGCTTCAACGGTTTCAACATATAATATAATATTCAAATATAACATTCAATATTATACAACAATATTATATTATATTATATTATATTATATAAAATAGTATATAACAATATTCAATATTATATAATTACAATGATATTCAATAACATATAATATAATATTCAAAAATATAATAGATCAAATAGTTCAACGAGGCTAACTTTAAGGGCTTTCGAGCAGCCTGTCTTTGCTACTGAGTCATCGGTACCACAATTGAGTCACTAGGTAGCAAAGCAGCACCATTCTGACCGCAGGCTCTTGAATTTACAATTAACCCCACACCCCCTACTCCTCATGCTGATGTGAATGACAATTACTTTAGTAAGCATGGTTCTTACATTAAAGTAATAAAAAAAAGTTTGCTGATTCAACAGCCTCACTCACGTAGCCACAGACGAACCGGGGCGGCTATCACTCAGCTTGCTGTGGGGAATAACGAATTGCCTGCTGTAAAATTCGCACCCATGATCTGGATCGTGGGTGCGAGCACCACAAGGCTAAGACCCCTTGGATTCCTAATCCTTCTCATCGTCTTCTCTAGACCCTACCCATGACTGAGCCCTATTTCAGCCAGTTGATCGTTGCCCAGCCTACACTGGTCCGGAACTACCAAGCTGGCTGCTACAAGGAGGCATCAGTTGCACCATGCACGTTACCACCACACACTCCTTCGATAGGTAATATATCGTTGGCAGGATATATAGTGAAGCATTTTCAGTTGTATTGCAATTTACTAAAAATGGCGATCAGTACTTACGGGAGTGGCTGTATAATATACTCAGAGAAGCTAGAGCACAGGCAGTGAGCTCTAGTAGCACCCTTAGAGCTCTAAAACTCTTTTAAGCACTTTACATATGCCAGAAAAGCAGCATGTCTATCGGTTAGTGATAACAAGCACAATATCAATCACACGGAAGCACACCAAGTACAATTCACAAGTACACAACAAATAAAGTGAGTAGCAGGTGAGATTTTAGCTTTTTTAAATGTCAAGTCAAGGGCTATCGTAACATCAGTTGGGAGTGAGTAACAGGCTTTGGAAGCATGCGAACTAAAGGCACGGTCTCCCCAGGATTTGAGGTAGGTTCGAAGCGCAGCTAACTTGAGTCCAGACGAGCGGTTGATACGATGGCTAGACTAATTAGGAAGTTGTTCGGATAGGTAGGCCGGAGCAGGAGAATGGTGGGGCTGAAACGCAAGAAACAAAACCTTATAGTCGATATGCTACTTGATGAGGAGCTAGTGCTGGTCAATGAGAAGAGGTAAATGTGGCAATGCGAAGGTAAAGACAGACGAGCCCAGCCTCAGAGTTTTGCACCAACTGTAAGCATCGTATCAAGTGGCGAGTAGCAAGTTATAGATGTCAAGATGGCATGACATAAATGAATAGATCAGTTTGGCTGTGGTATCCTGTTCCAAGCAGGCCCGGATGTTTGCAATTTGGATGTTGATATTTATCATATAGCTTAAAGTAGCCAGACATGACTGTGGAGCTAATATGGTCGTCGAGTGAATAAACAGTTTGGAACAAGACACCCTGATTTCGTTCAGATGCTACAGAAAACATGATGATCAAGCCCATCTTTAGTGTTAGTCTCCTATTTTTTCATAATATTAGTAAAATGTAATGTAATAGTAATGTATTTATGTCTGCAACTCCACAAAGCCACAAAGACTATGTGGTGTTAGGCAAGAGAGTTTTGTATAGCGCATTCACAGCCTAAGCGACTTTTGTTATGCACTCGGTAGCCAACAGACTTCATCTCACGAAACAAAAACAGACTTCATCTCACGAAACAAAGAGAAAGTGGGAAGCATAGCAGAGTCAGGAGAGCAGTTGAGGTAGTGAGTAGCATGGAAGTAGCAGCTCAGGACCGCTGAAAAGGATGAGCCATAGTCGGCAGCAGGAGAGTAGTTGTCCTTGCATAAGAATTGTGGAAGTGAGTTCCACAGTCTAGGACCTGCAAAGCTTAAGCTTTTGTCGCCTACAGTCTTTAAGCAGAGGAATGGAACAGCTAATTTATGTACAGGACCTGAGGACACGAGGACAGGTTTGCCCATTGCTAGTTAGCTGATTTTATCGTATTTAATTTAAGTAAGTTTGCTGCCATCCAAGCAAAGATCAGCAATACATGCTGCGAGTGAGTGCAGAGAGCTTAACGTACTGAAAGGGATCAAATCACAAGTAAAGCTGTGCATCATCTGCATAAAAATGAATGCCTAGATTTGCGTGAGACTCGAGTCACACAAACCAGAGCAAATTGGCCAAATCATAAAGCACGTCCTACTGAAAAACCAGAGAAACTGACTTATCCTTCACCCTACAGCATTTGACATATGCTGCACCACGTGCATGGGCATTCAGAGGCACGATGGTAATATATCGTTGGCTGGATATATAGTGAAGCATTTTCAGTTGTATTGCAATTTACTAAAAATGGCGATCAGTACTTACGGGAGTGACTGTATAATATACTCAGAGAAGCTAGAGCACAGGCAGTGAGCTCTAGTAGCACCCTTAGCACCCTTTATTCGCCTTTGCCGTTGACATCGCACAGTGAGGCCGGCTCCCAAGAACAACACGACACAAACCTCTTTTTTATAGCACTACGACATCTAATTGGGGTATTTACTGCTATATAAATCCAACTCAAACGTCACTTACATATTTTTATTCTAATGATTGCCATGCCAAGATCCAAACATGTGTATATTTACTGAACTACTTTTTTCCTTCCAAAGCAAGTAGGTCTCTGTGTAAGGCAATGTTGAACCTTCAAACCCCACGTGAACATGCAATAGGCCAAAGATTCAGCCCTATCATTCCAACTCAGCAGATTCGAATATTGCAACCTACGAAAGCTGATCTGCAAACAGCTATCGGCAGGGCTAAAGTAGCTATATAAGCCATGTTTTTCAGTTAGCAAAACCACCAAGACCTCAAACTCTCGGCATGCCTATTATTAAATACATGCTTGAGAAGATCATCCACCATACAAAATAATACAACCTGCTTCATTTAGCAACTGGGTTGTAGTTTGCTCGAAACTCAACAGAACTGCACTGAACTCTTCTAGATGTGGCAACAGCCCACACCAACGGTCAGACCCAATACCATCAAACGACCCTAGCATTCCAAGCCAACTTCAAACAACTGATACACTTTCTTCCGGTCCACCACTTGCAAAAAAACCTTGGATAATCTAGGTGCTCTGTCTGCAAGAACCGTTGCATGCTCAAATCATCGAGATTTGACCCTGTGCCTCCTTTGGTAAAAGAGCTAGCATGGCTTCCGGTTGATCAACTGATACAAAGTCAAGTTCTTAAGCTTTGACCCACAGGGCCTGCCACGGCTTGGTTCCTCCATACCTAGCTGAACTGCTGCACCAGTTTCAGCCTCCTTCCCTCAGGTGGGCAATAAATTAGCTATTCCATTACTCTGCTTAATTAACGACCATTGGCGACAGAAGCTTTTGCTCTGCAGGTCCTAGACTGTGGAACTCGCTTCCACAATTCTTATGCAACGACAACTACTCTCCTGCTGCCGACTATGGCTCATCCTTTTCAGCAGTCCTGAGCTGCTACTTTCATGCTACTCTCTACCTCAACTGCTCACCTGACTCTGCTATGCTTCCCTCTTTCTCTTTGTTTCGTGAGATGCAGTCTGTTGGCTACCGAGTGCGTACCGAAAGCCGCTTAGGCTGCGAGTGTGCTATACAAAACTCTCCTTCGTAACGCCCACATAGTCGTATGGCTTTGTGGAGTTACTGACGGAGATGCATTACATTACATAGTCCTTGTGGCTTAGTGGAGTTGCAGACGGAGATACATAACATAGCATAGCATGCTCGGCCAGCTGCAGCAACTCCTTGCCATTTTAATCAATGTTGCATGCATTGTCGTATTCTTTCCCAACATCCAACGAATCAGGGTCTCTTCTCTCCTTACATATGCATCTACTCTGGTGCAACTAATGTTTCTCCAACGAACACAGCGTGCCATGAAGAGATACAAGTTGTCAAGGTGGGGAAGACCGGTGGAAAGTGAATTGATTTGCCGTGAACATGAATCAGCTGACACGGGATCTCCCCAAAGCCATGAGATTAAAGGCGGCAGCACTTGCCTGTGAGTCAACATCAGGGCCTGGACAATGCCTTAAATCTCATATGGAACATGCCAGGCTGATAATGAACATGACATGGCTACTGCACCAATGGGCCATATCAACACAAGCTTACCTTAAGGCATGCACGAAACGATAAGACATGGTGTCAGAAGCCCAGCTCTGATCAACGCCTTAGCGAGCGACTGTACGTGCTCGACTAAAAGCACACACACCTTAACGGCAACAGCTCGGGATGCCATGCAAACGCCTCGGCCGAGAGCATCTAGACCCAAAGAAGAGCACTCCAGAGAACTCCATGTCCATGTCCTCAGTTTTAGGTCCAAAATTGGAGATCGCGGCGTACTTCGTCAGTAGCACTTAACTACCAGTGGTGCCCCACCGGTATCACGAATGGCAGACGCACGGTTACCCGACAGACGACTAAGCAACCGCCCACAGGCCAACGTGAAACTTGTGCACCGAAACATTGGCCAGGCAGCACTAGTCCCGGTGCATCGGCAGTCTGCACCGTAGTTTGGCGACAGCGGCAGTGGCCTGGCTGCGGCAGCAGTCGGAAAGCCGCAAACTGAGATGCAACCAGGCAGGGCCGCGACCGCGTTGAATCGCTGCACACAAAGCTCTAGCTTAAGTTGGATAGCTGTCAATAAGAATCTATGGCAATTTATATATCCGGAATATTTTAAATGATTGACCACATCGCGATAAATACAAGGCGCACGGCAATGCCCGCGACGGCGGCGGGAGGGCGAACTTGGCGTGCCCTTGGAGATCTCCAGATGTTTCCCTTATTCGCGAGGGATTTTCACATTTATAAGTAGATTAAGCGCACGGCAAAGACTCTGCTCACCTCGAAACTTACGGTAGCTTTATGGGAACGAAGCAAAGCCTCGCGGGTCGGAGCCGGGAGGGGGTTGGTGGAGTCACGTGACGAAGGTAACGCGATGCAGACGGGCTTGGACGACGTGGCTGCGCCTTTGTAAACCAACATTCTCTCTCATCGCCGTTGCATCTGTCCAACAGAATTAGTCATTAGTAGAAACTGAACAAGTTTAGATTCCTTTGTTCTCCCACCCCATCGCCTTAACGAGGCCTGCCGAGCGACACCTGGAGGCCCGCACTTGCTCGGCGAGACGAAAAAGGCGCCCCAGCGTACGAGTTGGTTCGTACAACGAAGCGTACTTTCACGGACGGATGAATTAGCGTCCATTTGCACCATCTGCAATCGCCTGATTGCACATGCCGGTAGGCCAGCAAGCAGTGAGTTACAGAAGTCAAGACGGGATGTCACAAATGCATGCCAAAGAAAGCTATTATGCCACTACAGCTGACTATGAATATGGCTGCAAGGCTGGTCTTCAAGTCCCAGCGGTTTGAGCACGTGTCACCTCTGCTGAAAGAGCTAGGATAGTTGCCGGTTGAGCAAAGGATACAGAGCAAAGTTCTTACGCTGACCCACAAGGCCCGCCACGGCTTGGCTCCTTCATACCTAGCAGAGCTGCTGCATCAGTTTCAGCCTGTTCGCGCCCTCAGGTCCTCTGTGGACAGTAAATTAGCTGTCCCATTCCCCCGCTTAAAGACAGTTGGTGACAGAAGCTTTAGCTCTGCAGGTACTAGACTGTGGAACTCGCTCCCACAATTCTTACGCAACGACATGTACTCTCCAACTGCCGACTATGGCACATCTTTTTTAGCGGTCCTGAACTGCTACTTCTATGCTACTCACTACCTCAACTGCTCTCCTAACTCTGCTATGCTTTCCAGTTTCTCTTTGTTGACGAAGTCTGTTGGGTACCGAATGCGTACCGAAAGCCGCTTAGGCTGTGAGTGCGCTATACAAAACTCTCCTGCGTGACACCCACATGGTCTTTATGACTTTGCGGAGTTACTGACGGAGATACATGGACCAACAGAGACGTGGTATCCTTATCTAAACAAGCCCGAATTTTAGCAATGTTATGTAGCTGAAAGTAGGCAGACTTGACTGTGGAGCTGATGTGGTCGTCTAACGAGAGGTCACTTTGGAACATGACACCTAGATTTCGAGCTGATTCAACAGGAAATATGCTGGAAGTGTACCTGCCCCCCTCGTGTCTGGTTTGGGCTCTTGCTCCGGTCTAAATATTGAAATATCTCCCATTCGGACTTCAAATCCGTATCGGGCGCTCTTCGGTCTCGAGTCGTTAACTAGCGCCTCTCTTCAACCTGAAATCCTTTGAAGGCCTCGCCTTCAGTTAGTATACTCCAAAGCCTGCAACTCAACGACAAGCTCTAACTACTATATTGAAAGAAGCTAAAAACTCACTTGTTTCTTACAGCATTTGCTCTGCCTGCATGAATAGTTTTTTGTGCACTTATAGGTGCTGAAAAATGCTGTGAGCTGTATCATTAGCCAACAGACGCGCTCCCTCTCCAGCATTTGTAAATGTTGAATGTCAGTGGCTCCGGCGGCTGCTGTTCCAGTGGGAGTCTCGCGGAGACACGGCGGGTGCACGCGCTCGGTAAATGAGACTCTCCTTTATTACTCTCAACGGATACATATCTATGGGAGCCCAATCAATCGCAGCAGACGACACGAAATATCACCTGCATTATGGCCTGACGCTGAGCTGCTTCAACGGCTTATCTATTGGCCACAGGTGAGGCACTGTCATTAGTGTCGGGCGCTAAATGCAACAGTAGGAGCCGCAGACGCAAGCAACGTAACGCCCAGAGTGGATCGACAAGTTTTTAGAACGTAGTTAAAATTTCACTGGCCTTCAAGTGAAAATTGTTTAACTGTTGTTTTCATTCTAATAGATGATGAATAAACTTGTGTGTATGCTCTTTCAGAATTCGTAATTCGCTTTAACCCAGCACGTCAGGACCTTTAGCAGATTGCATTTTTCATTTGGCAATACTTTCACACGCAATGTATAAAGTTTTTACAATCGTGTAATCATCTAGGCTACTTACAATTTAAACTTAAGTCTTTCTTCATTTAGTCAAATGCTTTTAAACTGTCTCTGTCCTCGACTTTTCTGCTCAGCAGATTGTGGCGCTTCAGGCTCCAGCAGTAATCGGCCATCATGCCAACATTCCAGCGGCCTCGATATCTACGCTCCATTTCACTTATGTCCTGTTGGAGGGAGTCTCTCACCCTTTTCCTCGCTGAATGCTCCTAAATTGGATAGGAAATAGTCAAGTTGAAAGTTTAGAAAAATTATCTTAAAAAATTAATCTAGCCCTTTCTGCTGCCAAATGCAGAATAATGTTGAATCATGTTCTCGACGATTCGCGAATAGTCAGCATACTTGTGACTGCCGAGAAAGTTCTCTACTACAGACTTAAATCCATTCCATGCATGCCACTCTGACACAGTCATTTTGGATGAAAAATGTATGTATTCGAATAATTCTTTGACCTGCGGACCAACAAAAATCTTCGCATCGCTAATTTGAGAAAACTTGTCTTGTAAGTATTTACAGGCATTACTGTCCTGGTATAAAGCCTTAACATTATTTTTTTATTAGTCCAAGCTTTAAATGGGGGGGAGGAAGTGGCACTTTCTTGCTATTGACAATACGATGTTCTCGGACGTTGTCACTCCCAGGCACAAAATGTGCTCGCTCTTGCGAGTTTTCTTTCGTTAATGAAGAGCGTCAGCTTGACTATTCCGTATACATAATAAGCACGGATATTGTGTCTAGCCACCGTGAAGTCCGAGCAGTAGGGTAGTGATATTTACATCGCCGCATATCTGCCACTGGTGAGGATTTTGATTTCATGGAGAAGTATTTCACGTTTCCGTAAGTCTCTTTCATCTGTACAATATATGCAATCGGCAAAGAGGAAGGTTCCTTTTCATTGTGAGGTGTATATAACATAATTGTAAGCTCTAAACACGAAACATTAAAATCATAAACCTCGATCCCTAAAAGCATACAAACCTTAAATGCTACTCTCTAAACATTGAACCCTAAAATCTAAATCACAAATCCTAGAACGAAAATATTTCTCTAAACTCGTTTTAATATATATTTGCGTGTACGGTACAGACATTCGTGTTTTGCGATGCATATAAACCTACAAAATCATAAGACTGTCATTATTTAGTTATCTTGTTGCTATGAGCAGAAATTTCAGATACATTTCAATCAGGGTTCCAGAGGCAGCACTCTACTGAAACGTCTCTCCTCCGTGTTAACAGTGACATACTACGTGGCAATGTCACTGCCTTAGCACGGCTAGATCTGTCAGCTGCCTTCGACACCATTGATCACGATGTTCTACTTGAACGATTGAGAACAACGATCGGTCTGGCAGACGAAGCACTGGCGGCGTGGTTTAAGTCATACTTGTCTGATCGTGTTCAATCCGTGTCGTTTGGGGTTCAGGTCTCACATACGAGACGGGTCATCCGTGGAGTCCCTCAAGGGTCCTTCCTCGGTCTGTTCTCCATTTATACTCAACCTCTGGAAAAAGTGATTAAGGCCCGTGGAATATCACTTTTATGCTGACGATACTTATCTGCATTTGTCATTCAAACAGTCGGGAATCTGCTGCAGCAACTGATAAACTGAATGCTTGCCTTGCCGACATTCGATCCCGGATGTCGGAAAACTTCTTGAAACTAAATTACAATAAAACCGAACTGCTGCTCATACGACACCCTAAACGTGTGGCTGGGTTAAAAGGCTTTGCTCTTCTAATAGGTGCCGGTGCTGTGCGACCAACACAGTGTACTCTAAATTTAGGTGCCGTTTTCGACAGCTACCTAAATTTTAAAAGTTTTATTCAGAAGACTGCTTCTACAGCTAGCCATCACGTCCGATCCCTATCAAAGATTAGGAGCTGTCTCCCACAGTGGCAAAACAATTTAACTAGCTCCTTAGTTCTGTCTCGGCTTGATTATTGTAATTCTCTTTTGGCTGGGCTACCGAAGAAAGCTAGGCCACTGCAGCTGACTATGAATATGGCTGCAAGGCTAGTCTTCAAGTCCCAGAGGTTTGAGCACGTGTTTCCTTTGCTAAAAGAGCTAGGATGGATGCCGGTTGATCAACGGATACAGAGCCAAGTTCTTACGCTGACCCACAAGGCCCACTCCTTGCCTCACCCCTTGGCCCACCCCTTTCACTGGCTTGGCTCCTTCGTACCTAGCTGAACTGCTGCCACTCAGCCTCTTCGCGTCCTCAGGTCCTGTGTGGGCAATAAATGAGCTGTTCCATTCCTCCGCTTAAAGACCGTTGGTGACAGAAGCTTTAACTCTACAGGTCCTAGACTGTGGAACTCGCTTCCACAATTCTTACGCAACGACAACTACTCTCCTGCTGCCGACTATGGCTTATTCTTTTCAATGGTCCTGAGCTGCTACATCCATGCTACTCGCTACCTCAACTGCTCTCCTGACTCTGCTATGCTTCCCACTTTATCTTTGTTGCGTGAGACGAAGTCTGTTGGCTACCGAATGCGTACCGAAAGCCGCTCAGGCTGTGAGTATGCTATACAAAATCTCCTGCGTAACACCACGTGGTCTTTATGGCGTTACAGACGGAGATACATTACATTATATAACCCTAGCATGATCAAGATCGCCATTTAAAGACATGCATCATCAACGTATTAGTAGATTTAAATCATTACTGACTCGAGAGTATGATGATGAGAGTCCGTGGATGAAGGTGAGACTTATAGAGCAGGGAAGTAGCAGGGAGGTCAGACAGAGCAGTTGGATGTATTGGTTTGTAGCAGGTTTATGGAAAACATACATGCCGAGGTTGGCATACAGCTCACTCTCGAACACGTACAGTAGCCAAGCTAGCTAAGGCTCATTGATTAAGCACTGACATGGCCTAAAGAAGCATACGGAGATAAATAGCTCTAAATGTGAAGATTTTTACACCAGGTTGGTAGCACTTGAAACCAGAGACGTAGTGAGACATTTCGGCACCTGGGGGCAAAACTAGAAATGGCGCTCCATCCCCTCGTCAAAAATTGCTGCAAAATAGCTCCATCACACAATAAACGCAAAAAGACACGCTAGCAGGCATATCGAGCCGAGGAAGTTTTATTAACTGTAATGCAGGTGCAGGGTAGCTTTCACAGCTGAAACTTAAGGGAATTCTTCAGGCCTCGAACGTGGCAAACTGGTCTATTGCAGTTAAAAATTCCACATTTTCCTGCGTTTCTTTCTCTATGCTTAACAAGGCCAAATCGGTGAGTTGATCTTACCTTATTGATGCTCTCAGATGAGACAAGATTATTTTCAGATTGCTAAAGGAATGTTTTTATAACTGGCAACTGACACTGCTATGGTGAGAAGTACTTACATGGCAACTCTCAAATTAGGAAACAAATCTTCTCCATAACTGACAATTAAAAACATGATTTCTAGTGGTTTCTTCAGTGACGAGTGGTGGTGTGTGGTAAGAAGCATTTTACATTCACACATTTTTTGTACAGCTCTCTCCTTCAACGTTTGAAAATAGAAGCCTCCAAGATGTAGACATTACTTGCAGATTCTGGTCTGGTCACGTTTCTTCAAAAGCCTCTCAAATTTTGATAACAAACCAAACGGCATCAAGATATGTGAGCCGGGAAAACTGAGTTGTAATTTCTTGTCGGAGATAGTCTTTGCTGTCCTTCATTATTCTTAAAATCTCCCCATCTATCGTGAGACCATTACCATTTTAGAGTTCTAAAGGAATCTTGTGTCCTTCGGCGGATTCTTCGTTCAACTGCAATTCTCCACAATTCACATCTCCTTTAAGTATCTAGTAGTGATTCTTGGCACAGGTCCTCTCGAAATCTTTTTAATCTCAAGAGAGTGAAGGTCACGTCTTTGAAGCTCATCTATGCATCCGCAGACTTTACTGATTGCGGTCAATATTTCTTAAGATGCTACACCAAAATGACAGTAGAGCCAAAAAAATTAGTTCAAAATACAAAGTAGGAGACTTCCAGCTTCACTTCTTGTTTCAAGTGTCCTCAGAAAGTTGCTCCAAAAGACGTACAATGCTGTTCAGTCCATCATTGATAGCTTTCACAGCCTCCACTCTTTTACTCCACCTTGTCGCAGAGTCACGTTTTCTAGTGATGGCTAAGACTTTCTTCAGTTATTCTTACCTCAGGGTTGTTCTTGAAAAGAATAAGTAGGTGCTCTTGATTGTTCAAAAAAGAAACGACAATAGACTCTTGACTTAATAATAATACTAACTTATTTAACGGCCTCTTTTGTATAGAGTCAGAAGAGCCTTTCCGGCTATCACCACCACTTGCAGCGGTAATACAGGATCGCCCACCGCAGGATTCGAACCCACGATCTCGGGACCGAGGCGTGAAAAGCAACCGCCTTACCTAGTGAGCCATCATGGCTCCTCTCAGGCTCAAGCTGTGATTATCACAGTTTACAAAAACTACCTTCTCATTTCCGAACAGTATTCTCTTTTGGACACCTGACGAGTGGCCAGACATGACAGCTGAGTTGTCGTGGCGAAGCCAGTTAATTCAGCCTTGCTTGTGTGTGGTCTAATAGCGTGGCGGTGCTCAGCCACGGCACGCCGGGCTCGCCCTTGACGCTGCCTAGCAAGCCGGGCGCGAATCGCAGCCGCGCGTAGCAGGCAAGATGGTGCGAGCAGTTGCGGTGGGGAAGTTGAAACGCGGACGTAGGGATGGCCGGCGTGTACTTGTTTCGCTGCGAGCGCCAGCCGAATACATGGTGGTTCAAGCTCCCTCGGTGTTTCCGTGTCGTAGCAGTGTACCGCCAGAGCGTCAAGCTACTTCTTGGTCTAAGTATGTAAACATGCTTAACTAGCTCAGCAAGCAGTAGTCGTCCATTGAAAAAAGGCTTGCTTGAAATCAAGATGTATAATAATGATAATAATAATGCACTTGATAAAGCACCCTCAGAGAACTCAATCTCTTTCTAGGCGCTTTACATTTGCTGCAAAGGGAAATGCAATTGAACGGTGAGTAAAATCATGCTTGACAAACAAACAAAATGAATAACATGGTTAGGGGTGACATGCACAGGGTCAGCATGCAAATGTGGTTAATGGCAGCATGCACAGTGTCAGCACGCATTAGCACATAAAGGACTAATCACAGAGACCCACTAAATGTTGTCCTAAATAGGTGTGTTTTAAGTTCTTTTTAAATGTGGTCAGGTCAGGGGATGTTCTGACGCAGGTCGGGAAGGAGTTCCAGACTTCGGGAGCATACGAACTAAATGCACGGTCTCCAAAGGATTTGAGTTTTTTACAGGGTATTTCTAGACTGTTGGATTCCGAAAAGCGGGTGGTACGATGCTTGGCCTGGTGGGGGAGTAGATCTGAGAGATAGGCTGGAGCCAAAGGATGAAGTGACCTAAAAGTGAGCGACAAAACCTTGAAGTCAATCCGTTGCTTGACTGGTAGCCAGTGCAGGTCGGTGAGAAGTGGAGTAATGTAAAGATTGATATTCTCACCTGAAATTTATTCTTTTTAATACGTACAATTCATTTTGATTTCGGCGCCCCCTTAGCCTTGGCGTCGGAGACATTTGTCCCCTTGCCCGCCCGACGACCATGCGACACATCTGCATGAAACAATATTTTAGTTTGCTAGTACGTTGGTCAGCTATTCACGAAAGCCGTACAGAGACCAAATTGTTGGCAAGTTTCTTAAAGGCGGACTCCGTAAAAGTCATTGACCTCGTGCGTTCCTGAAAAAATACCACTCTCGTTAACATTCTGACTTGATTGCTCCTCGCCCCACGATAAAACTACATCGTCGCCGATATAACAGACATTTTCATCGTAAATAAGTTAGCCGGTGTTAAAATGACGGTGTGCTAAATTGACGAGATTGTGACTGTGACTACGATATGACTGCCCGTCTGCTTGTCTGAATTAGGAGCTAGACTATGAACCAGTCATGTGATTGATAATCCATAATTGATAATCCATAGCAAGGTGGCATCAAGGCCCAAGTGTCTTCTAAGCTTTGAGCCGTGCAGTAGTTGTGCCCTCCAAGCATTGAGTCCGGTGGGAGTTGCGTACGACACTTTGCACCTGTCGGCATTCCAATTGTGCTCTTAGCGCCGTGCAAGAGTTATTCGCCATGTCTCATGCTAAACGTTCGTAATCCTAAGTCGAACAGCCTTCTCAAAGCTGCCTAACATGAACTTTTTTTTATCTTATAGTATGGGCGTCCTTCATTGCCCCCCCCCCATTCTGCTACCATCGGCATATTCTGGGTGTCATGGTGCTGTTCCAACAAGTTGCTAGCTGGCCGAGGGTCGAAGGTTCGAGACTTCATCGTTAGGACCGTTACGAGCGACATCTTCGGGCTATTTTTGTTCGGACGTGGAAGCAGCTACGTCAAGTTTCTAACAGTATCGTTGCCACTGCATTTACATCAGTCAGCAACAGTGCAATACATTCTACAGAAATCCGGTCAGGAGGCAGAGTGTTTATGTACCAACCTACAGCTTCTGTCCAAGGATCTTGAAAAAATTGTCTGTTGGTAAATTTTGCTTCACGTAAGCATGAATTCGCTTGAATAAGCGCCTCAGACGGACTTTTGGGAACTCCAATCAATGAAGACGGCTAAGCCGAGTTCGCACAACGATATTCTTGCTATGAAATGGCCTCCGCATGGTGATAGCCTTGGTACTTCTGATTTCCTGGCCGGCGGCAATGAGTTGCACAGTGTAGTACCTGAAGAGCAAAAGCTTCTGTCGCCAACGGAGCAACAGAACAGCTAATTTATCGTCCATAGAGGACAGGCTGTGGACAACGAGATCTTTGGTAGGTGGCTGGCTTCTACTGCAGAATGCAGTAGCCATACACTAAACTAACTTATCCCAATCGTCGTGGCACGGAATACGAGGTTATTCTATTTCGGCTAGGACTTGTATCTGTCTGATGACATGTGACTCCTCCGAAGAATCCGTAGTGGGCCCACTCTCTCGATTAGCACGGCTCTCGAATGATCACCCAATCATGCACAATCCAATATTATTTCATGCTGACGGTGCGCTATTCCACCTCTTTTGAATATAATCCTTATCTCTGCATTACATCTCTATGTAGGTGCTATACACCTCTAATGAAGAACAATAACAATGACCAAATAAATAGCATGCTTAGACGACAAGCATGAAAAAGCCAACGGACATCATGCTTAGGCCAGAATGTAAGTACTCAAGAAGACACTCAGGGTCACTGGTTAGTAGGACGTCTGGCGAAGAAGTTGCATTGGATCACGCACATGTCATTGTGCACAGCGAACAGAACCACATAGGAAACGTTCCCTAAGGCGAATGGAAAGCTGATCGGACCAGATGAGACTTTAGTTGTGACTCAAATGATGCATCAAACGATGCAGGTGGTGATAGAAGCCGCAAGCGAGTTCCTTTTCTTTCGGTGCATTCAAGCTGGTGGCCCGATCACCAACAGATTCCACTTCAGTGCACCGATTGCAGACGATTAAGGGTACTTGCCTTGAGTCCTGAGTAGAGGGAATGGCAGAAATCAAGACAAGTAGCAAATCCGTAACTAGTTTTTGCCAATATTTTCTTGTCTAGGCAGGCCTTTAGTTTTACGATATTCTTTAGCGGAGAGTAGGCCGACTTGATAGTAGAGGCAATATGCTCGTCCAATGACGTCACTTTGGAATAGCACAACCAGATTGTCGGCAGACGTCATTGTAGTGATGCTAACTAGATGTACCTCCTCATTTCACCTGCATAGTGATGCAACTCCTGAAATCTCCAATATCTAAACGACGACAAAACAGAGATCCGGCTGACAGGCCCACTGGTTTTCTGCCAAACCTATGTGGATATACATATCCACAATTAAGAACTTGGCAGCCAGGTTTGGCAGAAAATCAGCAGGCTTCTTCATTGCATCTACGAAATTTGCCTAATCAGATTTTGCATAATTTTTGGTCACCTCAAACATTAACCTTTTAGGCTGCCTGATCCATAGAATTCCAACTTGAAAAACGCAGCTAACAGAGATGCCTACCTATATTTTTTATGTAGTAAGTAGCACTAAGTTTGCTCATAATATTAAGTTGGCTTTATTGGCTTTAGTAATGAAGGCTGATGTCTCATCCAATAATAGCAGTCCAATGTCGCAGATACTTGTTGTTTACCATTTGATATACCATTCTCTGCATGTCAAATATTACTTAGTCCTTCCGATCACACGTAGCTCTCGCCAGGATGTTTTTACTCACCATTCTACTGCATTTCTCTTTGCAGCAAATGTAAAGCGCCTAGAGAGAGATTATATTCTCTGAGGGCGCTTTATCAAGTGCATTATTATTATTATTATACGTTGGTGCCGAATTAACATATGTAGTGTGTCATCTTCCATCCGAGCCAAATTGCCAGCTGAAAACCGAAACCTTTCGGCAAAGTATCTACAGTAGAGAGGTGGCTTTATTGACCCCCACCAGTTCCCTCTTAAATTGCCGCGACACCATCATAACTCCCGACTCTGAAACCAAGACTTTGGACCAAGACCAAATTTAATGACTCAATAGAATACCCCAGGTCAAATTTTATTAAGACATAAATCTGAAAAGCTTCTAACAGCATCAGCGTCAAAAAGTAGCACAGTACTTGATATGTCTGAAAAATTAACCAAAATAAAGAATTGCACGTTGCTCTCCGTTAATGCTTGGCTCGATACCCTAAGTCTTTAAGCTGCAGCTTCACGTGCAAGAAAGTTTCAATAATTTAGGATCCTGAGTAGAGTCCATGGGGTCTAATCTGTCGATACCTATCGAAAGGCAATGAGAAAAACAAAGGGGCCTGATGGACACGTTGGTCGCAAGCAGTTGCCACATCTCGCCGACCTGCACTGGCTCCCAGTCAAGCAACGCATCGACTTCAAGGTTGTGTCTCTCACTTTTAGGTTCCTTCATTCTTTGGCTTCAGCCTGCCTATCAGATCTACTCCCCCAAGGCTAAGCATCGTACCACCAACTTTTGGGAATCTAATTGTTTACCCATACCTCTTATAACCTCAAATCCTTTGGAGGCCGTGCTATTAGTTCGTATGCTCCCAAAGCCTGGAACTCACTCCCGACCAGCATCACGACATCTCCTGACTTGTCCACATTTAAAAATAACTAAAAATGCATGTATTTATCAAAGCATTTAGTGGGTCTCTGCGATTCGTCCTTTATGTGCGTATGCATGCTGACACTTTGCATACTGCCACTAACCATACTTGCATGCTGACCCTGTACAGGTCACACCCTAACCATGTTATTCGATGTTTATTGAGTGTGTATTATTGCTATTATTATTATTAGCGCTCGATGAAATTAACTTGACCATGCAATCAGGTTGACCATGCAATCAGGTTGAAATACCACTGTGCCAATTCAGATTCTGCTTATTATAGTGACTTTCATTGCCTGCGCTCATTTTACCAATGACATATGTGGGTGGGCAGTGTCCAATTTTGTATTTCTGTAGGCATGCACACGAACACCTAGGGCACTACCAAAGTGGTAGCAATAAGACAAGCTGCCATGGGTTCGGCTTAGTGGTTAAGGTGCTCGCACCGAGCAATGTCTGGCAAGGTCGTGGACTCGAGCCACAGTGACATACGTGAAGCAACTGAATAGAGATGAGGTTCTCTTAGGGTGCTATACAAATGAGTTATATTTATAAATAAAAAAATATAATTAATTTCTATAACACCCTAAGAGAACTTAATCCCTATTCAGGCACTTCACATGTGGCTCGGGGCTCGAGCCAACGACCTCAGCCAGACCTTGGTCGGGGCAAGCACCTTAAACGCTGGACAAACCATCTCGGCATGAAAAACCCTAAACAGCAATGTGCCAAGGACATACGCCTAAACAAGGAAAGCATCTATGTAGGTGGAAAGTAAAATTAAAGGTCAGCTGACTCGCGAACTTCATTCACATAGCATGAAAAGAGCTATCTGCGATGTGGGCCAAGGGCAATGAAGGATTGCTTGCTACACGGCTCGAACCCACGACCCGAATAGTGAAGTAGACCATAACTATTTGGCCACCCGTGTTGGTAGTCATACCCAACCTAAAAGAATGCTGTGTCTTTTTCTAATCCATAAAATACTAAAGCTCTTTCCCTCTGCCACTCGCGGAGATATCTTGTCAGTAAAGTAGGAAATCTAATATTACTTGCTAAAAAAAAGAGCAAAATAAGGACAAAGCTATACAAATCCCTTATAATCAAAAACGTTAAACATGCCAGTAATGACAAAGCCCGTCGACTAGTCTGAGCATGTTGTACAAACATATGATCAGCAATTTACAATTCTGGTCACCAACAGGGGTTTAGGCAGGTGGAGAAGGATGCCATTCAATTAAGCAGGGTGATACTGGCTAAGGGCACAGTCAACTCTCAATCTTTAATATTTCCTTGGTTGTTGGCTGGGCCTCTGACCAATATGGAAACTGCATTAGCAAATGTAATGATCATCTGAGCGAATACATTAAATAGTACTATCATTCAGAGTTATTTTAAAGAAATTGCTAACCAATCTATTAGTAGCTACCAACATATCTAAAATCATCACTCAAATGAAGCGTTCAAATCCCTGACATGTGGTGCTGACACGATATGATGGCCAGCTACGACATCAATTGTTGTTTCAATCGAACGAAAGAGACAACTGTTGAACAACTGGGATTCTGGTTAAGCCATCCCAGCAGAGGTTGCACTTTGATCGTGCCTTACATGCCCCTAGATAAACCAATTTAGACATCAAGCAGTCTGTATTATCCAAATTAAAAGCAAGACAATGGAAAAAATTAAATCCAAGGTGTTCAATTTTCAATCGTGTACCATCTTGGTCGCCCGACAAGCTCCAGCTTAACTGGCTTTGTGTGGTGCTTCAAACAGGTTCGATTTCCATGCTGTAATTTATTCTTACCCCGTAGCGGTCAGTACAGCAGCTGCACAGTGATATTAACCACATTAGTGAGTGGGCTGCTGCATTTTGGATTGGCTTGCAGGTTGGTCAATCAACCACTAGTCATGTTGTACACATCATCAGGTCAGGCCAACTATCTTCCCCGTTGGTCTTGGCCAACATTTTAGCATATACGAATCTCCTTACTATGTCAACTGCTGCTTGCACTTGCTATAATGTACCATTGTAGTCATACCATAACGTAATTTTTTTTTTATAAAATCCGGAGATTACAATGACTAAACTCTGGGCATATTAAATAATGAAACATCAACATTAATCAAGTTATCACATAAAAACATATTATGGCTTCCCGTTAAGGTTCTCGGGCACCTTAGTATTTATCAAGTGGGCGTTTTCTCAGAGCTTTTCAAGAGATTATCGAAGTCGAGAGAAGTAAATGCACGGATCCCGTGTGATTTGTGATGTGAAGTGCACAATTACTGCACAATCCAAAGGAATCTACGATTAGGTGACAAATATCAACAGTCAAACTTTTCTTGAATTGCATTAACCAAATGCAGCATTCCAAGAACTTGACTACAAGCATTCACACTAGCTGTTGGATGAAGTGGCAGTGAAGGATGAAACAATAAAGATATAAGTAACCAACATGTATTGACTGAACTGATTAACAGCCAACGCTTGCACTGAAGTTTTCCCTCAATAGAGGCAAAACAGCAGTGATCCCAAGCACGAGCTCGGCTACTGCTCAGCCGGCATCAGTGGGAATGCACAAATAGTACACATTTACATACTAAACAAAAACTTCAAATAGCAAACATGCCATTGAAAGCAGCAGCAAATACAGAGCTGAACGGAAGGTTTTCTCCATAAAGCAAAAAATATGGGTCTGACATCTAGTGCCCACCAGGCAGCTAGGCATGTCTTAAGTAAACAGTATCAAATTACGAGAACCGGTTAGCAATAAAAAATACTCGATACTCAAGCCACAATACCAGAAACCGGTGTTGTAGCAAGATTCAGAGATCCGTTTCATGCCACGATCCGGCATAGTCGATGACTTGATCCTCAGATGTTGGATGAGAATTAGCAGTGATATCGCCGGAAGCATGAGCAGCACCTACGGCAGAAAAATGGATATATCGGTTCGAGCAAATAGGCTTAAGGTGCTTAATGCAAACAATGTGTAGCAAAACAAAATAAATTCGAACACCACAAGGCTAGAAAGGGTTGTCTTATTATAGAGAGAATGGGTACGACTGATATCCATAAAAAAAACAAGAAAATGGTAACATCTCAAAGATCCGACAGCTGCAGGAAAAAAGTGCTAGCAACGAGAACGTGAGATCGCATAGATAAACACAGTCCTTGAATGTCACCACAAATAATTTATAATAAATACATTGCTCACTTTCACGAGGTGCTTTTCTCAACTAAGATTATCAGCAGATATATTTAGAGCCGATGGTGTCAAATAAAGAATAGGCAAAAAAAGTTGCCTAACCTGTCTCTGAATTAGTCGGGTGTGTGGGTACATGGTGCACGAAAGGCTCAGAATAGCTGCTGCCCAGTTCTGTTGCCTCGACATTACCTTGACCTTCAGATGCAGCTACCTAAAAATCGCAAAAACACAACACTGGTAAACCAGCAGTATTCATAGGCTTTCAAATGCTCCAGTCAAGGACAATTATTTGAGACGATAAGTTAATAGATAGCAGTAACTTAAAACAGAAACAGCAGTCTACATCAACAAGCTGTAGAGTGAAGAAAAACAAATGCATACAACAAACACACAGAAACCTTGTTAACATCGAAGTTTGTATGATTACCATAAACTTGCATTCAGCTACGTTACCTGTAAACATGCGGCACCTGCGTGCTGACTGGCGACAACATTGATTTGGTCAGCGTTCACTCGGCCTGATCTGCGAGTTACCAGTTCAGAAAGGCGAAATAGGACACATGCCGCATAGGTTGTCACTACTTCGTTAGTTGAATGCATCAATTTCAATAGTGGTGCAACAGCATGAGTCTGCTCGATGGCCTCAGCTCCCACCGGCTCTGACGCGATCTCGCAAAGCACACCAGCAGCAACAAGCTGGGTATTCTCAAATCGTGAGTGTAGCATCTAAAACACCCAGGACACAGCAGTCAATAACGAACAGCAACTCGTGAACTTATGATGTCATGCAGCACCACAAGGCCATGCCACGTACCTCAACAAATACCGGTACACAGTTTAGCCCCCGAATAATAGCCCGACTATGTGTCTCCCTTGCAAGAATGTGCAAAGTGCTGACGATACATTCGATAATCTCGTCAATAAAACTCGAACCTGCATGTGGGTGTTGACCAGGTGCTACAGGAGCCTGCAAATAAAAACGATTGCATTTCGACTACCACTTAAAAATCAGCAAAAAATATAAGAGGCTGGACTGTACAGGTCAATCCGGCTTCTGCTGACTGGCACGAAACCAAAGGTACAAATATTACTTCAGACGTTGGACTATTTGGCCATCACAGCTTCATATCCAGTTGACACGGTAAGCAAAACGATAAGGCATGATAAGCAAAATGCGTGATGGAGAGCATCTTAGCTCGGGGTTCTCAGTAAAACGTACCCAGGGCTGCTGCTGCTGCCTCATACGAACGTGATGAGCATGGAAAAGTAATTGAATGAGCTGGTTCACGGCTCCATGCTCCCTCATTGGCACTTGGTTTTCGGCGCATAGCGCAAGAATCTGCAGTAGGCCTATCACGGATTTCAGGAGTGACCTACGAGTGGACGGCTGGATCAGACGGACGAGTGCATCAAAACCATAATGGAGACGCACCATGTGTTGAGCCATTTCGGCATCCGCGTGCCGGCTTGTCAAATGCCGAAGGGCACACACCTAGAAAGTGCAAACACGCTTTTGAAATACAACAGTACTAATCAAGACTAGAAAAACTCAGAACGCTGGCAGTAGCTAGCGCAGAAATCTCCTTTGCAACCTACAGCTGGCTCAATGATGTCCGCATGAGCACTCGATTGTACGATTATTCGTATAAAAGCCTCGACACCACCTGATCGGCAGACGATGATCTTGCTTCGTGGGTTATTGCAGGTCAAATTCGATAGTATTCCCGCAGCACACAAGGCTTGATGAGGATCAGAAGACGACAGCAGGTACACAAGCGTAGGTAATACTGAATCAAGGCCTCCCTATAATCATAATAAATCACAAGGTCCATGGCATCAAAGAAGGGTAACGATAGCTGACAGCAATGAATTATAGGGGCCATGTACACCCATTTTAGCACCCTCAAAGGGCAAGCTAATATAACCCAAAAAATTGCTACAAGATCAAGCGTGCGTACGCCCTGAAATTGATTGTACCTTCTATCTTTTCCAGCTGCTGAGCAGCTACTTCTATGCTATTTACTTTCTTAATTACCCTCCTGACTCAGTTATACTTTTCACTATTTATCCACCATTACAACACCAGTCGAGCTGGAGAGCACTATTAAAACCACTCAAAACAGCCACCTGCAAATGCAATGGACACTTTAACTTTACTTTTTTTTAACTTTAAGCTAGAGAGTATTCATGTATTGACACGGTAAGCAAAACGATAAGGCATGATAAGCAAAATGCGTGATGGAGAGCATCTTAGCTCGGGGTTCTCAGTAAAACGTACCCAGGGCTAACGTACTCAGTACTCAGTAAAACGTACTCAGTAACGGCGTACTCAGTAAAACGTACCACAGTGTCATATTCATTGTGTTTGTTTTTCAAGCATGATTTAACTTACCATTCAATTGCATTTCCCTTTGCAGCAAATGTAAAGCGCCTAGAAAGAAGTTCTCTGAGGGCGCTTTATCAAGTGTATTATTATTATTATTATTATTATTATTATGTATTACCTTATCGTACATGTCGGCATGATTGAAGAAACCTCTTGTGCAACCACTTTCAATAGTGTCTATGGCTATACCAACAGTACGAACACAACGCAATGCTGTCGATATAAGGATAAGGCTCTTGTGAGAATGAGAATTTCAGTCATTATGGAGCGCCGTTGGCTTGATTGGAGCTGGATGTTGTCTATGCTAGTGAGGCTTGTGAGAGTGTGCGCGCGTCTGTAAACGTGTTTTGCAATAAATAAAAAAAAGACAACAGATGGCAAAGGTAAGAAATCTTACATCAATGCAACGACTAGCTAGTAACTATGACAAATAGGCCATACTAAAAAAAAAAAAGCAGGAACCATAACGCATCGAGGATCCAAAGCTAGGACTGACTTAATATTGAACAAGTCAATCAGTCAATCAATCGGATGGACCCGATTTTCTAGGGGGTATCAACTAAAGTAGACTTTTTTGGAGGAATTTTTTGAGTGGAGAAAATATGAAATAGTCCGAGTGGAGCATTTAGGCCAAGCATTGGCAAACAAAAAAGACAAGATGAAAATAAATTGTGTTGTGGTAGATTTGAAACAGTGGCCTGGGACATCAGGAGCACAGTACACTCTCTTAAGTATGCCAAGCTTTGCCCGCGTGCCTGCTAAGTCAAGTCCCAGACGTACAGTACTATACCAGAACAAAAAGAAAGAATCTGCAAGCAGCAGTGCCATAAACGTGCCACAAGCAACGCAGATACTATAATATATAATTCATTTGTATAGTGCCCTAAGAGAACATCAATCTCTATTCAGGCGTCAGGGGGCTCGAGCTCATGATCTCGACCATCGAACACATTCACCTTGAACTTGGTCGATGCCAGCATCTTAACCACTGGGCCAAACCAGCGCGGTCCCTAGTTCAAACGACCAACATCGTGCATGCTGCATGCTAATAGAGCGTAGAAATGGGGATTCATTGGGGACCACCTAGCTATACAAGCATGCTCACGTGTAAGACAGCCACTTGCACGTAGGTTCCTAGCATGCACTCAAACGTAAATTAAAATGAGGTGACTAGTAAGTACTTACGGTTCCAGTTACAACGTCAGAAAGATTTCGGAGAGTCCAAAGGCAGTTCTGAACGAGGCGTCCACTAGGGTGCTGGAGGTGAGCTGCGAGTGCTGTCACCCCACCGGCCTCGACAATGGCTAGTTTGCAGTGCTGGCACACGGAAAGTACTTTCAGTACTCTGGACGTCGTCCACAATAACTTCTCATATGAGTAAGTTCTCATCACTCGCACAAGTTCTGCTGGACCACCACAGGCAAGAATGGCCAGCTAGGGACAAAAACCAGGATTCCGATTCAGTAGCTCAAAGGCAAGCCATGGTTCTGACAATAGACAAGACCAGCGGAGCAGTTTTTACAGCACACACAGGTCGGTTGGTTCGAAGCACCTGTCAACACTAGCTAATAAGCAGATTGCTGGCTATGACTAGATAGATTAAATGACAGATGAATCAGTTTGGCACCTAACTGCAGCAACAACAAAAACATTGCAATTGAGTTAACCACAAAAATGTAACTTTGGTCCTTAGTTATGATAGTAATTTGAAAACCAGCAGTTAAGTTCACCTACCTAAAACTACTCAATAATAATTTCTGCAGCACAAATATCAAGCTAGGTATAAAAAAACAATATCATATGTCGTAAGAAGATGGCTGGCACAAAACTCAACCTAGCTTGGCCGCAAAAAGGTGGAACTATATGTCTAATACCCACATCTAATGTATATGAGAAAAGATTTGCAACTCTACCTGGTGACTAACTCACCATGGCAGCACCAAGGACGACACACAGTCTCAAAGACAACAGGGCCGAGGGAATCGCAAACGCTAGGGTCAAGCAAAGAAGCTTAACCCTAGGATTTTACTAGGATAGGATTACTAGGATTACTCTGCATTCCCTTCATTAATATTAGTATAAATCCTACGAATCAAAAAGTCAACTGGTGAAAGCCATTTGAGTAAGCAAAAAAGGTCGGGCTTTCCAGTCTAGACAAAGGCCACAAATGTCCAGCCACTATATAGTTACATTAAATATTAGTTGATTTGACTGCCTCATTTGCATAGTAGCAACAGAGCCTTAACGGCTATCACCACCACTTGCAGTTGGAAATAAAGGATCTGCCACTGCAGGATTCGAACCCGCTACCTTGGTCATGATGAGGAGCACCTAACCTCCTGGGCTATCATGGCCTGGACATAGGCTGCCTTATACGCGAATTAACAGTTTACCAATTTGCATGGCCAAATGCCCTTCAGCAATTTAGCATGGCCACCCAAAAAATCATTTGCACATGAGATAACAAAGTCCTACACTGAGTAACAAATCTTCTACTAGTAGAGTAGAGAGAAAAAATTGATAGCCTAAAATATTATAAGTCAGTGCCCTCAATGTTTACTAAAAGTAGGATATGACCTAAAGAATGCCATCGCCTGAACCGACTGCTTTGGCTGCTGTGCTGCTACTTAAATCTGCCCAAGAATGGTATACAGTGATTGTACAGCTGCATCAAAAAGACAACAGAACTGTAAAGAGGGGAAGTAATGACAGAGTATGCTATACAAGCAACAGCATACTGGGTAATCGATTAATATGGTTATGTCATGAAATATATATGTGTGTAACTCAACATAATCACAAAGACTATGTGGGTGTTGGGCAAGAGAGTTTTGTATAGTGCACTCACAGCCTAAGCCGCTTTCGGTATGCATTCGGTAGCCAACCGACTTCATCGCACGCAACAATGATAAGCATAGCTGAGCCAGGAGAGCAGTTGAGGTAATGAGTGGCATGGAAGTAGCAGCTCAGGACGGCTGGAAAGGATGTACCATAACCGTTGCAGGAGAGTCGTTGTGTAAGAATCGAAGAAGTGAGTTCCACAGTCTAGGTAGGTAGGACCTTCAGAGCAAAGACTTTTGCTGCCAACGGTCTTACGTAAAACACAAACTGTTAACAAATAAACCTAGACCATACCTTGCTTTCTTGGTCGCCGTAAGCTAATATTTGAAGACAATCGGCAGTTATGGCAAGGAATTTCACATTCTTGCTCTTTAGCAAAGCCACCATCTTTTGGATACCGCCGGCCACCCTGATTGCAGTCTTTGATCCATCCTGGTGCAGCAGAAGGTTGTGAAGTGATGTGATCGTGGGGAAGAGAATATTTTCAATGGGTACGCTGCAACAACAAATAAGGCTGCATCAATCAAGAATCAATTTCTTGTCGGCATCTAGTCGACTAGAAAGTGCTTGGACAACGTGGTAGGCCATGAACAGAAATGTTCCCTTACTGCAACATGCAGATCACAATATAAATATGAAGATCATACCTCAACAGTTTTACTAGAGCCGAAATGCCTGATGATGTGTACAAAGCCGAAAGGCCCTGTCGGTGATGAGAGAGATTGTGCATCACGCCAGCCAAGGTACGAAGGGTCTCTGTATCACTCATGATCTCCACTGCATGCACCAACGACGACACCAACGGATGCGAGCTCATGATAGAATGTCGGCTTGTTTCTTTCTTTGTCAGTTGTTGGACGATTGTTGCTGCCCGGCTCATGACACGGTGGTTTCCACTTTGCAAAAGCTTCACCAGCTCAGGGATAGCACACAAGGCAAAGTCGGAGTCATCCTGGTAGTCCATCAAGTTGACGAGTGCACTTTCGAGTAACTGCTCGGAGCCGACATCAACACGTAACTTGTCAGCTTCATCTAAAGTAAGTAAATAGACTTGTTCGAAACCTACCATAAGTCGAGAAGACTCAGGCAGTCAATTCGGTGAATTTTGATAATGCGTTTCGAAAGAGAGCTTTCAACAGCATACCTGCAGCTGGATCAACGTTTGAGCTGCAGCAACATCCATGCTCCAATGAGCATACATGCGATTTCTCATCTGCCTCGTCCAGATAACTTCCCCCATACAGGGATGGAGCCTAAATATCGACCAAACATTATAGTGAATGCAGCAGACAAAAATAGAGATCAGACAGTTAGCATCATCACGGCTTCCATTCCAAACAACATGGCATGAGAATGGTACCCACTAAGCTCCACAATTTGGCTATCTACTAAGCTGAATCGAAAATACAATTAGTAGACATCAGAAAGGATCGAGTGAAGCACCCATTGTCGGTCACTTAACGGTTACGGATTAGTACATCATTTTCTATCGGTAAGAAACCCCTTAAACTGTGGAGTTAGCATTCATTTACAACCAACAGAGTATCCCAGAATAGTGAGCTAAACATGCAAGCAGTCTGCCGAAAGAGTAAGGTGGTCCGACCAAAACTGGTAAGTGACTAATAAATTACCTTAAACGACAATCAGGGTTCAATCCTTAAAAACTCATCAGTGAAATACCTTTCTTTCCCAGATGCCCACGATTCAAACTGTACCCTAGAGCTACGAAGCTAGAGTTAACCGCGCGCGCGCGCGCGCACACACACACACACACACACACACACACACACACACACACACACACACACACACACACACACACACACGCGCACGCACACACAGAGCATTGCAAGCACACATACTGCAGTGAAGCCACAATGATGTTGTGGGTACGAGATTCATGAGATGGAACCAATACATGCCAAAGTCAATAGTTTAACTCAGTGGTAAAATAGATATTTAAACATTTACCATTGCACACGCCGCGAGTGAGTGTATCAATGAGTGTGTGTATCTATGTGCTGTTGAACCTGCTAATGATGGTGAACCTGCTGTACACGAGTTGAAGAACATCGGCAAAAACAGTCAGGTACTTTTTCGTGATTGTTTAAATCCAGTTTTGCACATTTTCAGACACATGCCATTTGTGATTCAAGGCTGTGCAAAAATCCAGCAAGGAACCATTACTACATTTCTGATGAACTGAGAACGGTCGAACTGTTAAAAAAAGTTACACAAGTGTCAGCAGGCATCTGAGACACTGAAACTATGGCAACGCTAGCAAGCATGGATTGAGATCATGAGACTGATTGATTTAGTATATACATAAGGTAAAACTAAGCAAGGCAAGACTTGGGAAACATTTAAACCTGATTTCTTTCATGCTTTTTACCACGTCTGTAGTGTGCATGGGGCCTGTTCACTCTCTGTTGTTCACCCATGCCTAGCCAAAGAACTTATCAGCCAGATTACTAGCCCAAAATGCATAAGCTGCCACATATTTGAGACACAGATCTATGAAAATGCACCGGATGGGGATAGAGAGGCAAAAGTGTTCAGTCCCTAAGGGACGAACACACTCATATCCTAATGAAAGCAGTGTATCCCACCGTGACCTTGGATGAAGGCTGACAGCCGGCCTACCTGAGTCGTGACACCAGAGTGGATGCCCGAGTCACCAAGATACTGAGCCTGCTGCCACATTGCAGTTTCTTTATGCTTGTCCTCAGCCATGTCAGTAATCAGGCCTACGTTCAGGCACAGCCCTGTGCAAATAAAAACGGATTTACAAACTACATCTCCACTTGCGGCCAATGTATTACGGACACTAAAAATTAACAAATTAAAAAGACAATGCCATGCTAAGAATAGAGAAAGCTACTGCTGACACGTCGTATGCTGCCTTGCCACCTTGACAAGAGAAATTGAGTTTTAATTAGCACTAGCATGCATTGCCCTCAGATCATGAGCTGATGTCGACTCAGCAGCAAAGTTGCTTGCTGATCAGCTGCCAACAAACTGTACAGCAACATCAGGCTGAAAGTAACTGATTAACGGTTCTACCCGAAAGGCAGATTGTATCACCTGGCTGATAACCAGGATACTAATATGCATTGCAGCAATTAAAAATAAATACTAAATTACTATCACAAATCAGGAAGTGTCAATAAAAATGATTCAAACGCCAAATACATGCCTCCTGGAATGCATTCTGTACAGTGGCCGAACATTCCACTTACAGTATTGCCTCTTGGTTATCTATCAAGGAAAAATCTCGAACACGAGCTCCTTACCGTCTGGAGAATTGTCGTCCTGCTCACCGGTCGATATACAAGCTTCAGCCATGGCAAGATTATCCCTAGAAACACAATCTTCATGTTAATTGGGGTCGATGGGAGTCAAGAGCACAAAGCATCGGAACTCCAGGGCATAATTCATAACATAGTACAGCAGCCAGCCAACCCTCCTAAGGTATATCTGGTTCATTTCAAGTCAGAATATTGAGTTCGTTTAACACCATGTTTGCTCTCACAAAAGAGATACCAAAGTTGCTCCATGGCTTAACCAGGTTATGGAGTTACCTAACTTTCTCTGTAAATCCATAAGCGCCTATTGCAGGTTGGGAACTAGGAGCCTGGATGTGCATTTACCCAACTGGCTCTGTTCAATGCAAAAGTGTTTCATGCAGATTGGGCACTAGTAGGAGGGGGAGTCAATGGGGGAGGCAGCATGCTGTAGGAAAATTCTAACGACCATTGACTATATTCACATGACCACAGGCAAACAATAAGTGAGGTCCACACTCGAAGAGCAGTTGTGAAAACACAAACAGGTGGGAATGTTTTTTTCTACAATGCATGCAACCATTAGCAGTAGTGAAGTGGCACAAGAGTAAAGTGAATCAATCCAAAACTGACCTGTCAGAAGTGCAAGCCAACTACGCCACGTGGCAGAGCTTATACAAGTATGTGAAGTCATCGTTTGTGAGGAGTTATTTACGGACCCGCGACAAAGGTAGTGCAGCTGCCAAACCGTCACTTATGCCCATACTGGGGGGGGCAAACACTTAGCAGATTGGGGTGCATCGTTGGTGGCAGACTTGAATGAATTTGATCTCCTGAGAGTATAACCCCTACTCCTAACATTCATTAGCCGAGCTGGTTTGGTCCAGTGGTTAAGGTGCTCGCCCCGACCAAGGTCTGGCTGAGGTCGTGGGCTCGAGCCCCGAGGCATATGCAAAGCGCCTGTATAGAGATTTTAAGTTCTCATGGGGCGCTATAAAAATGAATTATATTGATTTTACTTAAACATGCTCGGCGATGCAATGCAATACACTAAGCAATTACAATTAGTATTTTGCAGATTACAAAACATTACTTGTCCGACATCAGAACATTATTTTATCGAAGCCACTATCCTCACACAAATAAATAAAATAAATAAATCCTAGCTGATTAAACAGCCTCTTTTTGTATAGCGACAGAAGAGCCTTTACGGCTATCACCACCGCTTGCAGTGGCGATGAAGGATCGCCCACCACAGGAATCGAAACCACGACCTCGGGACCGAGGTCATGAAATGTAATGTAATGTATCTCGGTCTGTAACTCCACAAAGTCATAAAGGCTTTCGGTAGCCAACAGACTTCATCTCACGAAACAAAGAAAGTGGGAAGCATAGCAGAGTCAGGAGAACAGTTGAGGTAGTGAGTAGCATAGAAGTAGCAGTTCAGGACCGCTGAAAAAGATGTGCCATAGTCGGCAGTTGGAGAGTAGATGTCGTTGCGTAAGAATTGTGGAAGTGAGTTCCACAGTCTAGGACCTGCAGAGCTAAAGCTTCTGTCGCCAACTGTCTTTAAGTGGAGGAATGGGACAGCTAATTTATTGTCCACACAGGACCTCAGGGCACGAACAGGCTGAAACTGATGCAGCAGTTCAGCTAGGTACGAAGGAGCCAAGCCGTGGCAGGCCTTGTGGGTTAGTGTAAAGCAACTGCCTTACCTAGTGTGCCATCACGGCTCACCAAAGTCCTATCAAGCATAGCCACCAATCTAAAAGCTACCAAGTCAGCTTAAAGCATGGGTCAGCCAAACTTAATATGCAAGCTTGAAAACCTGCTTTCATGCAATCTGAGTAGTGCCTCGTTCAAATTTCTTCCTCGATTGTAGGAAGTGTCCCAATGAATCAGGACTGCATTACAGAGAAAGCCGCAGTCAGGCAGAAAAGCATCTACGAGCCCCCTTCCTGCACCATAACGATAAGCTAACAAATTCCTAGGGACAACTGCATTTTGGCACCCCAAAAAATTCCTTCAATGGGTAGGGTAGGCCATCATTTTACACCAAGGTCAACTGACTTAAGATATCTTTAGCTTGCTTGCAATTTGGTCCAAACCGGCAAGTAGGCCGTTTGGGCCTAAGGAACTCACAAACAGTGACCATCCAAATTGTAGTTCACTCAATAAATAAATATTTATCTTTGTATTTTTGGAGAAGGCAATGGTGCAACGAAAGAAAAAAAAATTCGCGTTGAGAACCGCATTAGACAAGATTGCTTACGGACAGCCACAAATGGCAGCAGGTACAGATTCAATGAATGCCCAAAAGAAATGAGCCATGCAAGTACAGAACAAAAAGGCTTGGTAGTGCCGGCACAAGAGACTAGCACGCTGCTCACAATAAGTGCAAGTAAGACTGAGATCTATTCCCGAGAGCAACATTCTATATTTCATTACTTCCTTCACTTCTCTCTTTCTCTCTCCAACAAATGACAATGAAATCGCATGCACCCTTTCTATGCTGTACATACTTAGCCGAGTAGAACCGAGAGAATAGCCAAATGTACAAGTAAACCCAAATATGCAGTCACAGGAAAATCCCATCAAGGTATAATAATAACAATTATGGTTAGTCAATTTTATAGCACCTTAAGAGAACTCTTTCGGGGCACCAGGGAGCATGCCAATTGCTTAGTAGTTATAGGCTTCGGAAGCAGTTAACTATAAGCAGTCTTAAGTATAGGCATGGTCCCCATTGGATTTGAGGTTAGTTCAAAGCACAGCTTCAAAACCTGAGTCAGAAGAGCAGGTGTAATGTGGCCTAATCGGATTAGGAGTTAATCCAACAAGCTACGCCCGGCATAAGAATGAGAGGGACCTAAAAGTGAGTGACAAAATCTTCAAGTCGTTATGCTACTTAACGGGGAGCCAGTGCAGGTCGGTGAGAAGAGGTGTAATTCGGCAGTTGTGCCGGTTACGACAGACAAGCTAAGCTGCCGAGTTTTCACCACATGTAATCGCCTTACTGGCCCTGAAGACCAGCAAGTAGTGAGTCACACAAGTCGCGACTGGATGTCACAAATGCATGGACCAAAAAAGATGTGGTATCTCTAAGCTGGCCTGCTATTTTTGCAATCTTATGTTGCTGAACCTAGACAGACTTTACTGTGGAGTTGATGGGGTGGTTTAGTGAAAGGTCACTTTGGAATAGTACATTCAGATTTCGTGCAGATAAGATATGCTGGCCAAGCCCATGTTATAGGCTAGGCTTTCCGATTTCTGAATAACATTGGGTTTACTCATAATTCTCAAGTTGGTTTTATTTTCATTCAATTTGAGAAAGTTTGCTGCCATCCAAGTGTAAATATCAGCAATACATGCAGTAAGAAAGTTGAGAGTTTGACATGCAGTGAGGGTTCTAAACATAGGAACAGCTGTGTGTGTCATCTGCATAGACAGGAAAGGCCAAGCTTTTGCTTGGCGATTATATCGGCTAGGAGAATATTAAATATGAAAAGAACCTGAACAAGCATAGATTCCAGGAGGTAGCTAGCAATTGAGAGGCTCCTCAGATGATTGTTGCCCATTGACATCAATGCTCTGAAGTCACCCACTGATATAGGACCTAAACCATCACTACACTGCAGAGCTAGTGATGCCGGGGCGCCGAGAGTGCCAATGAAGGACTCCGTGATCAATAGTATCAAATGCTGCCGAGAGTCAGCCGGCATGATTGCAGGCTTTAGACTCGAGGGAGAGCAGCACTCCTTTCAGTACATAATCAGAAGTTCCAAGTTAGCAAATACAGCTGGCAGTTCCGTGCCTCATCGGAAGCAGAAGAATTGCAGCCAAGCCCCTGGAGATTCGTGGTAGTCGAGTGCTATCGATTGTTGGATTTCTGTTCTGCCAGAGGCCAGACCAGACACGGGAGAGCTTTCGGTTCACGGTTCTTTCAATCGCTTTAAACTGAACAGCTCTGATTTTCCGAATACCGTGGTTCCCAGGATCCCTAAATATACTTGAAACGCATGTCAAAAATATGCAGACCCTGCACAACTTAGGTTTATGGCTGCCTATCACCTCTGGTCAAAGGTTTCTTTTTTTTAGTCAGGGTCAAAGAAATCTTCAACCTTTGTTGGTTGGTCAAAGGTATCTCTTTTAGTCAGGGTCAAAGAAATCTTCAACCTTTGTTGGTTTAAGCTACAAAAAATCTCTTGTGTTTAGCAAACTGTAAGCTACCAAAAATATATCATACGATAGGATTCTTAGGGGCAAATGGTATTTATCACCATCAATCTTGCAGTGAAATTAAAAACCATCTGCGATGACCACTAAGGCCAATGCAACTACAAACATACAAATGCATTCATTCAGTGCACTAAAATTCTGCTCAAGTCCTCAAACGCAAATTGAAGGCCAAAGCTTGTTAAACGCCTATTGAATAGTAGTCTCGAAAACTCAATGAGTGGAGTTGGACCGGTAACAGCGAGGTTTCAGGATTCGCCACGTCAAGCAAAATTATTTTTCGGTACTTGCAATTTTTGTGGATACGTGGCATTTTTTGGCCACGAGAGTTTTTTTTAACCGTAGATGCATGTTTTAGGTATGGCGAAGTTCCTGTAATGCCCTAGTACGATGCCTACAACTTCCAATCATCTTGAAACTGAAAAATTAACTTCAAACATGTTATTTAATATAATAGTTAGCATCATCGGTAGGCCTGTGCCGAAGGCCAGCTGCAGCTGTAAAGAGAAGATCACATTAGTGGGTCAGTGTTACCCACAGAAAATCATAAGAAAGCTGGCCATGGATCACAGCCAACAACATGCACTATATTGATCACAACGTTCGATGCTGCTGCACTCTCGAACAAGTTAATGTGTGTACTGCCTTTAACCAATACATGTCTTAGCAAGCTCTACTCCCAACGGTGGGCCTTTGGGAGACTGCCTTCATAGCCATAGTTGTGTCGGTATAAAACCAGGAATGGGTTGATATTTTGCCTGTCACATTATCATTCCAGCTATGAAGGAGGCATGTGTTGATGACACCAAATGATAGATGAACACCATTGAGTGTTTCGGTCAGTGTCAGCCGGTCTTGGCTAAGAAAAACAAACCTTGCTCGGCTTAATCAGTCTTTCATCTGCCTCAGACCAACTCCACAGTCTTGATGAAGCACCAATCAAAGACCAAGCATACATTAACAGCCCACGGGCCAGAAGGCATGACACCACAACCCTGCCTACAGGAACAGCAACTGCAGATGCTCAAGTTACATTGCAGTGAGTCAGATTAAGCTACAATTACATGGGTCGATTTCTCTCTCTTTCTTTCTTTCTCAAAATCAATCGATAGCACAGAAATTACGTTATGCTATTTCTATCTGCATCTAGCCTGCAGCTCACTAACACTTAAAAGGCTAAAACACCGAGTTCCCTCTAGCAGGCACTGCTTAGGAGCTACCTCAGATAATACTTAAGTTGTCCATTGAGTTTGTTCATTTCTGCCCTCAAAATTGGTTGCTAAACTAAATCTAGACCCATAGTCCTTCACAGGGCTATTTGCTAACTACTAAGGGACGTGGTCCACAGCCATTTAGAGTGTTGCATCCAGCTTGACTAATGAATACACCGATTTCTAAACTACATCATCTGCTTGGTAGGCTCTCCCCCACCGAAAAGTATCGGTTATTTTAGAATCAAACAGCCAAAGCAAAGGAATGCTCCTTTATTTTATGTATGCCTACTCAAGTCATCCAGAATAATAACTTGAACAGCCACCCATCATTCATTGGAGGGGCAGGCAATTTGGCCTCGATCCTGATTTCCAAAATGGCTTATCAACTGCAACCTGGTGAGCAAGCATACGCATACCTCTTTGCTTACACTAAGCGGCACCCTCTGTAGGGGAGTATCGAAAGCAGATATAAATTTGTCGGATGTAAATAGATGCCATGACATGTGACACCGACGGATAATGGCCAGAAACTGTCAATTACCAAATCTCAAACCATCCTAGCCGCGATTAGGAAAAATAATGCTAGCAATTCTGAATTGTGTGTGTGTGATTCATTTGCTAGCGCCTTAGGTGAACTTCTGCTATCCGCCATTTCAAATATGCCGCAAGGCTCGAGCCCACGACCTCAGGGTGGTCAAAGGTGAGCACCTTAACCTATACCAACGCTGGAGCCAAGAAAACCGAAGGGCCCGAAAGCATTTTTACGTAGGTAGGTAACAATACCTACGATTAATTAAAAATTATTTGCAAAACTAGTGTTTCTTCGGCCCGAACTCAACTGCTCATTGAGTGGAATTATGACATAATTTCGGGTTGATGACGGTCGGGGGAGATAAAGGGCTATTATGTCACTGCCTTGACTGGGGGGGGTTAAGGCCCGCTGTCTCTGTCACTGACCTTGACCCAATTAAACAGTGGTACAGCCAGGAGCACACTTGGAGCTTGCCAACGACAGATAAGATTAGCTCGAGTACTCCCACACCATCTTCCCAGTAGTGAGACACTAGCAAGTGCTACTCTCTCAATAGAATTATTAAACATAGGCACAGCACCGCAGATTGCATTTAACGTTGATAAATCAGTCCACGCCAGTTACAGTCACAGACTAATGAAAAGACCAGCAATGGCTAACGACAAATCAGCTAGTCAGTGACAGATCTGGTACTGGTCAAAGAGCACTGCTTGCTGCTACAGCAAGCTGCTACCAGCATGAGGGTATAACCAAGTAAGCTAGCTGAAAGCCTGGGAAAGCTGCCAGTTAGGCATTCCCAGCCTCGGTGTGCATTATCAATAAAGGGGCAGCTGGTCAAGTGCAAAGTTGGTGCTCAATCCGGCTTAGGCTCGGCAGCTGACACACCAGCACCCACTAAATGGCTCATGCAGATGGCAGTGCTGCCAGCCTACTGAAGTGGTACAAAAACAGCTCAGCACAGCAGTGACACCAGGCTTTTAGCTCTCATCCTGGTTCATTGACCACGGCTTAGCCTATTAAGCCACAATTGCAAGCAATGATTCTCCAGCTGGCACAGGTTAAGTTGGCACCTGTCAATCTTTATTTGCTTTGGCGAAGACAATTGACACTGGCACTTCTGGCAGACAATGAGGTCAAGTAGCCCGGCCCCTGGGAGGTCAGGTCTGATTCAGCAGGCCAAGCTCACCCGAAGCCCCTTCAGTAAACAGTGGTGGCAGATGCTTTCGGCAAACCAACCCTCACACTGCACACACAGCATGCCAGTCGCAGTTCCCACTCAACGCAACTTGGCCAGTGACAAAAACGACATGCGTCGAAATTGTGAGTCAGACGATGTAGCAATTATAGGTGTAGCACTACAAGCTACTAACCCTACCCCCTTCCCAAAAAAGGCAAGAGAACAAGGCTCGCCTATCTAGCGGCTCCGGCAGGCTTCAGGCAGCGACGCGTACAAAGACCAACACTTACTCAGCAGAAAGAAACCAGGCGCATCGCCAGGAAACCACAGCAGCTACAAAGGGAGACAAGCCGATTACTAGACAGTTAGACAGTGGCGACTGGCGTGCATTAGCCAGCAAATGATCTGCATCGCTGTTGTGGAAATAACCATGCACAGCTCGCGCAGGGCATCTAATAAATACCGCTAGATGATGTCTGTCGTCTGAAAGGAGAGACTACGTCGCTGAAAGCGGGAATTCGGACGCCGCAGCCGAATCAGGCTACAGAAGGCCTCGTGACTGCCGTGAACAGCAGCCCGCGGCAAAGAGCGAAGGTCTTGCGTACGGTGGACGGAACCAAACAAGGCTGGGGGTAACTCTCATATAAAAGTGCAAACTATCTCAGACATAGAGCAGAAAAGGCCAAGCTAATGCACTGGCTAACAGAAAGGGCCAAGCTAAAGCACCGGCCATCTCAGCTAAACACCGAGCACTGCTGGTGCAGCCACCGCAGTAGCGGCGCCGCGATCAGAAAGCGTCAGGCGCAGGAACTGTGCACCGCAAGCTACTATTCGCTAACAGTCCCGTCAAATGTACTTTGGTAATAGCGGGCAGCGGCGCGCGGCGTACTTACCGAAATTGGGAAGCCGGAGCGAGCCTCACCGACCACCGAGCTCTGCGAACACGCAGGAAGATATGGCAAGATGGCTGATTTTGACACGGGTTGTGACCTTTAAGGATACCACGCCCCTCATCAAGCGGCGCCTAGATTCTGTTTATTTTTTACTCTTGAGATCTCATCAAATAATCTTGTATATTTATTTCGAAAAAATTATCTTCTTTCTCAAAAAGTAAGATTAATGTGAGCGTGGGTCTGCGACAGCTCGTTCTCCATAGATATATACCAGTGCGCTACCGGGACGCGATGCGGAATGCGCTACTTGAGACGGCAAGAGCGTTGTGCTTTGTGCAGTCAGCCGCTTTTATTTTACTATCTGGAAAAGTATTTTAATTTAATATGTCTGATTTATCCAAATACTTCGCAACATATTACTGTTGCTACCCTACCCAGGGAGCCGTAGAAAATAGTGGCCACTCCTGTTCAAGCACTTCTGCCAGATGCGATTACGGTAAACCCCAGCGTGCTGGAGGGCACGAACCATTCGTTCCGCCTTCGATTAAATGTTCGTTACTCTTTCAGCATCTTTAACAAGCGGTTTTTTCTAAAGCCAACAGCGGCCGCAACGGTGTGCATAGGCCGAAATGCTGGATGAGCGGTTAGCTCGGCGAATCCTCGACCCCGATTCGTGGATACAGGAGTCGAGCACTGCAGCTGGATTTCACAGGTCGATCGGCATTCATCAGCTGCCTCTTAGCTCAGGGATACGGTGCTCACATCATGGAATTTCCGGGATCGAGACATCCTTGGGGCTCCGGTTTCGAGATGCGGCGGCCAAGGATGTGGCCAGGAAATTGTGTATGGGGATTAAACCGCAACCTTGAGAAGCTTGTAACCAGGTCAAGACACTTCATTCGAAATATATCTTGAAATGATCTTTATCCAGATAAAAATCAATTATTATCGTTGGTTATTATTAACTTTATAGCTTAACTCTAATAAAAGTTTGAACAGCCGCAGCTCCGTAGCATGTAGCTCTTTCGCTCAACTAAGTAGAAACTCCTCGCCATTTGCGCTACTTGGCCGGGCTCTAAAAATGTATCCAAAAAATGGATTAAATATTAGGAAATCTGTAGAAAAATATGGTTGTCCTTAAAATAATGCTAGACGTCATTTTGGAATCCGACATTGCATGCGAGTGCTGTAGGCGCGCCACTCCGACGGTCCCCATGGTCGCGTCTAACGAAAAAAAAAGTGGTTTTCCCTGCCAAAAAAGCATCTATAGTCTCAGCCTCGAAATTGCATACTCTAAAGGCCAATCGTGCTGCTATTTGATACTATACATTCGCAAATATAACATTAAAAACTTTTGAGGCCTTCTTCATGCGATCACGATGACCAGCGGTGGGGCTTTTGGGAGGGTGTCAGAGGCTTTATAGATTATGCTGCTAATTCGGCCTCACTGCGGTCCTTCGCTGGGAACAGCCATGAACGACCTGAACGCCAGGGTAGTAATATCTTTAGACGACTTGCTGCGGATAGTACCGGTAAGGTTATCGCTGTTTGATAGACTACTGAGTTGATTTAAAAAGTTTATTTCCTTACAATCTCTTAGCCCGAAAGCTTGAACTTTCTACCTTATTTTACCGAGGGACCAGCTTCAAAACTGGGCACCTCAAGAAATGCGTCTTTCGCGTCATTCTAGCTACGCTGTTTCCCCCTGGAAAAAGGTGCGCCATCCGAGGCAGGCTACCTTTTTTAGCCCATTCTAGGTAAAAGAAAACTCTGTAGCATCTTAAAAAATAAAGGCGTCTTTTTAAAGTCAGACATCGTTTCTGCATTCTTGAGAAGCACCGGTAAGATCGGCTCGTGAGCAGCTTTAACAAATAGCTACGCCTCACTTTTGGAATGGCTGACTATCCTCGTGGTACGAGTTCTGCCCTAAAGCCTTTTTAATCGCGTGTCTAAAAAGAGACTGTACACCCATTTTTAGACCCAGAGCTGCGCCCCGAGGGTTACTTAACACGAAAGACTCTTTAAGCCCATCAATTTGTTTAATTTTTGGATATCCGTCCCGTAAAAGGACGTCACTGTTGATTTACTAGCCGGCGCTGACCGATGGAAATACAGCCCAAGCAATTTCTATATATAAACGCGAATTGAAAAAGGCACTTCCATAGATGATACAGAAAATTGAATTTTAATTATAATTTGGAATTGAAATTTCTTAAGTGAAAGTTAATGAAAGCTATTTTGGAATATTTTTCTGCTTTCCTCCTTTGAAGATTTTGCTAGATTAGGAAAGACCTTCACGATTGCTCGTCAGTAGTGGGGGTCACCAGTTAGGTTAGTGGACACAGGCGAACCGTGAGCCAACTTATAGTATTCTGTGAGAATTTTTTTACGGGGATAGGCTAGTGAAAATATCGGATGCCTCTCTCTGGAGAAACAGAGAATAAATAAAATACGATTTATTTGTTTCGTGCCTTAAGAGTACTTGGTCTCTATTCGGGCGCTTCACATATGCCACGGGGCTCGAGCCCACGACCTTGGTAATCAAATGCATTCACCTTGACCTTGGTCCGAGGCGAGTATTTTATTTACTGGGCCAAACCAGCGCGGTATCGAGCCGGAGGTGTGAAGCCCATAAAATCTGCTTAGCCCCTAGTAAAATTGTTCTTCCTCATTTGCCATCCGGGATTTTCCAGCCGGGATGTGTATAAAAAATACAATCTGCAGCTCATCTAAAAATAAATACGATTTATCCCTTAAAAATAAGTATAGCCCCTCCGAAAACTGACTCTAAACGCGCTCGCCTCAGCATTGGCATCCTCATTAGGTATATATATGATAAAAAATGGCTGATTACCTGCCAGGAAGCGCCTTAATCTTTGCGCCGAATGTGCGTCGCCCGAAAAGCTTCTGGAACCGCTCTCAAAGACTGGTAGCCACCCAGGAAGGGCTATCGGCCAACAGAAAAAGCGTCTTAAAGGACTTAATTTTTGCCGATGGAGCCTTGAACGGCAGATTTAGCAGCTTCCCTAGCCATCTCCGTTCGTCCTTTCAGCCGGCAACTCTTTCTCTCCGCTGGCAGCGGTGGGCAGTAAAGAATCGCCTGCTGCATGACCTGAATTCACGGTCTGGCTCGCGAAATGCGAGAAGCTTATCGCTGGCCCTGGGTTAAATCCCAGCCGGTACGGTCATCGCCTCCTTAAACCGATCAGGTAGGTCTCCCACGTAGTCAGCTTCCTCTACCGGACTACTTCTTTCTTGGTAAAATCCTGCTTGCGCTCTGGGTCTTACGTAAGCTTAGCTCCAATTTGCGAAAGCATTGGCGATTGTAACATGTCTCGTCGCTGAGCGTTAAGTGACGAGTATCGAGGCGAAGACGCGAGAGCTTTGTGCGTGGTCCAGGTTTTTGAAAGTGTCCACCGAGCGTTAGCAAAGCCGTCCGGGTTAGACCCAGCGGTAAAGTGTTCGCTCGCCTGCAACGCCTAAGGTCGTAGGGTCGAGCCCTGCGGCGCACACAAAGTGCCTGGATAGAGAGTCTATTCTCATAGGGCGCTAGACAAACGAAGTATATATATATATATATATATATATATATATATATATATATATATATATATATATATATATATATGTATATATATATATATATATATATATATATATATATATATATATATATATATACATATATATTTTATACTGGACTCTGGTCGAGGAGTTGGTGAGCAGCAAGTGCCAGGGATTGACGATTTTTCTCGATTGAGCTTACCGAGTGCCACGGTTGCATCTGCCTACAGTCCCTACTCTGTTAGCCAATGCAGCGCATTGACTAACGGCGGCGGGAAATAATTAGCTGCAACCGAACCAATTAGTGAATACCCGAAAGTCACTAGATCTAGAAGCCGAGTCTCAAGCTCTGCCTCTATTTAAGCGCAAAGTGATTAGCACGTAGTTCGAAACAATTATGACCGTAAGACTGGCAAAACAGCTGGCTGACTAAGTGGTCTTCGAGTTTTGTGGCCGGTCTATGGCCTGATGGCATTTATAACAGCCTATCGCGACATGGCCCGTGTATGGCCCGTTGGCATTTATGGCTTTGTTGATCGTGATGTGACCAAGTTATGGCCCTTTAATGAGTCTTAATGGCCAAAGCTTTGAAGATATAGGGGGTGAGGCAGGAGTGCTGCGGGGGGGGGGGGGGGGGGGGCCTTATAGCTGGCCTACCCGAGTGCGAGCGCCGTAGAAATATACTGGACTGAAAGTGGGCGTGGCCACGCCCGCAATGTTCTTCAGCCCCAGCCGGACTCAGACCACTCCGCCTGGCCAACGGGCGCGTCGAGTACCGCCGCATTAGGCGCTGCAGTTGAACAGTATCGGCTGACTAAGCTGGATTTAATTGCAATGGGTCACCTTGGTCGCGTGACCCGCTAGTCCTGCAGAAAAGAACTTTCTGCTTGTGCACCGGCACCTGTACGCACGCTCTCCTTCCTTCTCACTCACTTTCTCTTCTCTCCGGAGCTGCCTCTACGACGGACGTTCGAATGTACGCAACATGCAGCGCTAATTTAATTTTTTAGTATGCAAAGCATCGCGAGCCCCAGGGAAATGCTGTCCCTGGTAGCTCGACGGGCCCACTTCAAGGGTTTCGTAGGAAGGCCAAGCCGCTATACAGTCATCCCAAGCAAAGCCGCGGTCTGGCGGCCTCCTTGGCGCAATCCTGGCTATGGCTTTGGTTCCGAGGCAAACTGATAGCCGGTACTTTCAGGCAGCGAACCCTAGTTCTCACACGTGTATAATGGTACTATCAACATCTGAAAGCATGTCGGCATAGTGGCAGTTAGAAACCACTTCAGTAGAGAACATTAGCCAAGCCTGTCCTCAGCATACCGCGAGCTTACATTTTATCCACTCGACAGGATTTATTGCGATAAAAATGCTATCCTAAAAAAATTTAGGGCGAGACAAGATATCGAAAGTAATAGCACTAAGACACATACCAGACCTATCAGCCGCCATGCTAATGCTGTGCGTTTAAACAGAAGCAACCGAGTTAGGAGATATTTAATCGGCATCGATATGTAGCCCTGGGTCTTAGCCCAAGAGTAAGGTGCTCCCTCCACGAAACCCTGGTTGTGGGTTCGCGTCCTGCAGTGGGCAATCTGTTTTGCATATTCCAAGTGGCGGTGATAGCCGGTAAGTATTTTTCACTGAAATTCAAAGGAGGCTGTTGAATCAGCTAATCTATTTTTTAAGTACTTGGTTTCTGAGCTTCTGGGTCAGCAAGGTACTCCAACGTCGACCACTTGCATACATGCTTTACGAATGAAACCTCAATCGGCTGCATTTAATACGGTTAATAATTAATAAATAAAAATTAATAACATTAATTAAAATTAAAATTTAATAAATTTAATACGGTGCATTTAAAGCCTAAGCAGATTTAGCAGTACCTTAAAGTATTTTATACCCAGCCAACAGAATAAGTCTCAGGCTACAAGGGAGCATCGATCCTGCTACGTTTAGTCTCTTCTTTTACATTAGTTGAAGGGACCGGCCGAATGTGGTACATTTTTGGCTAGTATCACTGGGCTATATCTTCAGTGCCTTCGGAGCTACTGTCTCAAGCCGATGAAAATTCGGTGTTTAGGATTCGCCTGTCAAGGCAAAGCCTTGACTCAAGACCGTTTTTCGTAGGTTATGCTCTAGTATTTAATGTCCAGGGTAAACTGTGTTACCGATCTTAAAGCTGCTATACAAATATCGCTGACCTTTAATTGATTACATAAAATACATACGCATGCTTACACAGTACACATGCTGCATGTCAACATTTTACTCGTCATTGGAGCAAAACACCTCCATTTAACACTTTTCTTGTGTACAGTGTACAAAATCAAAATCGCAAATAGATCGTTGTAAAATCAACAAGCCTCTACAGTTGGTGCTACATATAGCCAGAAGATTATCTAAGAAATTCAGTAATTTGCCTCCTTTTCCAATGAGCCTACGGTGGCTCCGGCATGATCAGCCACTTTGACCTTCAAGGCCTGCCACGGGCGGCTCTATTACTAGCCGAACTGCTGCAGCAGTTTCAGCATCACCCCCTACGTTCTCAAAGGTCAATAAATAGACTGTCCCCTTTTTCAATTAACATGTTGAAGCTTTTTACTTTACTGTGGAACTCCAACAATTCTTTCGCAGCGATGACGTTTTCCTGACGCCGACCTGGCCCTACCGTTTTAGCCTTCATATACTGATACTTCCACGATACTTGCCATCCTTCAGTGTCCTTTTGACCCAGCTATGTTTAAGGTTCCCAATTCTTTGTTGTATGAGATGAAATCTATTCCCTATGTGTGCTGAAAGCCCCTTAGGTTTGGAGTGAGCCATACAAAACTCTCCAGTATGACACCCACTTCATCAAAGCTTTGTGGACTGTAGTTGCATAATTGACAGCAAATTTGGAAGAAGCCGGCTGATCTGGCCTTGCAGAAACTGCTCAAAGGGAGACACGACTGGTGGCAGATTAGTGGCCAGCAACATTGACCCAGAGCAGTAGTCCTGAGCCTGCATCTGGGCCAAAGTCCTTGGGCAGGTCAGAGAGTCTTACAAGAAGGAAGTCTATTTTGCTTCGTGGGCCTTCGACGTCGTTCCTCGAAGATACCCTCCTTCCATGAACTGGCCCTATAATCATCGTCACAACTAGGCTTAACAAATCCTGGTGGATGCATTGGAGTTCTCTTGGCAGGCCGTCAGAGATAGCAGTGGCACGTGCTCATAATTTGATCCACAGTAAAATTGCGATTTACAAGTTAACAGCGACAAGAACAATTGCTAGTTTCAAAGATAACACTGGGAGCAACTGTGCCATAATACGATATGCAGTTTCAAAGCCGCGAAATGTATTTCTGTCACAGGGCATCCATCAATGCATAGAGAATAGGGAGTACAAATTTAACCGTACATCTCTGAAAAATACATAGATGTATTCGTTTCATTTAGCTCATAATAACATCGAGTTTGCCAGCCAACAATAACCAATACGACCTCAAAAAACAGCTACTAAAGCTTGTTAAAGTAGAGTACACAACTGAAGGCAACCAGCTAAGACAGCCAGCCTCAGACAGACGTACCACGTGGGGCATACTGCTCACGAGTTTTAGTGGCACAATATGTCCAATTCTCTTGAGCAGACAGCTTGAAGCAACTACACAACAAAAAATCTCTTAGATAGGCTAGCAGATTCAATGCGACTCAAAGAAAGTATTGGAAACTAGAAAGATCAAAGTACCTTAGAGGCACTGTTGCCTACAGTCTTGACCCTAAGGATTGCTATAATTACTTAATCCAACACCGTCAGCAATGCCAGCCAAGGGAGACGCAGCAGCCTCAACACTGATATCGACACAATAGTCATGGGGTGTCATTGCATTACTAGGCTCATCCGGTGGAGCCCCACCGTTTCTGCCTGAGTTTGCCATGCTATCCGGCGCTGCTTTCACGGCAACTCTGGCGCTTCGCAGTGCAATGGCCCGCCGCAAGAGTGGTTCGGCGGCATCGCGCCGACCTTGCTTCTCATACAATGAGGCCAAAGAGCTGAGGATACTTGCGATTTGCACTCGATCTACACGCCTGCCGGCACCTCCCTCGTAGGCATCCAGAGCCTGCTTATACTTTGCTTCTGCCGAAGCATGCTTGCTCCAGCGGGCATACAGGCTGCCCAAACGATGCAACGAACGAGCCACCCGTGGATCATCTGGATCGAGGCTCGTTTCCCGGAGCTCGAGTGACCTCTGCAGGGCACCAGCTGCTTCGCTGAGCAAGCCAAGGTCACGTAAGAAACGACTCTGAGCTTCATAGACATCAGCAATCTCAGGAAGCGACATGGCTGTTGCTTCCCCTAGTTCGTCTGCATCGTCTTCATAAATTGTATTCATGCTGGCCACTTTAACAATCAAAGGAAGTAAGATGACCTCATTGGCCACAAGACATCTAATGGAATACACCATGCTAGTTTGGACATACATGCAACCATTTGCGCGACTCATCGGTGGGAATTGCAGCCAAACTTACAGCTTTCCAGCTTTTTGGTTGCAGACAGGTAGAGTTCGGCCATGTGAACCTTGTCGACACCAACATGGAGCCAGTATCCAATTAATTCATGACATCGGCCACTGCAAACAAGATGACCGGAAATGCATATGACTGCAATAAGACAGGCACTTAGCAACAGCAGTGAAATTACTAATGTGTAACTTCATGTGGTGCCATTTCATACATAACCTGATCTGTAGTCAATCGCTGCAAAAGCTAGAAGCAATGGAAGCAGTACTTTAGCCTAGCAAATGGTAGCAGTACTTATCGCATAGCAAGCGAGCTGAAAGCATGAGAAGGAATGCTTTATGGTTCCAATTTCTATTTCGTGTCCCATTGGACACCTCTTGGGTCGACTAATGCTTCATGTTCTCTTGTTCGAAGAGATATTGCCAACATGACTGGTGAGAGCCTATAGATGTAGAAGTGGATTCACGAGTAAGCCAAAATCGGTGAGTGGCTAGGTCGTTAGACCCGGCATGTGAGGTTGCAGCTTCAACTTCCAAGGCCGACAAAACAGTTTTCTTCTTGCTTATACAGCGCCACGATATTCCTTATAATAAGTGCACCAGTTCATAATTCACAAACATGCACCCACATGCACAAACGCTTGTGCACACACTCATGAACATACATACAGGCATATATATTCAGCTAGCAGTTCAGTCACCTTCACAGCTGAGCTGCTTAGAGGTCGCCCCTAGTGCTGAAGCATTTTCTTTCTCTTCTTCAAATATCCAAATATTCAATTACCGAATATCAAAGGCAAGAGCATACCTGTGGCCTAGAAGCAGAGATACACACAACTGATTCCACCATCATAGAAGGACTACTGAACGAATGCCGAACGAATGTCAGGGCAGACTTCGCCTCAGCACAGTAAACAGTAGGGGAGAAACATTAGCAAGGTCGTAGGTTCGAATCGTGCAGTGGGCGATCCCTTATTATCAAGTGCAAGTGGCGGTGACAGCATTTAAGGCTCTTCTGCCGCAACACAAACGAGGCTGTTAAATCAGCTAATATTCTTTTAAGTCTGGTCAAATATTTTCAACAGATTAGTCTTTACATGAGCAACACAGAAGTCCCCATGAATGGCAAATCCTATGGACGGTTGAATTCAGCACAGGAAGCACGTGTTTCATTTCGGAGACTAACCAAAATACTCACTCACACAGTGGCAAGGGTGGCGATAGAGTTGTAAGACTAGTAGTATTATGGGTGCTAGTCCATCCAGGTTTGCCTTTTACATTATTAGATACAATTTCATATGCAACTCCTAGGATAGCACATATCTATTGCTAACGATTCTGACAGCTCAATTATGTTCAATCCAAAGCAACGACCAAAGACACCACGTACTAAGGACGACAAGGCCATCAACTGCTATCAGGCACTTGGAAAAAGTGCACCAAAGTAACCAGCCGGATCGGCTCCCAGCAACAAAATGCATCACAACAATCTAGTCAACCTGAGGCACCAAGAGAGATTTTGTGACTCGGGATAAGGTATCTAACGGGTAAGCAGTGTTTTGGTTGCAGACTTGGTCTCTGCTCATCGCAGACTAATGGCAGATATCGTGCACACCAGATCTTGAATGTATCATTCACCGGCAGTGTAGTGCAGGGCCAGGCCACTAGCCATTGACCACAGACACAGAGACTAATGCTGAGCTGCCAATTTGCTATAATAAACATACATATGTACTCACGAACCGGGTTTCGGCAAGAGCACGTAAGCAGAAATTTAAAGCCAAGGCTTTAAAAGCACTTTGTTGGGTGCCGTAGGACCAGTAGCCTAGACACATCAATCAGTAGGGCACAGGACCGGTTACAGTGGGGTTGTGGGATCGTTCCCTGCACGAGGCAAAATTCCCTTTGGCCACCCAGCCCCATGGCAGCTCCCTACTTCGAAACGATGGCTGCTTGCTCTGCCCCAGCTCCAGCCACATTGTCTGCACCTGCTCTGTCTATTGACTGGCATAATAATGGCTGGCTCATGCTTACCGTGCATAAAAACCGAGAAACATGCCCACGGACATAATGCAGTCCTTTAGCTGCTGCTTTTCGTCAGTGGTTCCAAGACCGGAGACAGATGTAGAGCTCGTCTGAGAGAGACTGAGCTGTTGCAGGCACCACGGCAGCTCGTCAGCAATGTGGCCAGTCACACGGAGACAAGGCCGAGCCAGCTTGCTTGCCCAGTAACTGGCAAGCAGCTTCCGTGTTTCCGACCACGCTCCCACTGCACCCACGGCTATCTTCTCACGAAAATACTTGTCGTGTATTGCTTGCCGAGCCTGAAAAGGACGTACAACATCAGCAACGTTTCAGTAACTCACGATGAGTCACTGTCTGGTCCGACTGGCAGAAAATGCAGCACACAAATGGGCCACACCACAAACCAGTTATTCAAACTCATGCATGGCCCTTCTGCATGGCTGAGGCCCGTATTCCATCGATGGCGTCCGAAATAGCAGCTCCACACTGACTTTGAATGCACCACCGTCGAAACTCTTTTAAGTCACATCTAGGAAATACGCCCCCTTTACTTCGAATGCTTCAACCAAATGTGGTATCCTGAGAACATGACGGGAGACAACATTTGGGGGCTACTACGTGAAAGTGAGATAGCCGACTGTTATCAAGAACATTTCATCACTGTGAGGCACACCCCCATCTTAGCCTAGAGGTGAGGTGCTCGAATTTCAAGACACGAATCATGGGTTCGAGTCTGAAGCAGGTCATTTTTCATTGCCCACTGTAAGTGGCATTGACAGCTGTTAAAATTTGGGTACCACTACATAAATGAGGGTACTGAATCAGCTGATCTTTACATTACCTGATCATGTGCGATGCACACGAGTCCAGCTCTGTAACGAATTATGCGATGACCCACAAGTGAGCTAGAAATGATAGCCCACGAATGCCACCCCAGATCAGGAAGCAGCTCCATAAGCTCCCATTCGCCGATACCATTTCGGCAGGCACATACTAACTTCAAGACCTACAGAAAAAGAAAAAACAACGGTAGATGCTGACCAGAGATGACAAATGACAATTAGAAAGCCTCGACAAACACTCAGCACAGCAGACATCAGATTGACAACTGATTAAACAACAAATCCACCCAAGTAGCCAACTGACCACTCCTTTGTTTCTTTACGATAATCCTCGAGGTAAAATGCCTACATAACCAACAAAATTGGTTTCTCCACGAAAGAAACTTGTAACTACTCCGATTTCCTCTCTGAAGAACATCCCCAATACAATGTCGATGTCATCCAATTCAGCGAGAAATTCTTGGCATCAGGCAGTAAATACTCTTGACTTTTAGTCAATCAGCTCAAACACGATCATCAGTTCACGATTTCGGAAAAGGTTTGCTGGAATCCCTATCAATATACGAGTAGAGAGAAGGCAGTCAAATTTTGACAGTGATAAGAATTATAATGATTTTTGTAAATGCAAAGTGATGGATAAGACTTGGAATTGTTAGCATATGAGACAGTCTTATAGGACGGTCTGTAGTAAAAACATTCAAAAAGCACTCCCACACTGAAGCTACTGCACTTCCTGGTGGCGAGCTAGAGAAACGTCAATTTCGACTTCCCATTGTTGGGTGCAGAATTCATCAAAGGACCCTTTTGGTTTGCAAGGATCAGGGTCTGCATCATTGCTTTTAGCCGAGACATCAGCAGCATCCCTTAGACCATATCATCAGCAGTTCTGATGCTGATAGCATTGCCATTACGTACCAACACTTGCAGCACTTGAAGAGCTTGTTGTTACACATGCCCGTAAAAAATCAGCCGACTATCGCAAACTTATCTCAGCTTCAACATCGGCAGAAACTTGCCGAGCTACTTTCATGTATACAAGCAGGCTTCTTCCATAGCCATGAAGATTAATCTTTGTCGACTTGCAAAAAAGGCTAACCCAGTTTAGTTACACCTTACCCTTTGACGACAAACACCTTCAATTTTAAATTTGTAGACAACGAGTGAGAAAATTAAGGCAATCACCAAAAGTCAGCAACATACTAGCCTGGCTAGATGTGGTATGCTAATGCTATGTCGACACGTCGACCGGCATCTCTTGATGATGAGCCGAATAATACGAAGCTTATGCATGACATTGCATAATAATATTATAATAATAATATAATAATAATAATAATAATAACCAGAAGCTAGATACCTGCCTTCGTGAGTTAACTCAAAGCAACTAGGCCAGGCTGCAGTTGATTTTGACGGCCTGCTCTGCTGTGGTAGGGCATGCTTTTTGAAGCCCCTACCAAAATGCTGGGAGCACACACTTTCAATGTTTTTTTGTTTTAATTTCATACACTACGAGAAACTGACGTATTGCTCATTTTTTGTATGACGAACAAGTACCATGCATTTTGCTCACTCTTGAGAATAGTTTCTGATTTCATGTTTTATAGGTGTCAACGGAACTAAACATTAATGCTTGCGCTAAGTGATTACAGACAAATCTCTAGCTCTACCTGCTTTAACATTCCTTTGGAAGCAGTAGTTTGGGTATCTTGGCGAATGTAGTCTATAATCATCAGGTAAAGCTCCAATGCGTCGGACGTGCCAAGCAGATTGTCCAACCTCTGACTGAGCTTCTTCTCATCTCTGCAGCTAAAAAGCGAGGAAAAAGCGAGTTGACCCCGAGGGACATCCACCTCAGGTACGCATGTGCTAAGAAATCTTCCGAACTGCATCACAGCAGCCAACACTGACTGACCAACGCTACTGCAATCAGTTGAGTAATTTGCTTATGGCAATGCAATAAGTACGCAGAATCATCTGTCAGACAGTTGGCGAATCTATCGTGTCGAGAAGTTCTCGGTTGTGTTGCTATAGTCAAGGGAATCGCATGCAGGGTACCATAACCGTACTTCACTTTCTACTGGGTCCTGGATTCAAGTGGAGCCCAGCCAACTGACAACTGCTCGGGTAGGCCGCTTTCACAAGTTGCAGCATTGACATGCCGGTCTGGTGAAGGTGACGCAGCCACATTTGGTTCACCGATACAGTCAAGGAGCTAAACGGATCCAAACCCGAAAAGCTGAGAAGGGGTGAGCTTCTTTTTCACCTTGCCCATGCCACTGGTCGGCACGGGCAAGGTGAAGGTTCAACATTCCAAAACAATATTCTGGCTAGGCTGGCATGGATAGGATGCATAACTCAGCCTCAATAATAGCAATAAAGCAATAAAGAGCAGATAATGCATGCCCAGCAATGAAACAAGTGTGCACGTTGACAGAGCGGGTTTGGAGCCTTGCAGGCATCAACAATGACAAGAACTATCTCTCCCAATCGGTCCCCCCAGCTCCATGTCTGTATCTCTCTGGCTCTACATGTCTGTCTGTCTCAGTGTCTCCTTTTTTGCATCCCGGTCTGTCACTCTGCCTATCTTCTCTCTCTCTCTCTCTCTCTAATAATAATAATACACTTGATAATAATAATACACTTGATAAAGCACCCTCAGAGAACTTAATCTCTTTCTAGGCGCTTTACATTTGCTGCAAAGGGAAATGCAATTGAATGGTAAGTAAAATCAAGCTTGAAAAACAAACACAATGAATAATATGGTTAGGGGTGACATGCACAGGGTCAGCATGCAAATGTGGTTAGTGGCAGCATGCACAGCGTCAGCACGCATAAGCACGTCAAGGACGATTCACAGGGACCCACTAAATGCTGTCCTAAATAGGTGTTTTTAAGTTCCTTTTAAATGTGGTCAGGTCAGGGGATGTTCTGACGCAGGTCGGGAGGGAGTTCCAAGCTTTGGGAGCATATGAACTAAATGCACGGTCTCCAAAGGATTTAAGGTTTGTACGAGGTATTTCTAGACTGTTGGATTCCGAAAAGCAGGTGGTACGATGATTGGCCTCTCTCTCTCTCTCTCCCTCTCTCTCTCTGTCTCTCTCTCCACCAACACTATCCACTACCACTTGGTCTCTCTGTCTCTTTCCGTCTCTTTCTCATTTATGGTATCAAGTGCAGCTCCAGCAAAAAAGTCCAGATACACAAAGGTCGTCTAGTCTAGGACACGACAGTCATCTATTCGGGTTCGTTACAAGTATTATGCACAAATGCAGACGAACGTGTCATCTAACACAAGTGGTAGAATTTTTCCATGCAGTCTTCGAGCTGCGCCTAGACTTTTGCAATTGTGGCTGAACAGTGCTGGATTTGCAAAGCACTACAATACCCACAAGGGATATCGAATGGGTTTGAGACGAAGAACGACGCGTCTTGTCATCATGGGCTAAGGCATAGGAAAGAGAGGCAACGGCCGGCCTGGCTCCCCTTCGATAGACCCGAACCAGCGGTGTAGCGCTGCACTGGGTCAGCTCTCTCACATTAGCCACGATGAGAGCCCTTGCCTTAGTGGGTTCGACTAAGGCACCTAGTACAGACCGGGCTCCTGGTCCACCCTAGCTCAGGTTAGAAAGGAGCTCTGTGCAGGCGATGCGGTTAGGAGATGGCCCGACTAATGTGGTTAAGCTGACATAGAGCGAGAGGACGGCAAGCTGGCGCAGGAGCCATTTAATAGGCTACCGGCAGAAACGAATGAGTCTGAGAAATGACGTCAAGAGCGGCACGAATCACAGGGACCCACTAAATGCTGTCCTAAATAGGTGTGTTTTTAAATTCTTTTTAAATGCGGTCAGGTCAGGGGATGTTCTGACGCAGGTCGGAAGGGAGTTCCAGGCTTTGAGAGCATACGAACTAAATGCACGGTCTCCAAAGGATTTGAGGTTTGCACGAGGTATTTGTAGACTGTTGGATTCCGAAAAGCGGGCGGTACGATGCTTGGCCTGATGGGGGAGTATCTGAGTGATAGGCTGGAGCCAAAGCATGAAGTGACCTAAAAGTGATCGACAAAACCTTGAAGTCGATCCGTTGCTTGACTAGTAGCCAGTGCAGGTCAGCTAGAAGTGGAGTAATGTGGCAACGGCGACGCTCACGACAGTACGTATGCTGCATTGCCGTCTCACGAGCTGTCGAGGCAAGGAAGCACGAGCTTATACGACAAAAAAGACATTTAGACATGGCCGCTGCCGAGAAAGACTCGAGCGACACGACGATGCGAGCGCAGCAGCAGCAGCAGCAGCAGCAGCAGCAGCAGCAGCAGCAGCAGCAGCAGCAGCAGCAGCAGCAGCAGCAGCAGCAGCAGCAGCAGCAGCAGCAGCAGCAGTGCAGCAGCAGCAGCAGCAGCGCACCACATCGCAGCGCTCGTCGGCACCTGGCAATGTGGGCGGCAAGAATGAGGACGTAGAGTGGGCAGCAGGTGCTGGCGGTTCGGCAGTGCGTCAGCACGCGGCTCTCTTGCTCAGCACTTAGTGATGAGCCGCCTGCCGCGCCGATCTCGCTGCGGAGAATGTCGCGGACGTCCTTATTGAACAGTGTTTCAACACTGAGAGCCGGCCACGACCGCCACGCTGGAGTGCATGTCTCCTCGTCGACCGCAACAACAACTCGTGCATCCACGGGCAACGGGTCTAGCAGCCAAAGTAGGTATTGCTCGCCATCCTAAAAAAAAGCATCAACAATGCGACTCACCAAAAAAACCCAATAGCTTTCGCAGCTGTTGCGCTGCGCCACCTCACAAGCGAATCCTACCCCCTACATCGGCCAAAAACTGCTTCCAGAAACAGGTGCCTACCACTTTTTTATGGCAGCCACACGATTATATCTAACAACAGTATTGCCAAAAGACAGATGTGAATTTGCTGTTTACGGTGAAGAGTGCTCCGGTGAAGAGTGCTCCAGCTCTCACTGATGTAATCGTGGCAGCAACCTTCAGACTGACGCCTCGCCCCGGTTCAGTATCCGCAAGTGCATACAAACTACGAGGCTGAGTCACGAAAGTCTCGCTAGCCAGCCTACAGCTTGCTATCTTATCACTCGGACCGCATGGTCGAAGACTTGCCCCATCCACCCAGTATGGCTGCCGTGACTCCAGCTTCCGGTAAGTAGCTGGACACCACATCGGCAGCCAGCTCGGATAGTTTTGTAGTTATACATGTATGTAGATAGTTTAGTAGTATGCGGGTAGTTCTGCTGGAACTGTCTCGGCTGGTGGAGGTTGGTGACTGACAGAAACCAGCCTCGAAGCCACAGAGCACCAGCGACTAGGGGGGGGGGGCTTAATCACTAGGATGGCGCTCAGCCATGGCAGCCTTAGCGGATTCTCCCTCACTGAGTTGCCTCCGTCTACTTCGGAGCTTACCATAACTTCCACGGATCACTGTTTTGATACATCAGGGCAACATAACCTTGACGACCCTTTGGGGTTGTGCCGAGACAAGTTATCCTTCCTTATGGATGTCACCATTGGGGTGTAATCGGTGGCGATGGGGGATATTTTTCGATTTGCATTGAAACTCGTTTTTGGTCTCGTTTCAAAGAATGAGGTCAGATGAGCGCAGAAAAGCTTCGGGCATTTCGCGATTCGGTAGGACTCATGCCAGTATGCGCTATTCTAGTCTGGAGCACGACAGTGCTATGAGACTTAATGAAAAAGAACAAAGAAAACCACCACTGACCAGACACAATTTTAATTGGTTGCACACGAGAAGATTTGCACATCGTGCTTACCAAAAAGAAAATCCAGGCCACAACTCCAAAAGAAAAATATTAAGCCTACAGCTGACCACTCGTAATGTGCAGCAGCATTTGCGTGTCTCTGACCGATAGAAGTGAGTGTTCAATACGTGTCAGATGTCCGTAACTTAATGCAACATTCAAAATATTTGGACAATGGTAATTAAGAAAAAACTCCAAAAGCTCTACCAATACTGTTATACAATGAAGCTACAAATAAGATTTCTCAGAAGATTAACCTGGCATTTGTCAAGGCCGTCTATGACAAGGGTGACACCGCCAGGCAGCTGCGATGACACCTTGTCCAACCATGACGGGAACTCTTCCACCAGACGAACAGGATCGCACGTGAGGGTAGGAGGCCCCACAACATTGTCCATCAACTGCAATGACAAAAAGAAATGTCAGACAAATCTCAATGTCATAGCATCCGAGATAATAACATGAACAATAATACTGTGCTGCCAACGACACCGAGGGCCAATTTACATCCCTTGCTGACAGCATAACATCATTTGGCAACTCGAATGTAACCCTAGCCCTGGGGGGGGCTGCTAAGTAAACTTTAGGCCCTGTATATTCAAACTTCAAATTAGGTACCATTAGGTTACACAGTTATCACTAGCAAAAAACGATAACCACTGCAGCCGTCCATGCCAAACCGATTACATAATAGTTCATTCTCACCATGTCACGAGCTTGGCCGGAAAATTAACCAATTTGTACACCAAGAAGGCCCAATTGATACTCACGACAAATAAGAACGGTTCGCATTAAAGCACCCAATGAAGCTATAACCAGCTAGCTAAGGCTAAAACTAAATATATCTGGAGGCTACTACTGAGTTGGCACATACCATAACTCAGCAAGTAACAAGTGCATAAGAACTGCTCTCCTGACTTTGCTATGCTTCCCACTTTCTCTTTGTTGCGTGAGACGAAGTCTGCTGGCTACCGAATGCATACCGAAAGCCGTTTAGGCTGTGAGTGCGCTATACAAAACTCTCCTGCGTAACACCCACATAGTCTTTATGACTTTATGGAGTTACAGACGGAGATACATTACAATGACTTTCGCAGGCAATTTGCAGGTCTACTTTGGGTTCTCAACTTCTCTTTAGTAAATTTAGAGGTCCACAACAATATCCGTACACACATTGAGCATCTACAGCTGACATCGACAAAGATGTCAGGCAGCTCAATGACTGCAACCATTTCTAGGTTGCCCCAGAGACGGGTTGTCCAAATTTATGTTAGGTTCCAATATTACCAACGAACAGCTTTTGGCTCCCTACGTAAGTAATAGGGTAATGCCGAGCCTGATAAACAACTTGAAACTGATTGCACGATAACGCCGAATACAAAGGTTAGACGAGCTAGCCATGCGACAGAGCTGTACAGCCTGATATTGCTGCAGGAAGCAATAAGAAGTGGTGTATACAACGAACCACGGAGGTGAATCGTCTGAGCATGTGCACTGCGTCGGCTGACGTGGAACCCCTGCTACTGACAGAGTGGTACAGCAGCAGGCCTGAGCCACCGGTGCCGCTCTGCCGGTGATGGTTCATGACCCTAAAAAACATTAAACGAAAGAGTGCTCAACTGGCAGCTTGTCAGGGGTCAATGTCGATGCATGCACAGGCTCAGAACAAGGGATCGTACGTGCCACAAGATCTGCCATCACTCGTAGCATCTCCATGATGTCAAGCATCGCATCGACTAGAAGCTGGACCCCGGTTTCAAAACCCAGACTACAGCGACGTGTATCAAGACAAACAAAAAATTTCTCCCATGTCACCTACACACACTGTGGATCGATGCTGAATAATGGACATGCTTTAGAAATGGCTGGCATCAACTGTTGAAAGGAATCTAGGACATAAACCCTCGCCTGCACCTATTCCTTTCCATAAGGGCACGGGATTTCCTAGCAGCACAGCAAATGAGCTGAAAACAAACAATGTAAAGCGCCTAGAGAGAGATTGAGTTCTCTGAGGGCGCTTTATCAAGTGCATTATTATTATTATTAAGGCAAGCAAAGCCCGCGAGCACCAGCAGGTCCCCAGCGCCCTCCGGCAGTGAATAGTAAAAGTTCGACTGGACAGTGAGCATCTTACTCGGCTCAAATTAAACAAGCGTTGAATGCTCAACGTGACATATCCTCTTTGTCAGACAGTTAGGGTAATCCACAACCGCTCTCAATCGACGATGATACACAATGTAAAAGTTGTACTTCACCTACTCGACTAAATTTACCTGTACTTCTGATTTTCTTATTAAATGCCCTAGAGTAGAGGAGCTCTAGCAGAAGCCAGCGCAGCCTTTATGTCGAGTACTGATCTAGGAACTCAACATCTTGAACATTCGATCACATTAAATTGCTCAACATGACTTCACAGTAATGCTGGCTAAAATGCACCCAGATGGATAAATTTGGGACTGAAGAATCAACACCAATTTATTTGATGGCAACGAACTGCATCCACAAGCTAATAATAATAATAATAATAATATTGCACTTGATAAAGCGCCCTCAGAGAACTTAATCTCTTTCTAGGCGCTTTACATTTGCTGCAAAGTGATACGCAATAGAATAGTAAGTAAAATCATGCTTGAAAAACAAACAAAATGAATAACATGGTTAGGGGTTACATGCACTGGGTCAGCATGCAAATGTGGTTAGTGGCAGCATGAACAGTGTCAGCACGCATAAGCACATCGAGGACGAATCACAAGGACCCACTAAATGCTGTCCTAAATAGGTATGTTTTTAAGTTTCTTTTAAATGTGGTCAGGTCAGGGGATGTTCTGATGCAGGTCGGGAGGGAGTTCCAGGCTGTGGGAGCATACGAGCTAAATGCACGGTCTCCAAAGGATTTAAGGTTTGTACGAGGTATTTCTAGACTGTTGGATTCCGAAAAGCGAGTGGTACGATGCTTTGCCTGATGGGTTAGTATCTCTGAAAGATAGGCTGGAGCCATAGAATGAAGAGACCTAAAAGTGAGCGACAAAACCTTGAAGTCAATCCGTTGCTTGACTGGTAACCAGTGCAGGTCGGCGAGAAGTGGAGTAATGTGGCAACTGCGACGCTCACGACAGACAAGCCTAGCTGCAGAGTTTTGCACCAGCTGCAATCGCCTGATCGCACATGCTGGTAGGCCAGTAAGCAGTGAGTTGCAGAAGTCGAGACGAGATTTCACGAATGCATGGACCAACTTGTACGTGGTATCCTTATCTAAACAAGCCCTAATTTTAGCAATGTTATGAAGCTGAAAATAGGCTGATTTGACTGTGGATACAGATCAGTAAGATGCTGCACAACGTTTGAAATTAAGACAGGGCAAATTGCTCGGCACTTCAGTGGCTACAGCAGCAGCACCAAGAGAACTGCCTGCATTGCACCCTGTAAATGTGGTCTGCAAAGAAACAGCCGTCGTTTATTCCATTTAGAATCGGTTTTCGATTAGAAAATAACTGAAGCTATTTGCTAACAGAAAATAAATGAAGCTATTTGCTACCAGTCGACTCTTTGTTATAGCAGTAACTGAACAGACAATAATAAAATCGAATTATAAGTAGAACATTCGTACGGTGCCCTATGAGAACTAAATCTCGTTTAGACAGGTCATAAATGGCGTTTTGGAAGGATGTCGGTTGGCGAATGATGACATAATTTCAGCATGCCTAAACACACGGAGGACAAATAGCAAGGGCAGAGCATATGCTGTGAGGAACAGGTGGGTTTTTAGCTCCCTTTTAAATGTCTGTAGGTTGAGAAATGGCGTGCTCTCAGTCACTAGCAACTTCCAGGCTCTAGGAGCACACGAACTGAAACCACAGACTTCGAGGGATTACATGGTTGGCAACAGGCACAGCTTAGCTGTCAAGTTGGTTCAATGGTAATTCAATTCAAGAATGTTTGCTGCCATTTAAATAAATCGTCAGCGATAGATCCATGCTGCATAGGAGCTGGGAGTTTGGGGTGTTAGAGGGCCGAAACATTGTCGAGTGACTTGAGTAAATCTGCAAACAAGATCCATAGGCATAGAAGCAGAGAGAAAGAGAGAGAGGGTGAGAGAGAGAGAGAGAGAGAGAGAGAGAGAGAGAGAGAGAGAGAGAGAGAGAGAGAGAGAGAGAGAGAGAGAGAGTATGCATTGTAAAAAGAAGTGGACCTATAGCAGATTCCTGAGGTAAAGAAAGCCTGCTGATTTAATAGCATCATTTACAGCTATATAGGAGCAGAAAAGCGCTAGCAGCCAACATTCCTGCTTGCAATAGACACTAAAGAATTGCTTGCTGCAGAGCTTGAACCCACCACCTGGATCGTGAACAGAAAGCACCTTACCCCCCCCCAGTGTAAAACGGGAGGGGGGGATCACCTCATACTTGTATGGCTCCCCGGATGACCGTTGGCAATTAACAGCTATGCTCAGAGGAATCCCATTGATATAGGAATTATCATAGTAGTGCAGTGCCAGTAATGCTTATAGGAAGACGATAGAGGCTGAAGAAGGATTCGGTGATCAGTGGTATCAAAATCAGTGGTATCAAAAGCTGCCAAGAGATCCAGCAGGACTAACGGGAAGACTCTACCTAAGTCAGGATGCCTGAGAAGGTCGTTATGCACTTGCAGCAGTGCTGGTTCTATGGACTGATTTGCTTTAAAACCTGATCGGAACTTACTTTCTAGGTTAGATGTTTTGATATGTAAGCATTTAGCTAGTCTGCCACTACTTGTCCCAAAGTCATTGATAGGAAAGGCAATATGGAGACCGGGTGAAGTTCTCCTGGTCTTCTGTGGGATTGTTAATGAGTGGCCTGACAACAGCTTCTTTAAAAGACTGAGGGACAAAACCTGAGGTTAAGGACAGATTTATAATGTTAGTTACGCACAGCAGAAGCAAATATAGGCATCGCAGGAAAAGTGCACGTTTGAGGTCTCGAGGACTTTAGGGGGGATGAACTCCGAGATGAGATCAGGGGGTGCAAGTTTGATGGTGGCTATTGAGGTACAGCAAGGAATACAGGTTGAAGAGTCTAACAGGGATGTTACAATGAGGATATTACTTTGGAGATGGACTATCTGATATTGTCTATCTAATAAGTGAGAAAAGCTAGAAAAACAATCTGCTAGATCAGGGGTCAACAAACTTTTCAGAATACTGGGTTATTTTCAGGAGGTCAAGAAGGCACACTAGGCCAGAAGAAAAAGGGTATCCAAGGAAAGGGCTTTTATTCAGAGATGATCTTTGATACCAAAGGGGATATATACTGCAGAGTAATAATAATAACAATAATAATACATTTGTTATAGCACCCTCCGAGAACTCAATCCCTTTCTATGAACTTAACATTGTGAATGAAATTCACATGTGGTCTGACGTGCATAGTTTGTTAATAATATGAGTTGACAACATACAGTTTATTTGATCAAGAGCATAACCTTTGTCATGAGCAGGCCATGCACATGAGCTACGAGAGAAAACGATCAGTGTAGTGAATCAGTGTACAAAATTCGGCACACATGGAGACATGAATGTCAAAATGAATCGAATGAATGTCAAATCGAAATGAATGTCAAAACCAGCCAGAACGTGAAAGCAACGATTCTGGAACGCAGAAACAAAATGTGATAATAAAAATATGAAATAAAGAAACTCTTGGTAACGGGACCCCAAGTGACTGCTACCATTGGTAGCTTGCTGTTTGTGAGATTTAGTGCAAGTGATTCTAAGGACTGCTTCGAGGGGAGAGTCAAAGGAATGTTTCGAGGGGACCGCTGCAAACGGTTTGGTTTGGCCCAGTGGTTAAGGTGCTCGCCCCGACCAATGTTTGGCCGAGCCCTGATCAAGGTCGTGGGCTCAAGCACTGTGGCATATGTGACACGCCTGAATAGAGATTAAGTTCTCTTAAGGCTCTACATAAATGAATTATATATATATATGTGTGTGTGTGTGTGTGTGTGTGTGTGTGTGTGTGTCAAATTGCACAGCAGCCGCTTTTCATTGCTGCGTGACACGTGCGACTGCACTAGAGAGCGCAAGCCACTCACCAGTGAGCGAGCAAGTGCGACTTGCCTGATCCTGGCGGGCCAATTACCAGCAGTGGTGGCAGCGGTCCAGGAGTTGATATGAGACCGCTCAGCCTTTCATAGTACTGCAATAGAATGATGCAGGTAGTAGAGCGGCAGCTAGGCAAGGATAGGCAAAAGTGGCATGCGTTGCTACATAAAGCTCGGCTTGGCCATTCGTGTAATACAACAGTGCAAGCCCTCGGCTGGGCTCAGGGCAAACAAGCTAGCTACTCCTTCCATTTACTTGAAAACAGTCGGTGACGGACGCTTTTACAACAACAATAAAAAAATAATAATAATAATAATGCACTTGATAAAGGGCCCTCAGAGAACTCAATCTCTTTCTAGGCGCTTCACATTTGCTGCAAAGGGAAATGCAATTGAACGGTGAGTAAAATCATGCTTGATAAACAAGAATAACATAGTTAGGGGTGACATGCACAGGGTCAGCATGCAAATGTGGTTAGTGGCAGCATGCACAGTGCCAGCACGCATAAGCACGTCAAGGACGAATCACAGGGACCCAATAAATGCTGTCCTAAATAGGTTTTTTTAAGTTCTTTTTAAATGTGGTCAAGTCAGGGGATGTTCTGACGCAAGTCCAGAGTGAGTTCCAGGCTTTGGGACCATACGAACTAAATGCACGGTCTCCAAAGGATTTGAGGTTTGTACGAGGTATTTCTAGACTGTTGGATTCCGAAAAACAGGTGGTACGATGCTTGGCCTGGTGGGGGAGTAGATCTGAGAGATAGGCTGGAGCCAAAGCATGAAGTGACCTAAAAGTGAGCGACAAAACCTTAAAGTCGATCCGTTGCTTGACTAGTAGCCAGTGCAGGTCGGCGAGAAGTGGTGTGATGTGGCAACTGCGACGCTCACGACAGACAAGCCTAGCTGCAGAGTTTTGCACCAGCTGCAATCGCCTGATTGCACATGCCGGTAGGCCAGCAAGCAGTGAGTTGCAGAAGTCGAGACGGAATGTCACAAATGCATGGACCAACTTAGGCGTGGTATCCTTATCTAAACAAGCCCGAATTTTAGCAATGTTATGTAGCTGAAAGTAAGAAGATGATGAGCTGATTCAACAGGAGATATATTGGCAGAGCCAATTCTGAGCGGCAGCCTTTCAAGTTTCTGAATCACATTGGGTTTGCCCATAACTAGTAAGCTAGTTTTATCATCATTTAGTTTAAGAAAATTTGCTGCCATCCATGTGCGGATGCCATGAATACATGCAGCAAGTGAGTTGAGAGAATTCGAGGTGCTCGAAGGCTGGGAAGGATCAAAGCAAAGGTACAACTGAGTGTCATCCGCATAGAAGTGAAAGCCTAGATTGTGCTTGGCAATCACATCAGCAAGAGGGAGGGTATAAACCGTGAAAAGAACCGGACCTAGCATGGAGCCGTGAGGTACCCCATATTTCAGAGGTACCTCAGATGATCTTTGTCCATTCACGTCAATACTCTGGAGTCTCCCACTGAGATAGGACCTGAACCACTGCAGAGCAGTGCCAGTGATGCCCAGGCGAGATGAGAGGCGCTCTAGAAGAACTTTGTGATCGATGGTATCAAAAGCTGCCGAAAGATCGAGCAAAACAAGCGGAGACACACTACCCATGTCTGCATTCCTAAGTAGGAAGTGATTAGCTCTAAAGCCAGACTGGAACTTACTAGCAAGGTTTGAAGTTTCAAGATATGAGTTCAGCTGGTCCGCCACGACCCGTACCAGTGCCTTTGATAGAAATGATAGAAGGGAGACTGGGCGGTAGTTGCTCAAGTTCTCTTGGTCTAGTGTCACTTTCTTGAGAAGTGGCCTGACAACAGCTTTTTTGAAAGGTGCTGGGACATGACATGAGGCTAATGACATATTAATGATGTTAGTTATGCATGGCAATAGCAGATCAGTGCAACGTAGGAGCAGGACAGTGGAAATATGGTCCAGAGGACTTGTTGTCTTCTTTGATTGGGATATGAACTTCAGGACGAGATCACTAGTGATCTGCTTAAATGAAGACATTGAGGTGCAGCCAGGAATTGGGGAACAGCATTCTAGGGGGATGTTGTCATCATAGGGATGGACTCCCTGATCTTGTCAATCTTCTGCACAAAGAATCGAGAGAAACGATCGGCTAGATCATCACAAGGATCACCAGGTAAGGAGCTAATCTGAGAGCAGTTGAGGAGATGGTTGATCGTCGACATCAGCAGTTTTAGATTGTGCATCTGTGATTCAACAATGTTTTTTTATAGAAGCTAGACTTGGCCTTGCTAGGATCGATTGGTACGACCTACAGTAGTCTACATATGCCTGTCGATGGACAGTCAGTCCTGATCTTTTGTACGCTTTTTCAAGCTTGTGCTTAGTAGACCTGGCTAGTTTAATGTCTGTGGTAAATCATAGGCCGTCTGGGCGAGGGTGCACAGTGCGCTTTGTCAGAGGTGCAAACTCGTCGAGCGTGTCAGCTAGTGTTGTGTTGTAGCTATCTACCAATGATGACAAATCAGAGGGAGGACTGAGCAGCAGAGGCGAAGCAGATATTCTCGGACGGACAGCATCGATGTCAAGGGTCTTGAGGTTTCGCGATTCACAGGTTATTATAGAGGAGATGGGCATACATTGTAGATTGAATGAGATCTGCATGTGGTCAGATAAGCAGGATTTGGTAATAATTGGTGATGAAAAAGTGCAGTTGTATGAGAAAATCTGGTCGTGTGTATGACCCTTGGTGTGAGTAGGGCCATACACATGAGCCACAAGAGAAAATGAGTCAGCCAATGCACGAAATTCAGTGCTGAAGGCGTCAGATAAGATATCAAAGTGAACGTTGAAATCACCTATAACGAGGAAGGACCGATTTCTTGCACTCAGAATCAAAATGAGATCGGAGAAATCTGAGATACAGGAGGATTTGGTACCTGGTGGGCGATAGACTACTGCCACTATCGGTAGCTTGTTTTCGGATGAGACCAAGACAATTGATTCAAAAGACTGCTTCAAGGGTACTGCAAATGGCTTGAAGCTGAATTTCGAGTGCACGATAACGGCAACTCTACCTCCAGTTTTGATTGATCTAGGGGTGTGAAAGAACGAGAAACCGGATGGAGTAGCATCTTTAATTGTCGGGCAGTTTATCGATTTCAGCCAGGTTTCAGTTAGGGCGAGCAGGTCGATACCATTTTCGGAAAAGAGGTTGCTTATTACTAGAGGTTTATTGCACATTGAGCGAGGATTCCAAAGGCAAGCGTTAAGTCTGGCCGATGGAGTTACAACAGGCCTGATGACCACTAAGTTAGAGAGATTCCCAGAGACGCATGTGGGGGAGCGTGCTGAGCGGTTCGAGACAATGCTAGGAATACCAAACGAGCGGGTACTCAGCTCGCAGTTCCCGCCCAACGAGAGGCGTCTGAGCCGGCGGTTCCGGCCACTGTGGCGGCTACGGGGTGCTTATCTTTTGTTAATGCATAGTTCATAAATCTTAGCAACAACATTAATATCTAGGAATGCATTTGATCTACGATGACGAAGCAATAACACCTGCTGACGATCATAACTAACATGCAGGTTACTAGCCGCCGACGTAGCTAAGGCAGCCACAGGCGTGGGAGACCCAGCAGCCCGAAGCGATAAGCGGTGCCCTAGACGCAGGTCCACTGACGAAGTCCACTGAGTGGAGCTCACTCTCACCACCCTATTCTCACATTACGACATCTCCTCCCCTGCTGCATTCATTTTTCCGGTAGCCCAAAACTGCTATTTTTGTGCAAATCACTTCCTTAACACGACTTTCCGATTCTGCTTTAAAATTCTGCTCACTTTTCCATTTCTTTGCTGCAAGACATGATGGCTGCAGGCCACCAAATGTGAAGAGAATGCTGCTAAGGCTTTGAACGTGGTACACAATACCCACCAGTGAAGCGACCGATTTGTCCTCATGGCTTTTCGGAATTAAACAAGGGGTTAATGGCATACTAAACCATATAGCATTGCAAACGTGTCCGAAAACCAACTGGAATAATGAAATATAAATGCAAAGCACTAAAATTACACCAGCTCTCCAGTCGGTTAGGAAGTCACACGAATAAGATAGGCAGCAAATAGGCACACCACCACAGTTATGATTACTAACAAAGAAATGTGCCATTTCAAACTATTGTAGCATTCTCTAATGCCATTTCGTCATGCGCTAAATATGGCAGGAAATTAAGTCATAATAATATTAATAATAATTACTATCCATATGTATAGCACCCTCAGAGAACTTACTCTTTCTAGGGACTTTACAAATGCTGTAAAAGAGCAGCATGAGCATATGGTTAGTGGAAACAGAACGAATCACAAGGACCCAGCAAATGCTGTGAGGAATAGGTAGGTTTTAAGTTTGTTTGTAAATTTCGTCAAGTAAGAGGATGCCGTCGTTAGTCGGGAGTGAGTTCCAGGCTTTGAGAGCATACGAACTAGAGGCACGGTCTCCAAAGAATTTGAGGCAGGTTTGAGTCACAGCAAAAGGATTTGAGTCAGAAGTGCCTTTCTGTCTTTCCAACAGGGGCTTTATATGAACTTGGCTTTCAGAAGATCAGTCGGACAGGGTAACATCTTTATATTCCATCGGTCTACGTTAGAGAAAACCCAAATGCACAGCTAAACGGCAGAGCTTTAAATAGACAATGCAAAACGAAGACCTTCAAATTTTAAATTTTCTGCTGACAATTTTCTGCTGATAGCATCCCTACGACTATAACTATTTGCTCTAACAGCATGCCTCTATTCCAGGTTTCCCAGTTATTCGCACTTACTTATCATCAAACTTCTTTTAAGCTAACCATTCTTAAGTAAGTGCAGATGTCACACAATCCTGAGCTCTAGAAAAACTTAGTCGGTGCATTAATTCCTTTGTTGACAGTGGTTCTAGGGTTCACATTGCTAATTGCTTTTGGCAGCAATCGATATGTGTGAAATTGCAATTCCCAATCATTGCCGACTTCTGTTGACCATTCCGGCCTATTAATACACTCCAAAGGACAATTTTTAAGATCTCCGTCGGTGCAGAAAAAATAATGTAGTGCTGGCGACAACCAGTCTACGTCCAGCGCAAGATTGCTCATCAGGCGAGAAACCTTATCAAATCCGCAGTCACTGGTTGAGTTTGCAAAGCCCTGCAGTGCTTCCATATGCTCCATGTGGCCATGCTCGTCAAAAATATCGCTCTCGCTCTCTGCTTCGTCGATGCTTTCTTCATCATTGCCTTCATCGGCCCTTGAATCTTTGCTGAGATCCTGCAATAGATGTAGAAATTTAGCCTCTAACATATTCTTGATGACGATGGTAAGGTACTAAGTATGGTGTGATAAGCATCAGCAAAGAAAGCCAAGAACCGTGAATGGAAAGGCTGGCGAGTCACCATTGAGGATGTGGGTATACACGCACACACACCTACAGGCACTTCAACAGAGGAATGGCTATGTCAGGAAAGCACCCGATGTCGAGTACCGAAACAAGACTCTTGTTAAGATGACAGCTTAGCTGACACGTAAGACTATAACAAGAAAGATTGGATTCCGAGTTTTTCATCTCTCTGGTCTCACCAGCAAAGGCCTGCTGCTGTTCCAACCTGCTCCCAGCTTCTAATGGTGTTTTCACGTTCGTTCACACTATTTGGTATCGGCAACTAATCAGGCGTTTATCGTTTATTATGAACATGACAGCAAATATACCGCACATGTCGTGCAGAGTGCTGCAGCCTAGTGGGTGCCACCCGAGGCACAGGATTCGATTACGAGGAATTTGGTGTGGCACATGCATATGAGGCCACAAGAAAAAGTCGAAGGTGCCTGCAAATTAGACGTTACACAAACGCTGCGCTTAATAAAGGCAACACCACCAGACGTCCAGATGAGATCATAAGAATTCTCAACCTCCTGTTTGGTTCATTAATCAACAACAACAACAATAATAATAATAATAATGCACTTGATAAAGCGCCCTCAGAGCTCAATCTCTTTCTAGGAACTTCACGTTACCTATGAAATCACGATGCCCTCAGAGCTCAATCTCTTTCTAGGAACTTCACGTTACCTATGAAATCACGATACTTGTCCTTAGACAAGTGAAGCCTAGCCACCGAAATTGACTCTCCGTCTTAAATTGACAGTGTAGCTAAAAAGACAACTGGAAAACATAAGCGATAGTGATGAATGCATCGTGAAGCTCTGCTCTATATCGAGCCCATTTGCCACTTTATGGCTGCACAAAATTATGGAAATCCCATCGAATCCACGATGTCGTTAGCCGATTCAGCAAAAACGGCTAAATGGTCAGGGAACAGCCAGAAGCTATAAATCTCTTTACGTAGGTGTGCCGGACTGTAATTCTACCACCTTGTCCAACCAAACGCTTCGTTAACAGGATCACTAGATAGATTCCAAGAGCTAGTCCATAACAATTAGATAGCACTCACTTTTGTTCTAGAACAAAAAATCTCAAGTCTTTTAAAAATGCTTTTACCAAAAAATACTTGGCTACAAAGTTGAAAAACTTATCATGCCATCAAAAAGGAAGCAATGACAATGGCTTTCAAAAAGTTATCACAGGAATTTAAGTTTGTTGTTCGGCCCTAGGTAAGCATTGAGAGCTAACTAGATCCATAATTCACAAAGCACAGCAATGATTACTTGTCACCCGTCTCCGCACAATGTGAGGCTAGAAATGTGCTTAACATTACTTTGATTTTCTACTAATTCGACAGTGAACGTCTCCAAATGCATTTAGAGCCACCACTAACATAATGACACCCAGTGCCAACCTTAGCAATTAGTCGCTAGGTTTTAGCTCAAGGTAGAGAGAGGTCTCCCCACGGAGGGTTATGCACACAGCACACAAGCCCCACAAACGATGCTGCCGATGAGCACCCAGAATTGTCTTTGCAAGAGAAATTATCTTGACTAAACGGTTTCAAAGAGATGCAACACAAAATTTTTGGGCACAGCACAAAACCAACTGGATACTTGGTAGCAGCTTGGGTGCAATTGCTAGGAGGAATAAAACTGTAAGCCAGAGCGCCTTGATGGCTTCCACCTATCAACGTTCTTTTACTGCAGAGCTCCCATCCACATCTGCTTGTTTTCTATCAGAGCAAACTTAGTTTTGCCTTCACTAGAACGGAATAATTTGTCACATTTCCTCAGTAAAAAGAAAAGTTGTCACCTCGTCGGCTGTATCACATGCTCGGCCCATGACAGGCATGTGTCCAGTATCAGACCGTATCAGACCACAGAAGAAACAGGTAGCTACATGTAGGGTAAGGCATATAAAGCAAATTTTCACCAGCCTGGTTCCTTGGTCACCAACACAGGCATAAGCTGAACCAATGTAGTGCCGTATACAATGCCGAGAGAAAATGTCACGTCGATCTAAGGTAGCCACTTTTCCCGTGATTTGTTAGGACTGCAACCTCTCCGAAAAAACTGCACAAGAGTAAGCATGTGCAAGGGCAAAGAAAAAGGAGCCATCACTAACTGGGAACAACATAGTTACCTGAGCAATCATGTCTCTAATTCTTTCATGAACTGCCTCTAATCTGTCTCTCATCGAAGGATATTCTTCAATAAAGCTTGCATGCTTTGCATCATGTAGCTCTTTCATTTCACTGCATTCGGCTAGGCTACAAAAACATGCAAAGGAAAGAATGTGTGGAAAAAGTGTGGCCAAGCAACACGGAAAGCTAACCAATCAACGTACTATCAAGAGCACTATACCTGCTTGCAGGACCCTTGGGGCAGACTATCACATTCTTGCCACCAGCCAAAACATCAAAATGGCTGAACAACTTCATTTCGTGAATTAGGTATCTACAAAACATCCCGATGAATCAAGCTCCATCTGAATGCAAGCAACATGAGTTCAGACTTGTACTTCACCAGCATCTACTCATGCAACTTGCTTGGTTTGTCTTCACGTAAAGAATGGAAGCATACAATTTTGGTTGCACTTCTGTGGCACCATAAGAGCTGTGCATGGGGGTTTAACCTGCATAGAGTGGCAAGTAGAGGCAAACACGCAGCAAACCTGTTTCCCAAAGATAATTTGTTTCCTGTCCTAAAAGTACACGGGAGACTAATAGCCGCACTGCTGCTTTTGAATGGAGCCCGGACAGTACTCATAGAAAGCAGAAGTTGGTCGCCTGGAAAGAACCACTGGCCCAAGCTATGATGCTCTTGAAGGATTTAAGGTGCAATTTAGGCCTGACAATGAGGCAGACGTGTCACCGAATGTGTGCCAACGAGGGTAGGGAAGCATCAGCAAACTGACTATAAAATACACAATACTGACCTGCCTGCAGCAGTGCCGAAAAATATAATAAATGCATCACACCGTTCTATTAACTTATTCCGAAGGGCAAGGTCCTGCTCCTCAGTGAAGCCCTATGAATAGACAAAAATAGCATGCACCGAAGAATAACAGGTGGGTGCTGAACGTCCGACCCGAGCTGCCGGTAAGAATGGGGCAAATTGAAACTAACCTTTTCTTCGAGCAGCTCTGCCGGAAGATAGACAGATGTCAAATATCGGCCGCTTCTCTCGACTAGGTTCCTCAAACGAGGTATGTAAGTCTGCAGCACAAGGAACTAAGTCAGCAGCTGCAGAACCATTTGCTGCTGACGTGTTCGGCAGCTGTCAGCTGCCCAAGGAAGATCATGCGCACAGCACATGCTGGCACATCCCACCAACCTTCATAAATGTATGCAGCTCATCAGACATGTCAGTGGAGCAGCTGACATAAATTCTAAAAACTATTCGTCTTGGCGACGACAGCTGCGAATCTATGATAAACGTTCCTAAAGAGAATACCACATCAGTGGCATATGCAGTAAAAAGGATAAGAGTGACGTCAAAACAGTAGAAAGTTTGGTGCAGCTTGTGCAGGCCAAGCCCACTTGAGGTGATGCAGTCAGCTTCAGCAGACGTCAGCCAACGCACTTAATGACTGAGCCACGGCACTATACAAGCAGCCACTACCGTTGACCAGCCCACGGCAAAGAGGTACCATGCAGCAAATGAGATAGTGCATCATACCTCCGGTATGACCTGGAACAACAGCAGCACGTAAGATCGCCGAAGACGTGTCGCTCTTCCGCCACTGAGCACCCGGCTGCGTGCGATTGAGTGGATGCACTCCGCCTTCACTTTCAAGCTGCGGCGTCCACCAGCTGTTGCCCGCTCTAAGAGAGGCACCAGTGCCAGCGCCGGGCGAACTAGACGCCGGGCCCAGATCATCATCTTGCTGGTTCTGAGCATCATCAGGAAGGAGATCTGGTGCCACTTTTGAGAGTTTATTCTCGAGACTCCGTTTGGCTCGCAGAAGATTTTGAATTTCGCATTCCTTTGTTTCTCTAAAAATCTGTAGAGACCGTTTTGCGAAGTAAAAGGTGTCGGAAGCACAATTTGATGCTCTTTATGGGAAAGCACACAGTATGTGCACAGAGTCTTGTCTTGTTAAGGTAGTAGACTGCATTTTCGGGGCTTACAGATACCACATTTGCAATATGCTGCCTTGCCAACGACATGAAACACATAGTATTGCATCAAGTAATTAGATATTTGGCAGATGTAGAACCTTAGCACCTTAGAACCTCAGAACCGTAGCCATACCAAATCTCTTGCAACAAAAGCAATTATGTGCTTCCCAGAGCCAAAGAGAAAATTGGGGCGCTGCCTCTCGAGTAGCTGCTACGACGTTCAGCACGAGGTGCATGCAAGCAGCCTACACTCAGACAGATTTTCTCAATTGTTAACAAATACTAGTGCTAGCTCGGTATAATATCACATTGATCAGGCGGGAATGAGCAGCTCAACCATGAAAGGTATCACCAATCACTGATTTTATCATTCTACAAAGAGTAAAAGGAAAACTGGCAGAACCGGCAGTCGGATTTGTAGTTCCGTCTTACTCCTGCGTGACATCACTAGCTGAGCAGCACCCTTGGTGTCATGCAGACTGCAAGTGATTTCGGGCTTGATAAGGGACCTGCTTGCCAAGGTCTCTGGCGAATATTTCTTTTATACCGATCGGCGCTCATTCATAAAGCAATGCATGCTTTCAGTATAATATTGATAATACATTTGATATACCACCCTCAGAGAACTCAATCTCTTTCTAGGCACTATACATTTGCAGCAAAGAAAGCACGATCGAATGGTTAGTGGTAGCATGCTAAATAACAACAAGCATAACATGATTAGCAGTGACATGCACAGGGTGAGCATGCAAATATGGTCAGTGGCAGCAGGCACTGTGTCAGCATGCATAAGCACGAAAAGAACAAATCACATTGACCCATTAGATGCAGTGATAAAGGAATGTCGTGACGCCAGTCAAAAGTGAGTTCCAGGCATTGGGAGCATATAAACTAAATGCTCAAAAAATTCTCCAAAGGATTTGAGGTTTGCATGAGGTGTAGATAAACGATTAGATTCCAAAAGCAAGTGGTACGATGCTTAGCCTGGTGGGAGAGTACATCTGATAGGTAAGCTGGACCCAAAGAATGAACAGACCTAAAAATGAGTGACCAAATCTTGAAGTCGATGTGTAGCTTGACTGGGAGCCAGTGCAGGTCGGCGAGAAGTGGTGTGATGTGGCAACTGCAACCCTCACGACAGACAAGCCTAGCTGCGAGTTTTGCACCAACAAGCGCCTGATTGCACATGCCGGTAGGCCAGCAAGCAGTGAGTTACAGAAGTCACGACGGGATGTCACAAATGCATGGACGAACTTAGACGTGGTATCCTTATCTAAACAAGCCCGAATTTTAGCAATGTTGTGTAGCTGAAAGTAGGCAGACTTGACTGTGGAGCTGATGTGGTCGTCCAATGAAAGGTCACTTTGAAACAGGACACCTAGATTTCGTGCAGATTCAACAGGAGATATGCTGGCAGAGCCGATTGTGAGCATTGACCTTTCCAATTTCTGAACCATACGAGGTTGTCCATAACTAATAGGTTGGATATATCATCGTTCAATTTAAGACAATTTGCTGCCATCCATGTGCAGATTTCATTAATACACGCAGCAAGGGAGTTGAGAGAATTCGACATGCTCGAAGACTGGGAGGAATCAAAGCAAGGTACAACTGAGTGTTATCCGCATAGAAGTGAAAGCCTAGCAATCACATCGGCAAGAGGGAGAGTATAAACCGTGAAAAGAACCGGACCTAGCACGGAGCCCTGAGGTACCCCATACTTCAGAGGCTCCTTGGATGATCTTTATCCATTCACATCAATATTCTGGAGTCTCCAACAGAGCTAGGACCCGAACCATTGCAGTGTAGTGCCAGTGACGCCAAGGCGAGATGAGAGACGCTTGAGAAAGACTTGGTGATCGACAGCATCAAAAGCGGCCAAATAATTGAGCCAAACTAGCAGAGAGACTCTAAGTCTGCATTCCTAAGTAGGTCGTTATACACACGAAGCAATGCTGACTCTGTCGAGTGATTAGATCTAAAACCATACTGGACTTACTAGCAAGGTTCGAAGTTTCAATATATGAGTTCAGCTGGTCTGCCTCGACTCGTTCCAAAGTCTTTTATAGGAACAGTAGAAGGGAGACTTGGTAGAAATTTCTAAAGTTCTCTTGGTCTAGTGTTGCTTTCCTGGGTAGTGGCCTGACTACAGCCTTTTTGAAAGGTGCTGAGACATGACCTGAGGCTCATGGCATGATGTTAGTTATGCATGGCAGCAGCAGGTCAATGCATCATGGAAGCAGGATAGTAGGAATAGGGTCCAGAGGACTAGTTGTCTTCTTTGATTGGGATATGAGCTTCAGAGCCTCTTTGAATGAAGACATCGAGGTGCTGCATGGAATTGAGGGACAGGATTCCAGGGGAGTGCTGTCATCTTAGGGATGGACTCCCTGATCTTGTCTATCTCGCTGACAAAGAAGCTAGAGAAGCGATCAGCTAGATCATCACAAGGATCACAAGTTAAGGAGCTAATCTGGGAGTGGTTAAGGATATGGTTGATGTATGCATATGCAGTATGCAATGCCACGCTTGCTAAGTCACTAGAAAAGCAGCTATGAGATGCTAGAGACCCTGGCTAGGTTGAATCGCACTACGAACGATAGGGCAAGGCTGACAAGTGTTTGACTGATGGCTCTTTTCATGCTCTGGAACGAACGTGTACCGTTGGACCTTCTTCGGGATGAGCAATAAGCCACGATTCAATTTTGACACAACACATCCCTCTCCTCTCTCTCTCTCTCTCTCTCTCTCTCTCTCTCTCTCTCTCTCTCTCCCACCTCTCCTTCTCCTCCAGGGTAACTCACATCGGTAGCTAGCAGTCATAAGACTCTTGTACAGCCAAACTATGAAAATTCAGCTGCAAAGGATATATTGACAATTGACAGCAGTTATATGCCGACTGAAAAAACTGGGCTCACATATCTCAATCCGTGTCACAGTATTACCATTATCAGGCTGCTTTTGTATCGCTAGGAGTTTTAGCAAGTTGACTGTTCCTGTTTTTCCAGAAGACTTTAGCTAAACCTTGGGTTTGTGAATACACGATCAGGCATTCAAAAATACAGCACTGGCAGGCTGCTGTATTCTGAAGAAGTCAAAAGCGATGCTATTGTGGTAAAACAAAACAAAAGGCAAGTGAAATCCGCACCAAGAACAGCAAGGCGCAGCAGAGGGCAAGCAGCAGCCGGCTACCTTGAATTGCCGCTGCACTTTGTCGCGCTCGCTTTCAAATGCTGAGGCGCGCGCCATGGCTTGCCGCTCAGCCTGCACAGACTCTTCCTTCTCTGCCCGCAGTCTGTTGCACGTGTGCTTAAATGGAGAATGCAAAGCAGCCTATAATAGCAAGCACCCGAAATGACAGCCTGAAGAAGCATTCATGAGGCACGGACGCTAAAGCAGCCAAGTTGGAGAATGCTGAACTATTGCTAGAGAGAACAGCCGTCCAATCGAGAGAACGTAGAGCTCGGATCAAAGACCCAAAGTCGCAGGCACAGCTGCTAGCAAGGCAGGCCAGATTTGCAGCACAGGCATCGGACCCCCCCCCCCCGATGCTTGATCGAGCAACTGCAAAGGGTATATGCAGGTTTGTTCTGAACCGGTGATGCATGCCCTGCTCCTCGCTGCTAAGGACTGTGGACACCACCATTCACAGATCACACGACCACACTCAGCTACTTGTGCATGGACTCAGCGAGGTAACCGAGGGGCACTGAGGAAGTTACAGCCCCACCCCACCATGAGTCGGCAGGCACATTGCAGAGAGAATTTTGGCAAATCTTCGTCCTCTCCCTAGGCTCACTGGTCAATGGCCTTGGACGGCACGTGTCACGGTGACATGGCTGTACCAGTGCTCGAACTCCTGAGACCAAAGGTGTCAAAAAGGACCAGGCACCCGCACCACAACCAGGCAACTGGGCCCATGACAGGAACCACACGAGCGATCTGCCCACTTTCACCGCTCGACGGCTTGAAGTGGCAGGGTGCAGCGGGCAAGCATAGTGGGCAATGCACGAGATCTGCATGGCAGGTGAGCGAGCAAATCAGATGAGAGCAAAGGCCCCCCACACACACGCACACACACACACACACACACACACACACACACACACACACACACACAGACACACAGACACACACACATTCACAGTGCACACACGCACGCACGCACGCACACACACACACACGCATGCTCGATAACATTGACCAGTAAGGCACGCAAGCGCAACCTGCAACGGCCGAGTGCAAGACGCAGGGCGCGGCAGAGGACAGACACCGCACCTGAGCGAACACCCAAGCTCTCTTTCAGCTGTCTCTCACCTGCAGGGCCTTGAGCTCTGCTCGCAGCCGCTTGTTCTCCGCTTCCAGCTTTAGCTCTTTTTTCTGCAGGTTGGCGAGCTCGTTGTCCTTGTTCTTGCGGAACATCTCAAAATCGCGCCGTATGCGCTCTGCTTCGGGATTCTCGAGGTCGAAGGACAGCGCGGACTGCAGGCTGCCACCTTTCGGCTGCTTTTTACCGAGCGAGCCGACCGAGCGAAGGCCGAGCTGTCCGAGTCGCCCTGTCACGCCCACAGGAAAAAAGTGCGCTCACTCGTGAGCGCCTCGAGTCGCCGAGATCGACAGCGAACCTCGAAAGCAAAGCTCGCGCACTGCGCAATTCCCGAGATGGGTTGCAATGGGCAAAAAGGAGGACAAAGCGCGAAGCGTGGGATCGCGTCATCATACCGCGGGGCTTGATCTCGATTGGAATGTGTTTGAGCTCTCCGACGCCGTGACTGTCAACGTCCAGCATATCATCATCTTCGATGGTGCTCTGCAGATCCGATGGTCCAGTACCCATTCTACAAGCGCCTGCATATTTGCATGAACTCGTAAACTAGTCTCGTCACCAAGCCCACGGTCCGTCGGTGATGACCAAGCACGGTGCACGGAAAGAAGTGCACTGCCTGTCACGTGCCCCAGAGCACTTGATATTGCACAGTCTCGGGCGTGCATCAAATGAGCAGCAGGTGCAGGAGTTGCCGGTGCCGAGCCTAAGCCACTGGCCAGCTTGCAGACGATACCAGCAATTTGAGGACACTGGGCAGGCACACTGCAAATCGAACGTCAGCCTCTCAGGACGACGATAGACTGTACCACTGGACATGGGCTGCCTTGGGTGCAGGCAAAAGAAGTGGCAATCGAGCCGCACAGCAATGCTCTTACATTCTTTACTATATATGTTCACTTCTGACAAGAGGAATTAATAGCTAAGCCACAGTCTGAAGTGGCACACAAACAGGTCGGACAGGCTGATCATGCAGCTTAAATAAATAAATCCTAGCTGATTTAACAGCCTCTTTTTAAATAGCGACAGAAGAGCCTTTACGGCTATCCCCACCGCTTGCAGTGGCGATAAGGGATCGCCCACAGCAGGAATCGAACCCACGACCTCGGGACCGAGGTCGTGAAAGCAACCGCCTTACCTAGAGTGCCAGCTTATCGAAGCATACCAATACCCACGGGAAGCGAATAGCCAAACGCGGTTGACAAGTTGGTAAGAGAAGCCACGGCAGTCAACGTGAGAGCCACACAGCCAGTCTCGTTGCAAGGCAACAGCAACACGAGCGAAGGTCCTTGGCGATGACATTGCGCTGGCCAATGGCTTGCTGACTGCTCGAGCACGGTTGGTTGGGCTGACTTAGCTGCTGCGGCTCACCTCATACCACTTTCTGCTGGTCAGTCATTTAGCAAAGTTGGTCCGACGATCGGGAATTCGCGGAGTAGCTCATCATTCCCGTTCGGGAAGCAAAATCCACAGCATTACGATGACCGACTGAGCGTGGGAAGAGTAAACATCTGAAATCGTACTACACGCACTTGCAAGTGCATGCGGCCAATCCGACAGGGCTCTCAGTGACGGCAGGCAGCCACTGGCAAGTGCATCAAACAGAGCTTCCAGATCGGCAAGGATGCCACGCCTCCGCACACGAATCAGCAAGGATGCTGCACGGCGTTTCCACAGCGCCGTGGCTCAGAATGGGGGAGCATCAGTGCGGAGTCACGTAGCCGGAATGGTAGCATTTTCAACAGCGGCTTTGGGCAAAAGCCGGGAATTAGATGGCTAGGCATTTCACTTCTGCAGAGCGAACTGCAAAACGATAACGAGCTTAAAGAAACCGACATACGCCAGTAGCCCTGCGCCACGGTTGACAGCGCAGAAAACGCGAGTGCGGAATAGAGGAGCAGTCAACATCATTCGCGAGGAGCGCTGGAGAGGGGCTGACGTTGCCAAACTCATCAGCGAGCGGGAAAGCGCCGACGGCTGAGGAAACAGCATACTCAACAGGCTCCGCATATAAAGCACCCGCAGCTGCGAGACGACTGGTAACGTCAACAGCGTATACAATTTACATAAAATTATGACACGCATTCTTCTGTAAATTCCCAGCCCGGCAATATCTAGACTGGTCGAACGAGTAGTCGGCGACAAGCGCTGCGACGCGTGGTCTCGCCAGACCCGGAGGAGCGAACGGAAACGCTACGTATAGAAAGCACCAATATTAGGCCATCAAGCCGAACCGAGATAATACTGACCTCGCGCGAAGGGCACAAGTCTTCGTACGCGTGGCTACATTAGCCGCTCCCCGCGACTGCGGGCAGCCGCCGGTCAATAGGTCTTCGGCGCCGAAGGTGTAAATAATCACAGCCCCCGTGCTTCCGGTGTTGTGAGTAGTCCACCCTGGTAGTCATTTGGCTCATACCGATCAACGCCGTGAAACAACATTACGGAGACTCCCCGCATCTTGTGAGTTGCCTTATTTTTAGAGACCGTTGGTACTTTAATTTGATGCACTCAAAATTTAATAAAGATTAGTATCTTAATAGAGTTTCGAAACGAAAGTAAGTCGGCCGAGTCCAGCCCAATCCAGCGCTCGTCTATGTTCTGTTAGTGGGTGCGGTCCACAGCCTCAATCCTGAACCGAGTGCATGCCAAAACAGATTATGAAAATACTTGAGAATATTAAAGTTTCCGGAATTGTAATGATTAAGAAGCGGACATATCACAGTCTCTGTTTAGACGGTATCAGTTGTACTTTGGGATTCGAGTTTCACGGGAGCTGTATGCTGTGGCAGTTGCTGTGCACGCACGCCCCTCTGTGGCTATCGAATAGTCTGCTGTGCATTAACAAACTTGTTTTACTAGACTTGCTATGATTTTGAGTTGATGGGAATTAAAGACGAGGTCGATAGAAGATTTGATTTAGGTTTGAAGAAGAAGAGTTAACTCTTTACTGCTGCCGTGCTGTCTCGTTACGTGCGCTTTGTTTGCGGCAAAGGAGAAGTCACTAAAGTCCAACTGTAACAGTAAGTTATGAAAGTGTGGCTATCTGGAGGTAGAGCTGAGTTTTCCACTCATTATTGATATTTCGGAATTTTGGCGGACGAGGCTCTTTTTTGCAGCTCATTACGCTGCAACGCCTACGCCGCTAAGGAGCGGCGTAGGTCTGCTCTTCGCGTGTAATTAGACGCCGTTACCAATGCGCAGCAGCGGCTCATGCACCAATTTACTGGGGCCGCAAACGCAGCACGAGAAATTGTGCCAGTCTTTGCCTACTCGCGACAAATACCGGTGTATCGGGAGCCTCAAATCTAGTGAGTCGCTGCGGCACCAATACACGCAGGTGTGCCGAGGGTAATAATAAAAATAATAATAATGCACTTGATAAAGCGCCCTCAGAGAACTCAATCTCTCTCTCTAGGCGCTTTACATTTGCTGCGAAGGGAAATGCAATTGAATGGTGAGTAATATCATGGGTAGCGGATTGCGTCAGCATTGACGAATGCCCTTAATTAATACGTCAAGTCCGCAGCGTAAAGCAGTCTATTCCCAAGCCACCGACATGAGCGTACAGCGTATGTAGTGTGTATACAGGTACATGTGTTTCTCGTGCACATGAGTGTACAGCACCGGTTATAACATACAATTCATTCGAAGCCCAAAGCATCTATTACTAAATTGAATTATTAAATGGCTAAAAATTAATAAAATTACTAAATTATAAAAGATAGTTTACAAGAGCTGGGCTTATTGTGCCCCTAACCGCAGATAATGACATTACTGGTTCCTAATCATTGTAATAGAACCTGCGAATAATGTATAGGCACTCATAAGCTGGCTGATGGTGCACGCCATTGTTTCAATACAAAGGTCACCAAGAATTAACTGAAACGAAGCAGAATTAGGATTTACGCCTAACCTGACTGTATTGCAAAATATTTACGATTAACCGGCAGCAATGCAGCCCAAGTTAGCGAGTGTTTTGCTGAGAAAAAAAAATACAGGTCAACTACCTAAAGAAGTGACCCCAGCCTCATACCCACGAGACAAATATTAGTAACACGCAGGGAACGAATCATAAATCAAGTCTAGACTAACGCAGTAGGCAACTTTTTGAGAATATTTCACAATATAAATAAACCAACGTAAAAGCCAAAAATGGTCGGAGTGTGTTATCCAATAGGAAGTAAAATTTCCAACGTGCATACATCTTGCATGCTTGTTTGCAGTAACATAGCTCCTATTAGAAATCACGTTTATAAAATTATCACTTGTGTTTGGTTGAGCTGGTCTATAGATATATTGAAGTCTCATACGAAGCGACTTCCACTAATAAGGTTTTGATTTTTCTTTTCCAATAGAGGATTTTTAATAGGTAGTGGCTACGCGTCCGCATCCGCGTCCGGGTGCCAATTTCGGACGGCTAGACATACGGGTGCCGGATGAGCAGCCTACTCCGGCACCCAAAGTTCCTCGTCTGGCTTCCGCCAGTATTCATCTATATACCTGATAAAGACCTCGGATATGGCTACCCAGATGTCACGAGTTTCCGGGTCAGTTGGTTCATTCGAGTGGATTCTTCAGTCCCTATTCTTGCTTGTTCCTGTGCTATAACAATAAGAAGAAATAATAAATATATAATAAGAATAAATAATAAGAATGGCAAGGTATTTTTTTTAGCGTCGCCAGAGAGCCAAATATCTTTCCAGGAATTTTACGTACGCTGTAAAGGAAGCATACTTTCCCTTGAAGAACTAAAAAAAAATGATTGAGAGAGACTAACTGGTGAGACGTCGTTGGATGTCGTAATGTAAGTCGGTATACGGGCTTTTGATGCGTATGAATACATGTATTTAAAATGAAAGCGACGATTCACAAAGCAACGACACGGAAGCACCGCGGTGATTTAGAAGGCGTGTATCATCTCCCCGAGACGGCTCGCAGCTCGCCAGCACGCAGCCGCTCAGACCGGCGTCTCTCTTTCCGCCTCTCCCGTTCTGCCTCCGTAATCAGTCGCCGCTATTCAGTGGCGGGCTGACGGACCGCGCCTACGCACCGGCCCGTTCGTAAGCTACATCCAACCGCTGTTCAACGGGCGGTTAGCGGAGGACAATACCGGTCAGTTCCTGCGGCCTGCGTCCAAGCCGCGGTAGCTGAAGGCCTCTACAGGAATTTTTGAGGTTTGTTAGTGGGCAGAGCTTAAGGAGCGTTATGTTTGACCGCGAAAAAATTGTCACAAGGCGGCTGACATATTTCAACAGTAAATATAATTCATTTGTATTTGTATAAAATGAATTAATTATATTTACCATTAAAATGTATCTCATAACAATTTCTTCTAGTCAGCATACCACCTAGTCGAAGTGTTCCGCAAATGCATGCGTTCGACGGACCGTAGTGGATCGATGCAGTCAATACCTAGGTTAATACTGCGTATGAAAGTCTAGTTCCCTACTTGTTCAAATGCTAGAGTGTCTCGTGATGTCTCGTGATGATCGCGCATGAGACGAATGCAGAGGCGCACTGTTGCGTCCCGAAAAGTTGCGCCCTGCTCAGTTGTGCTCAGTTGTATCGCAAAGGTGAATCCACTTAGTGGACACATAAAAGCGAAAGCTGCCAAGGCACCTGTGACTCCAAAACGAACAGTGCCGAGAGCCACAGTACTAAGTGCACAGCAGGCATATATATGTACAAGAAAGTACGTATGCTATATACCCTCGAAGCCAAGCCTTTCCTTTTTAACTCGGAGAACGATGGGCGATGACGCCATTGGACTTTAGCAGTAGGTTAAGAATACCGAGTGATGTCGAAGGTGGTCTTGCGCGTGGAGCGGTCCCCGTCACTGATTACTCGAATCCTGAACGCTTGAGTGCTGGCCTTCATGGACGACGGAGCTCGGAGGAACGACTCGAGAAACCGGCTACCCAGGGACTTTAGAGCTCGCGTTATTCCACGTCCCACGTGGGATGTTGTTCGTAGGCTCCCTCTAGGCTCGAGCCCTCGGTAAGTTGAGACGCGCTTCCTTGAGCGAGTCCCCATTATGCAGTCACGCTTACTTTCGGCGTTAGTTTGCTCATATTCCGGGACAGCACCGCGGGTCACCGTCAAAGATTGCTGCAGCCGAGGTTCGCCATTCGCATTCGCTGTGCCTGAATCGTTGTTACTCCGCGTTCCATTGTAGCCACGATGTGCCTACGGTTCCCCACTAGTACTGCTTAGTTCCTTGACATTGCTGGCGCATTCGATCGTGTTTGCTATACAGAGATAAACAAAACGATCGGACCTCTGGTGCTAGCCTTTCGACAGCCGTGCGGCTTTGAGCCAGCGTAGCTAGGACAGGGAGATCAAGCAAGATATGCCGTATCCCCTGGTCCGCGTTACAACGTTACCTATTGGAGCCCTAAGCTCCCTCAGACGAATACTTAGTGTCTCTCCGTAGAACAATTAATAACCCTTAAAGGCTTATCTCAGAAGCCAGCCTAGTGTTACAAACGTCGTGTGGATGCACCTGAACTCACGTACTTAGCCGCAAGAGCGGCCTATGTAATGGCTGATTGCCTTTGCAAATGGATCACAGACACCGGTGAATGCAGACTCCTCGAAACGCGACTGCAGCGAGTCGTAGGTGATGCACTGATTCGCGAAGTGTGTCGACTGTAGCACACAGCACTGTGGCAATCAAGATCAATCCCATGCCAAGTGCATGCCCTTAACGTAGAACGGACGGACACTCCAAAACAACTGAGGGGCCACATGTGTATAGCACCAGCCCTGGAGAATAGCCATTCATTTTGAAGTCTGAAATGTGAAACTGCTCAGTGCACAAATGTGTGAACATCCACGCTGGTTTTCAGGCAATGTAAGCTGAGCGTGAACACTCTTATTTCTTTCCAACTATTATATTATTTATTTATTTTGAGGATTCAGAGAAACTAGAATTATTTGAGAAATATGTGTGCAGTAAGAACGCGATGCTCTGATAGGGAATTCCAGAAAAGACACTTTGATAAACTAATGACACATCTCAAATCATTGGGGCAGCGGACAGGAACAGCGAGTCTGTGAGTCTGAATTCTAACTGACTTGTAGTCATTACCCACCTTTGTTGTTTAGGGGAAGCCGCCTGACTTTCTGGCTTTTATTCACTGCTCAACGAGAGAGAGCGGCAATCCTTCAGAAACTCGTAACGAAGTAAAACTTGCTGCGTTTTCTAAATAGTCAAACTCCAGGTGAAGCAATTTCTAAAGGACCTGCATTGGGTGCAACGATTATTGAAAGCCAGCCAAGAGATGAATTGGTTAGTACAGTTTTTGAAGTTATTAGCTCATGAATCGTCGAAGTTCACAATAGCAACAATGTAATAAAATTAGAGGGCCGTGGCGTGACCCATATTTCTAAAGTGAAAAGCTCGAGACATAGGTGGGCCTCAAAAACTCGATCAGTACTATTTACTTTTACTGATCTCCAGTGCCATTGCCATTTGCCAAACGAGTGCGGGATTTGACCTTGATATCCTCAATGTACGGCTTCTGACTGCGTACAATTGCCGACACACGCACTAATTAAAAAGGCCTTTAGACATATTTAAATGTCAAACCTCACCGTATCACCAAACTTTGCACTCGTTTTGACATTTCATAAATAGATGGAAGATTCCATGAAAAGGAAGGTTCATGTTTATGCCCATAGCGAGAGCAGAAATAGGCGATGTACATAAATGCTCAACTGCAGCTATACTTGTAACGTGTTATCACCGACTGAAGGACCAGGATTTTTAAGTTATCAATCGATTCATAAATGATACTTTATCCTAAAATCCTGTGTTCTTTTTGGTTAGCAAGAAATTTAATTGGCAATCTGAAATTTAAGCCGCAGGCCAACACAGCTTCAAAACCAGATCCATCCGTAGCCGGATCCATCCTGATCGACTCAACGACCTCATTTTGCCTGCGGCAGGTCCATTTGCAAGGACGCGATAAAATATGGCCGATCCACAAACTTCGCAGGCTTCCTTTAAGTTGGTAAGCCGTAACTTTTAACCAAACATACGCCGGTTAGTCTCGACTCATTGGATTAATTGGCGTCTATTCTAACTGTGTGTTATAGTCTATTTTTGCTTTAGCTGGACTATTCGCAATTCAGTATTTTCGCTTATCTTTTAGATTTCTGAGCAAAATTGATTCGTGAATAAACAATAATCATTCGTCCGCCGTCAAGGCAAATTAAAAGAGCAGCCGTCTGCCGACTCTGTTGTAACGTATCTCTGTCTGTGACTCCACAAAGCCACACCGTGAATACAAGTGGTACGCTGGAGAGTACTGAAAGCCTAAACGGCTTTCGGTTCACATACGGTTGCCAACAGACTTCATGGCATTTAACAAAGAGAAAGTGAGTAGCATGGCTGAGCTCGGACGGCAGTCGAGGATGTGTGTCCTGCATAACTGAAAACTCATAGCGGCTAGAAAGGTTTCGCCCGAGTTGGAAGCATAAGAACAGATGTCGTTGCATAAGAATTATGAAGCGAGTTTCACTCTCTATGACGTACAGAGCGAAGGCGTCTGTCACCAGCAGTCTTTAAGCGAGAGAATTGAACAATTAATTCACTTTTGTCCATCGAGGACCTGAGGACGCGAAAAGTCTGGTCCGTGAAATATTGGCTTAGGCATGTCTCTTACAAGGCACAAAGCTATAGTGTAAATGAAGCTGTATAAAAGTCACAAGAAGGCACCTCAAAAAGCTTCACATATGTTTCTTGATCTACAAAGACTCCACAAGTTGGAATGCATGCAAGTCACATACGATGCCGAGGTTGATACATTTTTCATGTCTTGATATTTTTCCGGTTTACATCCGGATTAGACCTGGTTTGCATGATCATTTATTCTCAAAGTGTCGCCTCAAAGTGTGAAAGTGTCGCCAGAACTTCTGATCCCATTTCTAACGTGTCATCATGTCTTTTGAAAGATATAATAATAATAATAATAATGCACTTGATGAAGCACCCTCAGAGAACTCAATCTCTTTCTAGGCGCTTTACATTTGCTGCAAAGAGAAACGCGATTAAATCGTGAGTAATATCATACTTGATATGTAACATGAGTAACATGGTTAGGGGTGACATGCACAAGGTCAGAATGCAAATGTGGTTAGTGGCAGCATGCGAACTGTCAGCACGCGTAAGCACTAGAAGGACGAATCACAGGGATCCGCTAAATTCTGCCCTAAATAGATGTTTTTTAAGTTCTTTTTAAAGGTATCCTGAATAAATTGTCGATTGTTGGAACTAATTATATGTATATAGATATTTTCTTGAAATTCCCTCATAACTGTACGCCGCTGTGAAATAGACTTCTCTGTACTATGGATGTTGACTTGTTCCGCCGTGTTCCGCTACTGTCGGCATACCGACGTGCGTTAGTGCAGCACCGATTAGTCACTAGACGAGATTCCAAGGCTCAGGGCTTTGCAGTTATTAGTTGCGCATCGGCTGCTATTAGCGCCGTTACGAGCGCTGCGTTTTCGGCCTAGTTCGTTCCGAGTGTGGAAGCAACCACACCCTGCTTGTAACACTGCAACTCTGTTGAAGAAGGAAGGGAGGAGAGGAAAGCGTTCGCACGGCCCGGCAGACTAGTAGAAAGGGGAGGGGATGGTGGTGACGCAACACGACCCGTCGATTTGTCGGCAGTGCGAGCTGTCGGCAGCACAGGACGAAGCTGCTGAACCCTGCAGTTGGCGGTCCTAGAACTGGGTAAGTCGTGTCCTTAGGCGAAGAGCGAGCGCAGCAACTCCTGGCAAAGCAAAAACTAGGGCTACACGTGAAAATGTACTGGTACGTAAACTCATACTCACTTGCTAGACGTGTAACTCTTCTACGTACGTACGTACGAACGCCATAGTTACTATCTAGGCATATCCTAAAATACCACGGAAATACCGTAAACATAAGGAAGGATCCGTGGCATTAAAATCCATGTCGGTATTAAAATAACCTCTCTGCTATGGCTGCCTGGATTAGCGTCTCATGAAATAGGATGATTGATTAAGAGCCACATCAATCAGCTTCATAACATTGCTAAAATTCGGGCTTGTTTGGATAAGGATACCACGTCCAAGTTGGTCCATGCATTCGTGACATCCCGTCTCGACTTCTGCAACTCACTGCTTACTGGCCTACCAGCATGTGCGATCAGACGATTGCAGCTGGTGCAAAACTCTGCAGCTAGGCTTGTCTGTCGTGAGCGTCGCAGTTGCCACTTACTCCACTTCTCGCCGACCTGCACTGGCTACCAGTGAGGCAACTGATTGACTTCAAGGTTTTGTCGCTCACTTTTAGGTCCCTTCATTCTATGGCTCCAGCCTATCTTTCAGATATACTACCCCATCAGGCCAAGCATCGTACCACTCGCTTTTCGGAATCCAACAGTCTAGAAATACCTCGTACAAACCTTAAATCCTTTGGAGACCGTGCATTTAGCTCGTATGCTCCCAAAGCCTGGAACTCCCTCCCGACCTGCGTCAGAACATCCCCTGACCTGACCACATTTAAAAGAAACTTAAAAAAACACCTATTTAGGACAGCATTTAGTGGGTCCCTGTGATTCGTCCTTGATGTGCTTATGCTTGCTGACACTGTGCATGCTGCCACTAACCACATTTGCATGCTGACCCTGTGCATGTCACCCCTAACCATATTATTCATTTGTTTGTTTTTCAAGCATGATTTTACTTACTATTGTATTGCATATCACTTTGCAACAAATTTAAAGCGCCTAGAAAGAGATTAAGTTCTCTGAGGGCGCTTTATCAAGTGAATTATTATTATTATTAGTAATCACTATCAATCAATCACTATCAATCACTATCTTTGATAGTTGAAGTATTGCTGCATTTAAGCAAGGCATCATTAAGCGTCCTGTTTGCAAAGACGAAGCGTTTGCTTTGCGAAATATAGAGTCAGAAAACGTATGGACTTACTATCTTTATTATTTGTGTATGAGAGTCATTAATTTATGTTTTGCTCTGCTATCGTTGGCATACCTGTGTATCACCAGGTTAAGCATCCGATTTTCGGAATTTAACTGCTTACCCATACCTCGTACAAATCTTAAATCCTTTGGATACCGTGCCTTTAGGTCGAAAGCTCCTAAAGCCCGGAACTCACTCCCGACTTTCGTCAGGACATCTCCCGAGTTGTCCATATTTAAAAGGAACTAAAATGCATCTATTTATCACAGAATTTAGTGGGCCCACGTGATTCATCCTTTATAAAGCTTATGCGTGCTGACACTGTGCTTGCTGCCACTATCCATACTTGCATGCTTACCGTGTGCATGTCACCCCCTAACCATATTATTCTTGTTTATTCAGCCCGCTACCGCTAACGATTCAATCGTGTTTCCTTTACAGCAATTTTAAAGTGCCTATAAAGAGATTGAGTTCTCTTAGGGGGCTTTATCAAATGTATTATTATTATTATTATTATTATTATTATTATTACATTGGTGTTGCTTTCACTAATCGGTGGTCGTGCTTCGGGGCGCTGGCTCCACAAGCGTTCTGTCACGCGGCTGGTGAGATCTAGCAAATTTTAAGCGCTCCGTTTTTTTAAAGATTAGATTCGGAATCGCTAGACTGCGAGACAAAATATACAGTTCAAGAACGCCATAATCCATTTCGAGCAAGAAGAATAACTCCACAGGCGAGACCAAACACAATGTCAAGGCCTATCGCTGGGGCCAAGGCCGATGACTACTTGTACAGCCCCTGTAGCTGTGTAGGCGGTCTGCTCGGTACATTTACGTCCGCAGCGCTTGACCCTTAAACGTGGTGCAAGCTCTTAAAGCAAGTGTACGACATGAATGCCAGCCAAGAAACAGTTGAATTCTACGATGCGGCGATTCAAACAGCTATTGCAGCTGGAAAGGTGTGTTTCCCTATTCCAGACTGCCAGCGTCCTTCGCTACCGGTGCTGGGATGCTTCGGCCACAAACGTACTGAGCGTATAACCTCGCTGCACACAGCAAAGGCTAAATTAGTAGGATTTTTATTGGTAGGATTTGGAAATTCTAACTTTTTATTATTCTGTATATGCTCCCCAAGCCTGGAACTCACTCCCGACTTCCGTCATGACATCTCCTGACTTGGCCACATTAAAAAAATGCTAAAAACGCATCTATTTATGACAGCATTTAGTGGGTCTCTGTGATTGGTCCTTTATGTGCTTATGCGTGCTGAGACTGTGCATGCTGCTACTAACCACACTTGCATGCTGACCCTGTACATGTTACCCCTAACCATGTTATTCTTGTTTTTTACTGAGCAAGCTACCAATAACCATTCGATCGTGCTTCCTTTGCAGCAAATGTAAGGTGCCTAGAAAGAGATTAAGTTCTCCGAGGGCGTTTTATCAAATGTATTATTATTATTATGGCACTTGCTCCTGCTCACCCCTGTCTAGCCGTCTTCCATTGTGTCGCCCACTTACGGCCTCTCGGAATGTCGCTGTGTATACCAGCTAGGATACTCGCAAATATGTTGTCTCAGACTTGGTTATAGGCATTGACGTTTTCGGTAACTTGGTCTTGCGCACTTGGTGCTCACAAGATGCACGTCCATACCACTACGAAGGCGAGGCTGCCGCCAGATACAGTACGAAGAGCCCACGAATATATAGCCTATCATTGTCTTGCCGCGATTTATTTTTTCTAAGTTTTTACGACGCAGATGCAGTTCGTTGAAGTTGTGTGGCTCATTGGAGATTGTATGCAGCAATGCAGAAGATGAAAGCCCTCATAGGATCCATGAAGGCAATACAATGCTTTCGTAGCTTACGACCCAGCTTCGTTTCCTCGGAAAGCACCAGCCACCCGCTATATGCAAACTTTAACTTTCGGCTCCGAGGCTGTTAAGTGCCTACCAACTCTATTGCTATAGCCAACTATTAACTCTTGCAATAAGACTTTCTTGCGATCCATAATTTTGATATTCAAGCAAAGGTTAATGCACTATGCCTGGGCTAAGTCATCATGTCTGAACCACTATATAATGCTGTTCAGTACCATACTGGCAGATTCCAGACCAGTTCATGTGCCTAGCTACTATTCCATGATTTGTTATGTTTGCATGCTTAGGCAGAGTGCCTCCATGTCCGTACCATATTCGATTTGCCCTTTTCTTAGTCTGCTAGCATTGCTGAATGCAGCCACTGGCTGAACCAATTCCTTTGCAGATAGCTCGACAAGGGGCAGAAGCTAGTATTTCAATCGCTCAGAAAGATTCATATGCAGATTTGGTCACAGAGACGGACCGAAACGTTGAGACCTTTGTAATCGGCAGACTAAAGGAGAAGTTCCCATCGCATAGGTATGTAGGCTGATGATGAATCCAAGTGTTTAAGAAGCATCCCCTCCTTACCTTAAATGGTATTGAAGCAGGATCCGTGTCATGAACACTCTGATTCTGACCTTCTGATAGGATTATGTGCATGTATATATCCGAAGAGTCCCAGATGCTGGGTGTGCATATGCCGTGTCAACGTGAAGTACATGCTCAGCATGAATACGTCTTTGATAAGTTTACAAAGATTAGGAAGGATGGCATATTTTAGGCACCATTCAGTTGGTTGCTGTCACTTACCAAATGCCACCAATGCTCAATTTAAGATAGTCAAAGAATCCAAACACGGCTTTAGGATTCAATGTGTCTACATTTTCTTCTCGATAGAACTTGAAGCAAATGAATTTCACCGGACTTAGTTATTAAGCCATTACAGAACTAGCTTGATTACATTATTAAGCTCTCTTTGACTACTTAAAGTGTGCTTATGCATGTCTGTGTGTATGAATTTCCGCCTGTGATTTCAAAAAGCCACAGAGACTAAGATAATGTTACACCGAAGAGCTTTCTATATGGCACTTAAGTCTTAGCAGCTTGTGATTCGCAAACTGTCTTGCAACTCGAATAGAAGAAGTGCTCGTGTGGGGTTATTCATTTGTCACCATCACTGGCTGCTGCTGATTTTACATGAATACCACCTGTTTGCATTACTGCTGCCAGCTTTGTGTCGGACTGATAGCCTGTGCAATTATACCGTTCATTCATGCTTCAGCAACGTCGCGTATCGTTTCTTATTCAAATCGGCCGCAAACAGTTAGAGCTATATTTACAGTGCATTCAAGCCTTTCAGCAGATGACTTGTAATATTGGCTCCTGAATTTTTTCTTATATTATGTTGATACCGAGACTCACTTAGTTTTGCTGGGCAGAAGAAAACAAATGCAGCTGTTTGGCCTTTCTGCCATTGGAGGAAGCAAGGCAAGTGGCTATTTTCTCATATTCAGGCTAGCAAGTAGCACAAAAGATATCGCTACAGTTCTTACTCAAGTGATCGTAGCCAGATGTGATTGATGGCAGGCAAGCCTGCTGGAACGGTAATTTAACACTGTAAAAATCTGTAAAACTAAAAATCACCGAGGTACCCATCTTTGGATTGGATGCAATGGGTATTTGTACCTGTCGTTTGCCACGAGACACACTCTCTGGCCATTGGCTGGCTTTGCAACCCCATCCCCTAGCTAATTGCAACCAGCGATCGAGTGTAAATGTGCATGCTGAACTATGTTCATGAATAAGTGACCTTTTGACCTCCAGCTATGCAACGTAAATTGGATCTAGACCAACGACTAAGGGGATCTGTCTTTGTTTGGCTCATGAGTGAGGTGCTTGCCTTTAACGACCAGGATCGTTGGCTCGAGCCCTATGGCATATGTAAAGCACCTGAGTAGAGATCAAGCTCTCTTAGGGTGCTTTAAAAATGAAGCATTTTAGTCTATTGGTAATTTTGTTTGAGCTTCCCTACTTAAATGGTTTTGATTCGTAGTATAGTATATAGTATAGTATTGTATAGTATAGTATTGTAATCAGTGGGTCACTGTCGATTTACTTTGTCAGGCCGATAGTTACTCACCAACTAGGCTAGCTGTAATAGACGGCAGGTCTCAGCCAAGCGTAGGTACCCGGCCACCCCTGAAATGCTTATTTGAAGTGCTTTTGCCTGTAGCAATACAAGGTTGTGATTCTATCCCACTTATGAAATCTCTAGCCAATGAGCTACTTGCTCAAGGTTCCAGTTGATCGCTGGGTCCTGCTTGCCTACTGGGTCAGCCCATTAACCAGTCAACTGTTGCAAGTCTATGACAGTAATGGCAGCTGAATGACCAGGCAGCAATTCGTGCTTAGTGCAATGTCAATACCCGATGAGCCTGTAGCTTTATAGGTGAGGAGTCGACAGCTGGTGGGGCAAAGTGCCTGCTTACGGACAACCCAACGTGGCTTATAGATCCTATTGATGGCACAACGAATTTTGTCCACGGGTAAGTTTTTGTGAAATGCCAAGTTAGTCGGATTGCTTGCAAGCTATATGTCACATCATCAGCATTTTAATAACTATTGCAGGTATCCATACTATGCTGTATCTATAGGACTTTATGTGAATCAAAAGGTTAGTGTTCAGTGTTTTTTCTGGTGTTAGTAAAGTTAGTGTGCTTTGCAGGGTATACGATGCACTAGTGTGTAATCGTGTAGCTTCAGAAATTGTGTTATTGTCCTTAGAGGTGATTTGGTGAATTGTCTAAAGCTTTACAGAAATCGTTATTGAATAGATTATGAAGAGCAATCTCTTGTCTTGTTGTGGGTTGGGAGCTTGGAAAAAAGTTGCTCTGATCTTTTAAGTTTACTTAGAACTGGCTTCTAGTTAATATCTGAGCTTCTCGAGACTTTTTAGTTAATTCTGCTGTAGGCCTGATGTTTTTTCTTAGTATTTGCCCCGGAATACCTCGTCACTCCCTTTCGAAAGAATGGTGATATATTCTTGGATCCTTTACATTCACATATCCCACTGTAGATCTCGTTACAATCAGTTGGTCTACCTTCCATACTACGTTCAAATGCAGTGCTGGAATATTTTTTTTAATTTTCACTTGAATCTTGTTTAATGGTTCCTTACTAGTTAATGGTTACATAGCAACCGGTATTGTAAAGCCTATAATGTGTAGTACTAGTTGACAAACAATTTGTGACCATCAGAATGACACTTCCAAAGCTACAGTAATATATTATAGTAGCTGTCGACTTTGAAATTGACATAAGAAATTGACTAAAATGTGAAACATTGGTTCACAAAATGAAATGCATAGCTGCAAACAAGTTATTTACCTTAATTTAGCATTGTTCATGGGTGGTCAGCAAAAGAAGGGGTGGGGTTTGTCGATGTGGAGTTAAGAACTGGTTGTTGTTCGTGTTTGGTTCGCCATCGAAAATTATCCTGTAGCCATTTAACAAGATCTGACCTAAAGAGGATAGTGTGAGGATCTCTCACTGGTTGTAGTGCCAATTCTACCACTGTCGAATAATGCTAAACCTGAGGCAAGGTGCCACTGGTGTACATGCAGCTTATCTGATGCCCCACTAATCCAGCTACAGTTGTGGTAGCATTGCTAAGCCACAAAATGCCTTCGAGTACTGCTTTGCAATAAATGTTGTGTTCAAAAATCTGTGACAGTCTGTTGTCGATCGCAAGGAAATGCTGTAATCTGCTTTTTTAGCTAGACTGTCTCCATTTAGAAAGGTGATATTGACATTGATTGACCTTAATTATCCTTTGTTCAAGCCTAGCCTGTGACCGGATAAGTAGAACTGGCCCAGAGTTTTGTGGCTGGGTGACTGCTGGGACTGCATTTGAAAATTAGATGCCTAAATTAGTGGGAATAATCTCGTCGTGTATGTTTTTCAGTACCACCTACACAGGGTTTCTATTGTAAGGTCGAGGAAAAAGTTCGTGTGACATATTTTTCGTGAAGCCATCATTAAATTCATTAAATTAATTAACTCATTAAATTATTTTTAAAATCACGGTGCACAAACTTTTTTCTCAACCTTTCTATTAGGGTTTCTATTATTATTGCTAATATTTGTAGCTGGATTTTAGTAGCAGCTTTCCCACTCTGTTTAGTGCTGCCTGTCTCTGGTTTCACATTTGGCATCAGGTTTTTCCATTTTGTTTCGCTGAACTTCAATGTGGGGCATACCACTTAAATGGCGTGCATGAGCATAGCTCACGGTTCGTGCTTGCAGAGGACGGTTTTTGCTCGCCTAAGCTTCAATACCTTAGATTGTGCTCCACCTGCCTGGCTGAGCTGCTTCAGCAGCAGGAGAGTGTGGCATGCCATTGCGCTCTCCTCTCGATGGGGGGCACTTGCTGCTCCGTCGATTTGCTTTCGATATTTTGCTTTTTAATGTCTTCTAGCAATGATAAGTGGCTGTAGCTAGCTCCAGCCCCTGCCAGCCCTGGCTGCCACCATAGCGATGGGCCATACTCTTTATGGTGGCAGCCTGATTGCAGGCTGAGGATCTTGCCCCCCCCCCCCGAGATGTCTTAGCTATGCTAACCAGCCTGAGCCCGGGATCTTGCCCTCTTCCCCGAGATGTCGAAGCTGTGCTAACCACTTCGGCTGCTGTTTGGCGCCGGCGTGGCGATCTGTGCAATTGTGCGAATAAATAGAGATGCCTTTGTGAAAGCATGATGTAAAACGAGCGACCACAAGGCACCCAGAGCCCCTATTCTGGCTTCCTACAGAAGCCGGCATAATCTAGTGAGTTATCCTTCGCGAGCACTTTGGAGCTAAATCTTTCTCACTGTGTCTGAGTTAGTCGTGCCTGGCTCAGAGCCAGGCACGACGGTGGAGCTCTTGTGCTTTCCCTTCACCGAGTGCTGCCGTCGGGTGGTGAGTTGCCGTTTGCGCTGCTGCTGCTCCTGCTTCTGCTGGAGCTCGGCAGCATTCCGTGACCGATCCGAAGTACTCCGATATATATTACAGCCTTTGATTGGCCTCGTGTACAATGTGCCTCAAGACAAGGTGTACAGCGCCATTGCTGGACAAGGGGCTTACTGCAATGGCCGGCGTATCAGCGCAAGACACACCGAAGGTATGGGTACTAGTGGGCACTAGACAGGCACAGCTGCCCTGCATGTTGTCAATCAGCCGGTCCTTGGAATTCCTTCCTCGTGGACCTAAAGCATGTTTTGGTCGCTTTATTGTGGTTAGATTCACGCGGCTCAGCATTTAGTGGTGGCCGAGAAAGCTTTAAAGCAGAGCCATGCATAGTAAACTTTCAGAGCAACACTCAGCACGCAGAAGCTATTGTGACAGCGCAACTGCCCGAGATGTGCACACAGGGTCCGGCTGGAGAGTGGGGCTTTAGATCGATTCAACCATGACTGTCCTCCGAAAAGCATTGGGTTAATGACATTGACCTTGACATAGGAAGTACCAACTCGTTGCGCTTTTGCCCTGATTGATTTGGCAAGCTCTCTGATTTAGGTCACTTTTTTGTGCCAATTTTCATCTTATGCATTACATCAGTGGGTTGTACCGTTAGGCTGAAGTATTATGGCGCCTGCTGTATGTGCTACTTTTAAGGGTGTTAATCTGTTTGCTGTGTCACTTTCATTAGCTCGTCCTTATGCATGAATCACATCGATTGAGTGATTCTGCATCTGCAACTTCAGCTTCCAGCTTGCCAGGAGCCACTTGACTGCAGTTTATCTGTGGAGTGCGAGTGACAGCTAGTTGAAGTATAATCTACCAATCTGCTATATACAGTAGAGGGAGACATTTTGCCCTCACTCGTAAGGCAGAAACGAGTGCGATCAAAAGAGCTGATTTGCATATGCAGGCCTGACTTCCCTAGGCGTGGGCAGGACCTCAGTCGAATGGCTGACAAGATCAGCTCGTGAAATAAAGGCTAGTCAATGAGTTTTTAAATCAATGCATTAGTCCACTGGAAGGTACTATACATATTAAAGGGAGGACAAATGCAAGCGAATTTGGGGAAGTCGACTTCCAGAAACATGGCTGCTAGTTGCAGCGGTGGGAGATGCAGTGCAGGGCGATAAGTGCTAGGCTGCTGTGAGCACTGAGTGCTGAGGATTAACCAATTAGCTAGCTCAGCTGTCAGCACTCGGTGCGCTATACAAAACTCTCCTGAGTAACACCCACATGGTCTTTATGACTTTGTGGAGTTACTGACGGAGATACATTACATTACATTACATCCCAGTGTCGTGCTTGCGCAAGGCAAGTGTGCTTTTGCAAGTGTGCTGGCGCTCGATGATTCTACTAAGTTTGGCCCTTGCCTGGACTCCGAGATGCCTGCAACTGCAGGTGCTTGCATGGCTTTAGGTACCCTGCTGAACCACGCCTTTGGCATTTGCATAAATCTGTGTGTGTGTGTGTGTGTGTGTGTGTGCTCATACGTCTGTGGGGGTGAGCATGCGTGCGCACAATATTGATGATCGTGTATGTCTGTTTTATCTTTTAACGCTGCAGTTTTTTTTTATTTCCTATACGTCCCTCCTTTTCTTTTAGATTTAAGCAGTGCACTTATCATCACGGAGTTTGGCTCTTCCAGAGATCCCGACTTCACAAAATTTAAGCTTCGAAACATGGAGAATATTATAATGAAAGCGCACGGGTATGTGTTCGTTTTATTTGTCTTTCGTTCCTCGGTAATGCTGGTCGCTATGCAATGACGTGGATGCACCGGTTTCAAGTTTGGTTTCAGCTGCTTCTACGGCCTTAAGCATTCGTAGCATGTGCCCAAGCTGTGGTTGAAGGAGGTCTTTGAGGGCGCTAGCCAATGCTTGCAAGAGCTGCTCGGATGTATCACGTGACGTGCAGTGCTCTCTGTGGCTTCTCACCATGGCCAGAACTAGTTTCTATAGGTCGGCAGCGGCTATCTCTTCTGCTAGTGGTGGGCTCGTAAATCAACACCTACAACAACGATAATGTGGAGCCCTCGTTTGTGAGCCGTGCCGGGAAGAAGAACTTATCCGTCCCTCTCTCACTGCATGCATAGTCACATTTCGTGAAGACGATGTAGGGCTTTTGAGTTACATTAAAATGTTTTAGGTGCACTAGCTAGCCAATTGCACTTTGGAATCTTTTTGGTATGCAGTATCTGAAGTACTAATGCTTGCGACTCCTTTTTCTTTTGCTTGGATGTGATCGAACTCAATGAGTGGCAAAGACTTTTGCCTCCAGAGAACCAGGGGTTTGACACACGCGACCAAGAGCATGTTTTCAGATGTGTCCTAATAATCATAATAGTAATAATACATTTGTTTTGGCACCCTCAGAGAACTCAGTCTCTGTCTAGGCACTTTGCAAATGCTGCAAAGGAACACGATCAAATGCTTAGTGGTAGCATGCTCAAGGACAACAAGCATAGCATGGTTAGAGGTGACATGCATAGGATCAGCATGCAAATATGGTTAGTGGCAGCAGGCACTGTGTCAGCACACACAAGCTGATGAATAGATGCGTGTTTAGCTTCTTTTTATGTGGTCAAGTCAGGGGATGTCGTGACGCCAGTCGCAAGTGAATTTCAGGCTTTGGGAGCATACGAACTAAAGGCACGGTCCCCAAAGCATTTGAGAAACCTACGAGGTGTAGATAAACGATTATATTCAGAAAAGCAGTTAGTATGATACTTAGCCTGCCGGGGGAGTAGATCTAATAGGTAGTCTGGAGCTAAAGAACGAATGAACCTAAAAGTGAGGGACAAAACCTCGAAGTCGATGCGTTGCTTGACTAGGAGCCAGTGCAGGTCGGCAAGAAGTGGTGTGATATGACAACTTCGATGCTCACGACAGACAAGCCTAGCTGTAGAGTTTTGCACCAGCTGTAAACGGCTGATTGCACAGGCCGGAAGACCAGCAAGCAGTGAGTTACTGAAGTCGAGACGGGATGTCACACATGCATTGACCAATTTAGATGTGGCATCTCTGTCTAAATAAGACCGATTTTTGAGCTGATGTGGTCGTCTAAAGAAAATCATCCTGTCGCATTACAAAGCCAATTGACTCTTTTAGAGCTGTGTAAGGCAGGTCATGAGTTCAGCGATGTGTAGACATGTATGAATGGCATTTCCGAAACAGGTTATGAACATCTGGTGATCTTGTGGGCATGCTATTGAGTTTGATATGCGTTGCTAATTTGCACCACACTGCACAGTCTTTGCTTTTCACTTGAATTATGCTTATGTCACAGCTTGGCTGTTACGGTCTTGTTGTTTTCGTCCAGCATTCGCTGTGCTGGCTCTGCAGCACTGAACCTGTGTGCCGTGGCCGCTGGTGAGGCTGATGCTTACTTCGAGTTTGGAATCCACTGCTGGGACATTGCTGCAGGCGGCCTCATTGCACAGGAAGCTGGAGCAGTGGTGCTTGACACCGAAGGTAGGACCCAGATTCTTATACGTATATGGCCTGTAAGTGCACAGTCCGGTGTCATGTGATGCTCTTTGCTGTAATTCACTGTGCATTTGTACAAAGCAAATCTGCGGGGATACGTTTAAGTGTGACTTGCTTGATCAGCTATAGAAAGGTAGCAAATTCATGCACTTATGAGACTCCAAACCCCTACCTTCTTGCTTTATGTTTTCCAGTAAGTTGATGCTCAATTCGATTGTTTGACCAGCTTATAAGAATCATAAGAATACATTTGTATAGCTCTCTCAGAGAACCTAATCTCTTTCTAGGCACTTTACATGTGCTGTAAAGGAAGCATGATCTAATGTTTAGTGTTAGCATGCTCAATGTCAGCAAGCATGATATGGTTAGAGGCGACATGCACAGGGTCAGCATGCAAATATGTTTAGTAGCAGCATGCACAGTGTCAGCACGCACGAGCACACAAAGGACGAATATTATCACCAGATTAATCCAGTGATTGTAGCAAGTGCATTGTTTTCTTTCGCTTGCATTATCGTCACTCTGTGTCTTAGTCTGGTATCTCTCACTGACGTCCCAGAATAGCTATTATTGTATTTATGCAGATTTGCCGGCTCATAGGTTCAATCTGCTTGGTGTGTTAGTGCCTAGTAACACAGGAATATAAGTAAGCCACCGTGCCCAGACTTGGGAACTACTTTGGTGCTACGTTGCTGTGCACTGGTGTCTTGTAGGTGGACCACTGGATGTCATGCAGCGCCGCGTGTTGTGTGCGGCATCAGTTGAATTGGCTACAGCTGTGAGCTCGACTATTTCGCACTGGGCACTCCCATCGGATTGAGCAACGTGTCACTTGGAACCGTGACGTCACATCAACACTAGAAATAGCTTTGGTGGCAAAGCAATTTGCATTTTAACGGATCGGGAGAAATGTGTTGGCATGATGAATCGCTGAATATACATGTATGACATTAGTTGGGACTAAATTGTAAGTTTATGGCTACGTTCAAATGAAAAAGTTTTTATGCTTGCCTATGACGTATCAGAATTTTTTTAAGTCAATTGAGAATATCTCTTTGTCCGATGTTTTTGCAGGAAGAGAATTGTTTTACCAAGAGTCAGTACTGACTTATGTGTTTGTGGCGTATCAGTCCGACCCAATTCGAAAGGTCCTAACCAATGAGTATCAAGTAAGCATCCATTTGGCCTGCTGAAAGTCAGTGGATATGCGATGTCACCAGCTCTCACACTTTGCCACAGCTCGTTGTTTCAGTCCTAACTCACCATATTTGTGATACTTGCCAAGTAAATACACGTCAGTTTCATCCCTGAGAATCGCTTCGTTCGAAGAATCGAGAATCATTACAGCGTAATATAAAAGCGTGAGATTATTGCCCTTAGTCACCGACGTACAAAGTTTCAAAGTGCTCAAGTAGGGACAACGAATAGGTAAGCAGACCGAGCTCGCTCTACGAAAAACAGACATTATTTTCTTTTCTTTTTGAATGGCCAAAGGACTAATGTCATTCTGCATATATGAATGCTTAGGAAGCGTAATAACTGAAGTCAGATCTCCGAGCGATTATAATTTAATGAGGGTATCAACCGACCGACCAAAGTCAGAACTTCGGGTGACCCGACGAGAGGCCACGTGATATTGAACCGATTCAGATAGGTAGCCCAAAGAAATATGGCGAGTATAATTGAGGGCTCTACAGGCGAGTGACAGAATCTTGAAATCAACGAGCTGATTAATAAGCAGCCAAGGCAGGTTGGTGAGAAGTGGCTTCAGGTGGCCGTTGCAAAGTTCGTGACAGGCAAGCGTAGCTGCCAATGTTGTGCACCAACTGTAAGCGTCCTATTGCATGGACTAGAAGATCTGTAAGTAGTGTGGCCTACAGTAGCCTTCTCTGGATGTCACAAATGAATCGATTAGCTGACTGCAGAGTCCATTTCAAAGCTTGACCGAATTTGTGTGATGCTGCAATATTTCTGAAACAACCAGGCTTGCGTATGACTGAGTGGCAGTCACTGCTGCTGCAGTTTTGGTGCCAACGAAATCATGATTTTCCAGGAAATAATCTTCTGGAATGCTGACCTTCCGAGGAGGTGCATGTTAGTGTTTTCCCGGTCACCACCATGGATAGAGAATTGGCGAAACAGAAATATTTTGGGCGAGCTTCAGAGTAAAGGCGTCAGAAGCACTACGTTTTTACCCGATTCTCTTATCTATGCATACGTGTTGGCACGGTGAGGCTGCGAAATAGAAAACAAGCTGCCGCAGACATATGAGTGCTACCAGACCGAAACATTTGTAGTTAGCAAAACATCGGTCTGTCTAGAAAGATGTAATTGGGCTACAATGTAATTAATAGTGTGTGGTGGCAGCAATGGCGTTTAAGTATATATGCCGACAATTTCCCGGAGAATGCGAGTTTGGCTAGTTCATCGGTCATTTTCCCAACTTCACTGATAAAAAGCCAAAATGTGTGTATCGCCTCATGATTTTTAACATACTGAATCACTGCACTTCGAACCTGAGCGACAGAGTGTAAATGTGATTCGGCCTCAATCAAGGCATCTCAGGAGGAGAGTAGACGCGTCTTTGATTGGAGCAGCAGCAGGAAGACTGGGCGGGCGCTGCTTTAGTTCTCCTAGGCTAGTGTCGGCTTCTTCGTTAGTAGACTATGAATAGCGTCTTCGAAAGGTGCTGGGACAGAACTTCAGGCAGAGGCCAGATTTAGTACGCTAGCAATGCATGGTGGCCTTAATCGTGGTATCTCAGGAGGAGAGTAGTAGGCCGCGGAAGTCATGAGTGCAAGTAACTTTCTTCGACTGGTTGATGAGCTTTGAGATGGCAGCGGCAGGGAGAGACTAAGGGCGGACATTACTGACAAGATAGTGAATGAAATAAATACTGCATAGAGGCAGATCCCAGTGTCATCCCATGATCCCATCCCATCTAGGTCTTTGGGAAATGGTATTGGGGGCCCCCCCCCATGGCCGAAGGGAAGGGAGCTAGGGCTGGGCTGTGCAACATTAAGTATTACTATTCAAGCATCTCTGCTACATCCAAAAAGCCCGTTTTCACCTCATTGTATGCCCAACAGCAGGCCTTTTCGAGTGGCCATCGCCAGTGGCTTCCTGGAAAGCCTGCCAGGCTTAGAGGGTAATAATAGAGTGGCTCATCGGAGGATTGCAAGGTCCCGCGAGACATCTTTCCAGATTTTATTTAAGACGGGCTAAAAATGGTTGCTACTGCGGCCGTATTGAAAATATATGCGCCGTGGGTCGTTCCCAACAGCGAGGCTGTATTACTGTTCTACGAGGCGAGTATTGTAGAAATCTAGAATTGCCGAGCGGCAAAACTCTTTTATAGATACACGTCTAAAGCCGAACGGTGATACTTCTTCGTGCAGGTTCCGGGCTCTCCCGAAATGAGAGGCGCCAAACTTTTTTTTTTTATAGAGCGCCAAAGAGCCATTCTAGACGCACAAGGCTGTGCCTCCCAGGCTTGTGCGTTGCCATTATTCTTTCTTAAGCTGGGAAAGATAAGCGGGGTAAGGACAGACTGCCCGGCTGGTGGCCGTCGGCGCGCAGCTGTACAAACGGAAGCTGCCGTCTCCTTTTCGGAGGCGTCTAAAAAGGCTTCATTCATTTTGGCTGCGCCCTTTCCGCGCGGATATTCAGACCTCCCAGGTTAGATGTAGCAACTTTTTCTGACTGGACTGGCAAGCCCATCTTATCGGCGCTTCTTGTACGGGCAAAAATCAGCTTCGCGCGTGCTTCTGGAAAAGTGTAAAATTTCTTTAAAAAAGAAGACAGACAACTTTAACGGAGGAGATGTTAACGAGACGCGCTGGATGGCGGACTTTTGACGCCAAAGTTCACGACCTAGGTCCGGATGGAGTCGCCGGCGTAGGAGTACGCCTAAGCGCAGCATCTTATGCGGCGCACCACACGCAGCCTTACTCGACCGAAAACAACTCAAGGCGAACGCGCAACGCGGCGAGCAACCGACGACGACCGACCGCCACGCCCTTCACTAACTAATACGCCGCTACTTTGCGCTAGTCGGCAGCGCTCCCCGCCACAAACGTGCTGTTCGACCACGTTTCAAAGCCGCCGCACAGGCGCAGTCCGGCTACGGTGCCGCCGCCGCCTAGGCTAAAACTACGCCGCCACTACGTGCTGCTCAGTGGCGCATGACCCAACGTAGGTGCTGCCGGCCTACGTCGCCACCGCCTACGGCTGCTGGATACGGGGCCTAGTCCGTACGTCGCTTCGCGTAACATCTCAGGGCTCTCGCCGTGAGCTGGGAGAGCCTTCGTGGGCGTGTCATCGCCATCACGTGGTTCCGCCCCAGCCGCAGCACAGTCCGCCCTATGGGCTTGTGCCGTGCCAGCAAGTGACCGTATACCTGTCACCCATTTTCACTTCTTGCTAGTGCAAGAAGTGAAAATGTGCCTCTTTCTCTCCCTATCGCTCTTCACGCAACGTGCTCCGGAGCGGCGTACCCAATGGCTTCGACAACCAGTACGTAATTTAATAATAATAATAATGCATTTGATATAGTGCCCTCAGAGAACTCAATCTCTGTCTAGGCACTTTACATTTACCGCAAAGGAAGCACGATCAAATGGTTAGTGGTAGCGTGCTCAATAAACAACAAGAATAACATGGTCAGGTGTGACATGCACAGGGTCAGCATGCAAGTATGGTTAGTGGAAGCATGCACAGTGTCAGCACCCAGAAGAACATAAAGGACGAATCACAGGGACTAAATAATGTCCTAAATACGTGTGTTTTTAAGTTCTTTTTAAATGTGGTCAAATCAGGGTATATGGTGACGGAAGTCGGGAGTGAGTTCCAGGCTTTGGGAGCATACGAACTAAAGGCACGTCTCCAAAGGATTTAAGGTTTGTACGAGGTATAGGTAAACTGCTGGATTCCGAAAAGCGGGTGGTACGATGCTTGGCCTGGTGGGGGAGTAGATCTGATAGGTAGGCTGGAGCCAAAGAATTAAGGGACCTGAAAGTGAGCGACAAAACTTTGAAGTCGATGCATTGCTTGACTAGTAGCCAGTGCTCGTCGGAGAGAAGTGATGCGATGTGGCAACTGCTACGCTCACGACAGACAAGCCTGTACGCTCGCCTGGGCCTCACTTACGTACAATGCAGCTACTGTCACACTCAAGACGGGTACGTGGGGCTTTGCCACCTGTCTTCTTCATCGCGAAGCCGCGCCCGTCGAGCCGTCCCACATCGGTCTCTCGAAATCACCCCTCCCCCAGGTTTGCCACCACCCGTGGCGAGAGCGGCTTCTCTTTCCGAACAGAAAATGCTCTCAGCATATGCCAGTGGTGTAGCAGCTGCGCATGCCAATATCTCGACAAAACAGTGGCGTGCTCTTTATTTTTTCAGGATCAGCTCATGTTCACGTTAACATTTGTTCACTTCAACTTGCATCGCAGGCTGAGAGCGTTAGAGCTCACGTTGAAACGAGGGGTTTATACGCCCCTACGACTAACATCTCCGAAACTCAAATTGAACTGCCTATCTCATCGCGCCAAGCTTAAAAATAGCAATAGCATAAACACGACTATTTTATTTACAGCCCCTAAATAAAACATTGTAAATTCTAGGAACTTTAAGCTCAGTCTATTTTAGGAACTCCAAACAGGCTGAAGAGACAGCCTACACCCTAACTAGATATAGTACCACGTACAGAAACAGCATGTGTGAGCACATTCAAAGAAATATTCATACAGACGGAGCACTTGCTTTGAAGCAGGTGGTGTATTTCCTTTAAAATCTCGTCATGCCAGTGAATGTAATGATTTGAATTTGTAAACTTCCACGGTAGCCTGTGGACTATAATCTGAAACGGTGGCATAGCCTCTGAAATAGATTAAATCCTCGACATGTCCTAAAATAAAGTATGCCAGCAAGCGCATGAAGGTTCGCCGGTTTCATCGCGAGCGACATGGCGGTTATCAGACAATGAGATGGAACCGATCGACAATGGAGGCAACACGAAATAAACACCTCGTTCTTTGTGGGCCACGAGTGTAAGCCTTCGAAGCACAGTGTGACTAATGAAAAAGTTGGACCAAGTAGCCTCGCACCCTATCCACTTGATTACCTAACCCTTACAGACTTTTATTAAATTAATGGAAACGTGAAGTTGATCAAATGCAGCTTGCACTTACGAAACTCGGGAAAAACACCCCAGAAAAACAAAACATCTGAGAGCTACTGTCATAATAAGCAACAGTTTGCTATTGAAGTATATCGATTCTTTTTAACATAATACATTCAGCAACAGCTAGTAGCGCTAAGTCCGGACACTGGTGCGGCGCGGTATCGGCACGTGCTGCACGCCATAAAATCTCGCATCGTCGTAATGGAGGAGAGAGCCGAAGCGCTGGAGGCTCACATCGTGACCACGCACAGTGAGCCCTAGCTGCGAACACCTTCTAATTGGTCAGGCAGAAGAAGTCAGTTCTTGCTGAAGCAATTAATGTACATCGAGGCACGCTGAGCAGCTGCTTAAGCAGCGAGCCAAAGCTGCTGCTGACCAAGAGACGTTCGTCTCCGATATGAGCATCAGTTCATCCTTGTGCTGGATCAGCTGGATCAGCTGGATCCAATTGCTGCCACGCTGCATTGTGCAATGCCCAGGCTCAGCATTTGATCGGCTTCCTCGGCCTGCCATCCTTACAAAATGAAGGAACCGCGTTTATTCTGCTAAGCGAACTTGCAATTCATCAGTTCGCGGATTTTTCTCTGCTTCCACTCTCGGATCTCAGCCAGAATCCAGCCCGGCGTGATTCCGACAACGGCATCGTCTAACTCGGGTGACTATCACTCTGCGTATAGGCTAGCAGGTGCTTGCCGGAGGTACCTATCAGTCGTTTCGGAATGGGGCGAGAGAATTAGGAGAAACTAAATTTTCAAATTAAATCTGGAAGCCGCGAATTTGAGAGCTGGTATTGCTTCTATGTCAGGTAGCACGCTACAATCCGGCATTTAGGTAAGTCGGCACGTTTGGGCAAACACTGCGGCTCTATATGGACACGCGACTAGACAAATGTATGCGCTGCACTGCTGAGCAATGATTTCCCAAGTAATAGGTTGAAAGCACCAAGCCACACTGTAACTTCAGAAGAACAAATGAGCCACGCTGTCATTGAAGAACTTAGGGCTGATGTGGACATGACACTCAAGCAAGTCCCCACTGCACTGTTGTGCAAGAAATTTACCAGCGCTTCCTTAAAACTATTAAGTCACACAGGTACTTCCGTTACTATTAAGTGGTGATGGTATAATCGAATGAAAGCAAGCTGATGGGGGCATGACAATAAAAAAAGTCCAAACAGCATTGTCGTGCAATCATAAGCATGAGCTTGAACACTGGTACTTTTAGTGTAATTAAGCTCAGAGTAACCTTGGTAACGTTAGAGAAAAGAAAGGTAAAGTGGGCATATCGTTAAGCAAGTCATGCCTGTATTTAAAGAGCTACCTGGGAAAGATCAATATGTCTACTGATTTCTTGACAATTTAAAAACTGATCTAGAAAGACTCTATACATTTCTCAGCAAATGTGTACCTTGGTGCCGGGGTGAAGGACAAAAATGAAACTGCCTCAAATCAATATATCTACTGCTCTCATAGCGTGCCAGCGGCCGAGCTCTCCCCAGCGGCAGAGCTCTCCCCAGCTGTACCGTGGCAAAGTTATACGGGGCACTTGATCATGCACCAAGTCAACTTACACAATATCGCAATATCGCACAAATACTTTCCATAGTCTCACCCTGACCCCACCCAATATCGAAAAACATCCAGATGCAAAACGACTGAAATAGCTTTACAACTTAATAGATCCAAGATTGGAAAAAACATGGTGCTTCTTTACGTATGATAATTGCCATATATCATGCGTACTAGGCAGTGCTTGTCACTGTCTGAACGCACATGCAGACCTTGGAACGAGCAGGCAGCATCTACTTATCATGGGTAACTACTGAAAGATGATAGTCGTACAATGCATCAACCCCGTGCAGGTCTTATTTTGAGTAGCTCTAAATCTCTTCGCTGCCAAACGATAATCCGAAAGACGAGTCCGATAGGAAACGGTTGCAGGACTTCGTGTAAAGATCACGTTGGGCAATGATCAAAATGATTAGTTAGCCTCAATATGTAAAATAGTTTCATTAGTCTCAATAGTAGCATTTCATTTGCCATTGAGAGGGCACGTATATATAAAGGGTACCAGGACCAGCATCTGCACCTAGGAATGCACCAAATCAAGTCACACAATATCGCACAAAAGCATTTCATAGTCTCATCATGACCATATCCAACAGCGAAATAGATGCAAGATTTAACAGATAAAATTTCAAAGCATCCAAATGCAAAACGGTGGAAAAGGCTCTACAACTCAATAGACCAAAGATAGAAAAAAGCGTGTTGTTCCTTTATTCGGTACGAAAATGCTGCTATCGATTCTCGAAAAGTTTAACACAAGCAGCTGGTAGCATACCTTAAAAGATGAGTGAATTGTCAGAAAAATCTCAGTCGGGATTCACATGACACCACCCCACTGAACCTACCCTCCTCCGTGTAACAAGCCAAACATTCTATGCAGCAACGAACAGGGGAATGTCACTGCTCAGGTCCTACTGGATCTATAGCTGCCTTTGATATTGTAGCTTGAGATATCTTACTTGAACAACAATGGGCCTGGCAGATGAGACACTGGCGTGGTTGCAATCGTACTTGTCCGGTCGCGTACAATCCCGGTAGTGGGGGGGGGGTCGGGTCTTGTCTACGAGACCAGTCAACCGAGGAGTCCCGCAAGGTTTCGTCCTCGGTCCATCACTGTTTTCTATTTATACCGAACCTCTTGGGAAAGTGAGTCGGGCTCATGGAATTGGATAAAACTTTTATGCTGACGATACTCAGCTGTATTAGTCGCTTAGAACGCCATCCGCTGCAGCGACTGATGCGAGCCTTGCAGACATTCGATCCTCGACGTCGGCAAATTTCCTTAAACTAAACGACAACGTAGCCGAGCCCCTTCTCACAGCACACTCCAGACATGGCTCTTGTAATAGATTATGCTATTGTGCTACCAGGCGGTCGGAATTGAAATCACTCAATGGAAGATGGCTCAGATGATAGTTGTGTTCAGAAATCGCTTTATCGGAATTCGTTACTCTGTCCAGCCACGGCTTGTGAGCTGGTGGCTAGCGTTTTCATGCAAGACTTTCGCATTTCAGGCTATGCAGTTTAGCAAACGGCCTTTCCATTTTCACCGCATGTCCGAAACACGACGACAACACGACGGCGAGCGTGAGCAGCGAGAGTAAGCGACGAGAGGCGGAGCCGCAGGAGTGGAGAGCACTGCCTTTGACCCTTCCTGCAGTAACATGCTTAGCCCTGCTCAACAAGGTCCGCCCGACTGGTGGAGCGGAGTGTAGCGCTGTAGTGCAGTGCTGCTCATCTCACCGCGGACACTTTTTGGCTTATTTTGAAAAGGAGCTGCACCCGTAACCATTAATTACGCCTGATGGCGTGGTGAGAAGGGGCTCTATAGCTAGGTCAGGCCATGGGACACTATACCAGCTATAATAGGCAGGTTCGGACCAGGTGCTTCGAAGTAGGTTCTATACCCGGAGTCCTTGTCCAAAAGATTCACGCGTTACCGCACTTTTCTGTGCTTCTGAATAGGACACCTGAACGTTCGTTGCTACTACAATATTTCGAGAAAAAAATGCAACAGAAAAAGTTCTGGTCATTAGAGTGCATTATTCAGTAATTCGTCGGTAGCGTACTTATAGAGGCGTGTGTTCATAGTCCACAGAACCCTTAGCACTACGATGAGAAGCCACGTTCTATCATCGCCTTTTGTCATCGCACTCCAAATGGCAATCTAGCCTTGGCCGGCACTTAGCATTCTAAGAATGCCATTGCCAGTAAGCCAGATCATTCTGTTATACCTCGCCGCCGTTTTTTTTTTACTTGGACCGGTACAAAGCAGCCTTTACATGCTGACGAATAATCGGCTGAGCTAAGAATCAAGACAGCATGCCTCCTCGATCTCGCTCCCACATTCAAGTTAACCTCCATCTTACATCTCGCCGAGTACTTGCTATTGATTAACTGCGAGCGGTCGTTGAAATGGCAAAACAAAAACAAGATCAGGATCATCACTTTCAGTTGCCTTGCACTCGGTCGATCGCATCGTCGCTCGCACTGACAGAGACTGCGAAAGGCTGGCCATGATGATATGCTGACAAAAGGTTCAAACAATTTCTGTCAGCACCATGAGATCAAATTGCTCGACAAAATGACCGCCGACTACGATTTAGCCGGCTCGATCGGCCTCGTCTAACTGGGCGCCGAAAAGAGTAAGGAACACTTCGTCCGTCTGAAATTACTCTTCCCTTAATTGACAAAGTACGGCCAGAGTTGGACTTTCGGTTTGACGAGGAGTCGACGGAGACGCTCTGCCTACTGGCTGCTTGCATCTCGCCTCATAAATAGCCCTCTGCATTTAATGTCGAAGGTCGCGTATAGATTGGCAACCAATTTCTGCAAGGTAGACTTCTCAGACGTCAAGTCACTGTATTGTATTGTATCTCCGTCTGTAACTCCACAAAGCCATAAAGACTATGTGGGTGTTACGCAGGAGAGTTTTGTATAGTGCACTCGAAGCCTAAGCAGCTTTCGGTACGCATTCGGTAGCCAAGTCGATCCTCTTGAGAGTGCAGCTTCACGAATTTCAAAGAGAAAATTTAAAATAGATACGGACTCGGCACTGAACAACGTCGGTACGCTTCCCGATCTCTCGCTGGCAGAGTTCAGTCGAACCGAGGCGGGAATGACCTAAAGTACAAGCTAGTTTGACCTATTCTGACACTTATTATTGACCACCGTCAGCGTCAACCGCCAGGGCCGAAAGTTAGTTCGGCGTATATTGCAACTTATCTAGACACTCGCCTTCAAACGGCGATGGGTGTGGACTAGCTTAATCATGCCATTATGCTGTATATTGAAAAAATTGTCGCGATGGTGACGAATAAAGAAATCAGCACATTGCGACAATTTGTGCGCAGCCGCCGAACGCGTTTTGAATAAAAGGCTTGCAATTTCCAGCACACTCACGCACAGGCGCCAACACAGTCTCGAGTACGGCCAAAGGTTGCCGGTGTGCCAAAGGGGAGCTCGAACAGGACGAACAGGAATCTGGGCCGCCGTGCACACAGGTCTGCACCACCTGTTTAGACAGTTGGCTCATACGAAGTGCTGAGGTACAAAATAATGCAGGCGGTCGCGTCATAATCGACCCTGCCGGAAAACCCGCGGTAGGTTTTGGGTACGACCGTTAAGATCTGCTGGTCCATCCTATCGCTTTGGTCACGTGTGGACCACTCCAGGGCGTCCGTGCCCCGAGTCTGGGTTTCCAGACTCGTGGGCGGTGGGCAGTCGTAACAGGCGCGAGTGACTGCATAGGTAGCCGTCGAGCGACGGGAGCTTCGGAGCTGCGATTGCATATGTGCTGTTGAATTGGGTGGCAATAACGGCGTCTCAGTTGTTTGAGGTAATCGAGTTGCAATATGGCTGCTATTTAAATTCGAGCCTCTTTCCATCACGGCGCCGTGCTTATTCGTCAGAGATGTACAGTATTTTCCCTGAGACGTTCTACTGCTATCTGGTGCAGTAGAGGTCAGATATTGAACCTGCAGGAACTGGCCATCATTTCACTTTAAGCTTCTTGCATTAACAGGCTGGCTGTATCGTTCGAGCGATTAGCCCCACGCTTGGTTAAGCTCACCGACAGCCTCTACTAGCTAGACCTAGTGTCAATATGGAGCTGACGTATCCGTGGGAGTCGCGGTCTACATTACAGTTCACACATACAACTCGTATATTATCCTTGTTTCTTTTTTGTTATGTACGGATCCTGCTCGCTTTGACCGCATCTTTGGGTGGAGCAGCCTAGCGATCTTGCCTCTGTCTGATTCTTCTGCTCCAGCGATCACCGATGTGGTCTAGTCTACCGCATTCCCTTCGTGACTAATTTTTCTTTATTTCCTTGACCCTCTCGCCTGTCCCTTCCTCTCAAGCTCTCATTTTTTCTACCCTCCGTCATTCGTCCGTGTCCCTCCATCCAGCTCTCTTTTTTCCATCTACCCTTCCTGCCATTACTCCTCCCTGCCTGTCTGACTGTCTATTTCTGCACTTTCATACGGCCGAGACTTGTTTCTTATTCCGTTACCTCGCCGTACATTCGTTTTGTTAATGTGTTCATGCTTGTGCAGATGAGCTCTCGCAAAGGCCTTAGCTTAAGAGTGATTGTCTAATATTTATATGCTCTTCGATTACTATTAATTCAGGTCATGGAAATGTTTACTACACACTTGTAGCCGAGTTCCATGAGGTCAGAGGCTAGTTCCCGCCATACTCCGGCCACGCTGTCGCTCGCCATGCCGCTGAGCTAGGGTAAGACGAGCGGCCGTCAGGTTAAACCTCTTTAAAATAACGCATGCGCCAACATTAACAGGGGAACTAAACAAGTCTATAGGGTGGGTCCTAAATAAAGTACCCTACAGGGGCGCAAGACGAAGCAAGCGCGAACAAATATGTTAGTTGGACAGTCGGCTTCCGCAGTCCCGCCGTTGTACCGACTCCGAATCCAACAGTACGAGCGTACACTGTAAAAGATCCGGCTAGCTGAGTAACTGCTTAGCAAGTCGGAGTCGACGTCCACCACAGTCGAGAGCTTCCGCCGAAAGACGCCAACACACGGGGTGGGGAGTCACGAACACGCAACACGGGGAACGCGGAATATACAAGTCTCAACAACGAGCGTGCTATCCAGCTCCGCTCGGGCCTTGGGCACTCGTTGCCTTGCGTGCGTGGCAGCGTCGCTGGAGCACGCCTGCACGAATCCAGGTGCATAGCTCGGCGAGACCGGGAGCCTCCAACACCACGAATTACTCGGCCAACTTCATCCCCCCCCCCATATAGGTCCCAGCCCACCGAACCTAGCCTGGGTACACATTTACAGGTCCATGCACGGCTGCCATTTCACGTAAGGCTTATGTCGAATAGCTTTCGGCATACGAAGAATTATTACGATGATAAAAATAATAATAAATAATAAAAAACTATTATAATAAAGTAGCGTTCCTAGGATATTGTGCGCCAGGGGACGAACTAGACAGATGGCGAGCGAGAGTATTAGGCACCAATTTTGGCGACACCTGATCCAGCGCCCGAGCACATATCCACCTCCTGACCCACGCTTTCCGTACGCCACTGTTGTTTTAAATGCAATAGCAATTGGGGCTTCGCGCTTCCCGTTTCTCTTCAATTAGCAGCAAATTGCAGCATTGCAGCCCTGGCCATTCCACCGTCGATTGCCATTCAATACTCGCGATTTTACGTGCACCATAAGCTGAAACGTTTCGGTTGCACTTAAAGCATATTTCACTTGGGTAATAAGTGAGAAAGTTTTGAGCTAGGTCCAGCCACTTTCCGGTGATTTGCCACAAATCATAATGGATTGCCGTATTTGCCCGGGTAATTTTCGTCGATTGCTAGTGATTGCTCGAGATTGAACGCATATAGTCAGTTGAAATTGTGTGCGCCCGCAGTGAGATATTATGTGGAATGAGAACTGGAACTTCTCGCAGCCCATTTCTCCTCAATTTTCCACGGATTGCTGCATTGGTGCCAGTCATTGCTGTCGATTGCCATACATTTCTTACGCAACGACAACTAATCTCCTTCTGCCGACTATGGCTCATCCTTTTCAGCGGTCCTGAGCTGCTACTTCCATGCTACTCGCTACCTCAACTGCTCTCCTGACTCTGCTATGCTTCCCACTTTCTCTTTGTTGCATGAGACGAAGTCTGTTGGCTACCGAATGCGTACCGAAAGCCGCTTAGGCTGTGAGAGCGCTATACACAACTCTCCTGCGTAACAACCGCATGGCCTATATGACTTTGTGGAGTTACAGACGGAGATACATTAAATTACATTACATTGACGACAATTAACGGAAAGATAGCTTAAACATTCTATGATTTTAATTTGAACTCAATGCAATGTTATAGGCCATGACACATGGAGCTTCGTTCAACCAATTTGTGGTGGATTCGCTACGAGTTGTAGTGGATTGCTGCTTCGAGCCGAGCCATTACGTTCGTTGCCATGAATTGCCAGAGATTGTACGAGCACAATTAGTTAAATTAACACGGTTGCGCTTGAAACAGAGTCCGTTAAAAATTGGAGCATCGAGAAGCCATTTTTCAGGTCATTTCTTCAGCGGAATGCAGTGGATTGCGGTATTGGCCCAGGCCATTGCAGTCGAATGCAGTGCATTACGTTGGAATGCTTGAGGCAGTTGTAGGGAAATTGTGCGAGTACACTATAAACGAAGAGTAGAGCAACGTGCAATCCTAATTAAAGCTTCTATTGTACGCTTTCTGGTAGCTTGGTGTCGGACTGTGGTGGATTGCGGCATGGGACCGGGCCATTGCAGCTGATTGCAGCGAGTTCATGAGAACGTGCATGCGCAACGGAACAAAATTTTGTGGATGCACTTTGAACCGAGTTCAGTTGCAATCTATTGGAGAGAATTTTATGAGAAAGCTTGAAAGATATGGCGCAAACGTGTAAGAGTGCACGTGAAATATAGCGTAGTTTTATATTTCAAACTTTCTGGAGCTTAGCGAAGCCTATTTTCGGTAAATTTGAGGCAGCTCAAAGTTGATTGCTGTAAAGACACCCGTCTTTGCAGGCCATATGCATGAGCGTTGCTCGGCAGTAGATTTGACGCCGCACGAGAGAGGGAGTCTCGCGCCGGTCTGGAGGCGTCAAGGGCCAGTCACGTGCAGGCTGCGTCGGCGTGCTTCGGGCGGACCGAGGCATTTAACCGACTTCGCACGGTACAGCAAAGACGCACGCGAGAGCGACGTCTGACCTTGAGCGCTGCAAAGCAGCTGCGAGCGTCGTTGCTACGGTTGTGCGACTCTAACTAGCGGCAGTCGGAGGCAGCCGGCTCGCTTGCGCTTCAGAGGTTAGGATTCGTTAGCGCGAAGCCATTGGCTTCTCGTAGCATTGGCCAGGTTAAGCGAAAAGTGAGACTCCTCCGCAGTGTTCGCAAGCGGATTGGAGCGCGCCTATCGACCAGTTTAGAGGTTGCCATTTGCCTTCGGGCTTGCTGGGAGAGCTCGCTGTCTGCAATAGAGCCGTGTGCAGAAATTCTAACTCGCACACTCGTCGACCCGGCGGTTTGTAGGGGGTTCGACGAATTAACGCTATCCACCAGAATCCACTCTAATTAGGCTAACATCGACCAGACATTGGCGTTGCCGAGCTCAAATTTTGGGCTGACATTGTGTTACATGCTCGATGTTATCTATCCACCAAATTGTATGTCACTGTGCCCACGCGAACTTATGCAAATGAGCTTCAACGCCGGAGGCCAGTACCGCAATCCATTTTAGTCCCCTACAAATCCACCACAAATCAGCTGCGTAAAGCTCCAAAAAGTTTGGAGTAATACCTACTTGTACAATGTACCCAGAAAATTTCGCGTGATTCCGCTCACGCGTTCTAACGAAATCCACTGAAATAAGATTGCAGTGGCCCGGGCCAATACCGCAATCCACCACAATCCACTGCATTCCACAACGCAACGACAGAAATCCTGTTCAAAAAGCTCTTTTTTGATTTCATATGACTGTACACGAGAATTGCACATATTAAATTTCACTTCCATTTGCTTGACCGTTCTCGTGCACTGTGCTGCAATCGACTGCAGTAGCCCGGGCCAATACCACTTCAATCCACCAAGTCCACCGCGAAAAAATAGAAATAGATTTCGCCGAGCTCCTGTTCTTATTGCAAATTAACTTTCACAGTGTTGTGTGCACACCCACGTAAAATAGAAAAAATTGTGTATCATCGCACTCTGGAAATGCGCGGCAATATACCTCATATAAATCTCAAATCCTCTGGAGACCGTGCCTTTAGTTCGTATGCTCCCAAAGCCTGGAGCTCACTCCCGACTTGCGTCATGACACCCCCTGACTTGACATTTGAAAACATTTTAAAAGAAATTAAATACGCACCTATTTATGACAGCATTTAGTGGGCCCCTGCGATTCGTTCCGTTGTGTGTTTATGCGTGCTGACACTGTGCATGCTGCCATTAACCACTCTTGCATGCTGACCCTGTGCATGTCACCCCTAACCATGTTATTAATGTTGTTTATTTGGCATGCTACCACTAACCATTTGATCGTGTTTCTTTGCAGAAAACCTAAAGCGCCTAGAAAGAGACTGAGTTCTCTGAGGGGGCTTTATCAAGCGTATTATTAATATTAATATTAATAACCAGTTAAAGTCCATTGAATAGGAAAATGCATTTGAAAACAGGCGAATATACAAGTCACAAAATGGTTGCTAAGTGCCTCCTCGAGGCAAGAAAATGAGAATCGCCCGAAATGACCTGAAAAAATATCGCATTCCACTCTATTACACTGCAAATCATCCTCAAATCGCCATCGCGAAGCTCTAATTGACATCAAATATAGGACTAGACTTAGTTCAAAGTGCACCCACAAAATTTCGCTCCATCATGCACGCGCGTTTTCATGCGATGAATTGCAATAGGCTGCAACGGCCCGGTCCCATACAGCAATCCACCTCAATCCGCCGAAATCCGCCGCACAGCGACCAGAACGCGTACACTAGAAGCTCTAATTATGATAGCACGCTGCTCTACTCTTCGGTTACTGTTAATCGCACAATTTCACTATAATTGCCTAGACCATTCGGCAGCAATGCACTGCAATCGACTGCAATGGCTAGGGCCAATATTGCAATATACGGCAATCTGAGGCAAAATGCCCTGAAATCGGTTTTGCAATGCTCCAATTTTGAATGCATGTCGCAAAGCAAACTGATTAAAGTCAGCCACACCATTTTACGAAATTGTGGTCGTGCAATCTTGGGCAATTCATGGCAATCTATGGCGATGGCTCGGCTCGAAACAGCAATTCACTACAATCCATGGCGAATCGACCACAAATTGGATACATGAAGTGCCAATTGTCATCGCATTTTACATTTTTTGTGTTAAAAGTGAAATCGTAGAACTTTCAAGCTATTTTCCACGTTAATTGTCAACAATGCACGTCAATCGAAGCAATGGCAGGGGCAAATACCGCAATCCATGGAAAATCGACGAGAAATCGGCTGCACCAAGCTCCAATTCTCATTCCATGTAACACCTCACTGCGTGTGCACACACTTTCAACCCACCCTGACCGTTTAATCTTGGGAAATGCATGGCAATCGACGGCAATGACCCGGGAAAATACGGCAATCCGTTATAATCCATCGCAAATCACCGGAAAATGGCTGGGCCACGATCAAATTTATCTTACGCGTCGTGGCGCATGTGTTTAAAGTGCAATCACAAATCCTTTCAACCAATCGCGAAAGTGAAATTGCGAGCAATGAATGGCAATCGACAGCAATGGCCCGGGCCAGTACCCCAACTCGTGGCAAATCGATGAGAAAGTGGCAGCTCGAAGCCCGTCCTTACATATAACATTCCATTGCATCCAAAGTTAAACCGTGGCATTTTCAAGATGCTTTGTTCGTTAACTGTCAGCAATGCACGGCAATCCACAGCAATAGTCGAGGCCAATAGCGCAATCCATGGAAAATTGACAAGATTGGCCGCAAGAAATTGCAACTCTCATTCCATGTAACATGTAATTGTACAAGCGCATAATTTTTACCCATTGTTCGCGTTCAACCGACGGCAATGCATGACAATGGCCCGGGGAAATACGCCAATCCATCACGGTCCGTTACAAATGGACCAGCAGTTGCTGAGGAGCTCTTTTCTGATTTATTGCAGTAAACTGCATTAAAAGTATAACCACATCCTTTTAAAAAACGAGGGCAATTCACGGCGATCGACGGCAATGGCCCGGCTTCGACCGCAATCTGTTTCAGATTGACTAAGCATGGCTGTTCGAAGCTCCAATTATCATGCCAAATAACGTTCACTATGGTCGCACATGCTTTCAACCATTGTGCATGTCAATCCTGGGCAATTAATGGCAATCGAAGGCAATGGCCCCCAAAAAATACGTCAATCTGTGACGCTCTCTTTAACAATTATACACAAAGCTGGCGAGAGAACACCCAGTTGCTTTTGCTTAGTACAGGGCACTGCATTAAAAGTGAAACCGCATCGTTTCAAGAAATCGTCAATGTACAATAGAGGGCGATGCACGGCAATCGACAGCAATGACCCGGGAAAATACTGCAATGTATATCGCAACGTCGAAAATAGATGGAAAGTTGCTGGACGATGCTTTGAGGGTACTATACAAAGTATTATTATTATATAGCGTATTATATATATATATATATATATATTATATATTTATATATTATCATATTTTTATATATGTATTATATAGTGTTATTATTATTAATATCTCACAAAGTGCAAATGTAAGCATGTACGGGAATCAAGTACTACCCGTAATTTCTCTGCCGACGTTGGTGAGCATCCCGCCGTAGGAGGGGGCATTCCCCTCCTACGACGGGTCCGCGACCTGGTCCGCCCCATATTCTTACGCCCCAAGCTGTCACCAAAGACAACATATGTCTTGAAACCACTCACTGAGCAACCACTAACCACTAAATGAACATCCATTAAGTTCATGTCGGATAAACGCTATGATCGTGGATCTGGACGCGCCTACAGGATCATGCGGGTCTCTCCATCTAGATGAGAATCCTCTGCCACTGGATCTGCTAACGGTGTGAATGTGCCAATTTAAGTGAATTAAATGGATTTGGTAAACAAGCGTGAATACAATACTCTATCTTATTTTAAGCGGGTGAAACTGAATGAAATTTTGCATTTGTTAACATCAATGCAGCAGGTTAGACTTGTCGGTGTCTACTCAGCTATATTATCAATTAAAAGAGGATGCACGGCTCAAGTGCTCATCATTAAATTTTCTTTAAAGTTTGCTTCTGAACATCAAAAGTGCTCACGCAAAATAACTTCGGCCGTCAAGAAAATCGTTGGCCCGAGAATATATATATATATATATATATATATATATATATTATACAGAGACAAAACTCATTTGTCCGCATGAATAAATGAACACGTTTATTATCACGCATGATTTGCAAGAGATAAAAAGTAAACGAACATGTTTTTTTTTAATAGCATGATTCACAACAAGTGCGGTATGACTGAGGCTCTCTAAAAGCGCCACGACAAAGACACTTCTCAGAAAAATATCGGCGCGGAGATCAGCTTCAGATCTCAGCCGACGTGTGCCAATCTTGACTTGGAATGCGAAGAGCCATTGGCTATATCAGCCTGTACAAAGATATCACAGCGAGTTGACACTGTAGTCCAAATAGTCCAAAAAATATCAGTTGAACGAGGATCTCACTCTGGCCTCGGTCCCTGTCATCCAGATAATTTGAATTAATGGAAGAGACGATGACGTCAGCATGAACGGCTGGAGCTTTTATTCTTCTACTGTGCCTAAAATGAGAGCCGGAGAGCTTCGAGCCGGAGTCCTTCGCAAAGCATATGTTCCCATCGCACCCAACCCGGAGTGGATGAACAGAGCGTATACAGTATTCGAACTTTCTATTTACTTAGCTGCTCCGCATCATTCATTGAAGGAGGAAAAGAGGAAAAGGTCGATCAAAATGAAACGGTAGAGCACGTGTACAGCTCGTGCAGAGTGCAGCAGCGTGTAGAGCTCCTCGTGCTTTGACATGCTCAGACCTTTGCTATCGCCGCCAGCCACGGCCTCTTCCTCGCCTTCGAGCGTCTTCTCGTCATCTGGCGTCCAAGAGTAGGCTTCTTCGGCCGCAGCAGCTTCAGCAGCACCAGCATCACCAGCATCGGCTGCTTCCTGGCTGCTTTCCTCTCTCTTGCTTGGCTCTGCTACGAATTCAAGTCATGCAACCACTTGAAAGCAGAACCGGAGTATCGCAAGGGGTGGTCAAGCAAACGACTTTATCAGCTCAGGCACCGTCTTGCCTGAGCAACTATTGTGCATGTGCATTTTTGCTCTTTCCCTCAGCTAGATGACAAGAATGCTTGCATAACAGCACCAGCAGCACCAGCAGCAGCACCAGCCACAGCCTGCATTGTTCTGGAAAACAGGAAGGGTTGGCCAGCTTAGAGCACCTGGCTCATGCAAAGCTAGTGCTGACTTGCTCGTAAAGCCTCGGCTCCTTCGTTCAGCACAGCTGTAATGTATCTCCGTCTGTAACTCCACAAAGTCATATAGACCATGTGGTTGTTATGCAGGAGAGTTTTGTATAGCGCACTCACAGCCTAAGCAGCTTTCGGTACGCATTCGGTAGCCAACAGACTTCGTCAACAAAGAGAAACTGGAAAGCATAGCAGAGTCAGGAGAGCAATTCAGGTAGTGAGTAGCATGGAAGTAGTGTGGGCGTGTCATTGCCGTCTCGTGGTTCCGCCCCCAGCCGACGTTCCGTCCGTCCAACGGGCGCTCCTTGCCGGCACGTGATGTGTTCCTTGCCGCGAAATTCACTTTCTGCCTGTGCATCGGCCTGCACGTACGCTATCCAGTCTCTTCTCCCTCTTAACACCACGTGCTCCAGAGCAGCACCACGACGGCTGCTATATTATGTAATACAGCCGTCGTCGAACACGCCACGACTGGGCTTCACTCTTCGTCATACCGCCATCGCGAGCCCACGAGCCCCTACAGTAGCAGCTCAGGACCGCTGAAAAGGATGAGCCATAGTCGGCAGTAGGAGAGTAGTTGTCGTTGCTACGTAAGAATTGTGGAAGCGAGTCCCACAGTCTAGGACCTGCAGAGCTAAAGCGTCTGTCGCCAACGGCCTTAAAGAGGGGAATGGAACAGCTAATTTATTGTCCACACAAGACCTGAGGAAGCGAACAGGCTGAAACTGATGCAGCAGTTCAGCTAGGTACGAAGGAGCCAAGCCGTGGCAGGCCTTGTGGGTCAGTAAAAGAACTTTGCTCTGTATCCGTTGCTCAACCGGCATCCATCCTAGCCCTTTCAGCAAAGAGCTGCCTTGCCCGTGCCCCAGCTTTCGAAATCAGACGTGACTGGGCGAACTTGGTAGCATCGGGCGTGGCAAGCACCGCCGCAGACTACACCCCCCAAGGCAGCAGGCAGCTCCTTCATTTGACAGCTGCTGCTGCTCGTACTTACTCTTGCTACCGGCGACCAGCTTCTTGTTGATGTCCTCTAGCGCTCTCTTTATGGCCAGCTCGGCCGCCTTGTCGCTCTGCAGCCGTGCCATGTCCAGAGACCGGTGGAATGCGTCCGTGGCGGCAGCGTAATTTCCCAGTTTTACTGCAGACGACAAGAGGCCGGTTAGTGAGCGGCTCGAAGTGCGATCGAAAACGGAAACGCTGGCAGGCAGCAGTTGGCTCAAATGGCCTTTCGACAATGTCGCCACGTGGATGCAATGCATATGGCCATGTGTCAGCCTACGACCAATGCACGAGTCAGACTTGTTCCAGCAGCGTGCACAGGGAAAGGATTGCCCAAGCTGAAGCCCTCTCTGAAGGCGCCACAGAAGCCTTTTTAAGGAGCGGCGGCAGCAGCACCTATAGCTTGACTACAGTGGTACACATGTCGGCGTGTAGGCATCTCATTAAGGCAGGCGGATCGATTCACAACCGAGCACGGCACTTCGACGACCGTTGCCTGCCTGGCTAGCGTAGGCCCATTCTTTGTCCACCTTATCTATCGCAGTGGCTACATTTGATAGATGCTTATGTTCGGTCGGTCGGTCGGCTGGCTTTAGAATGCATCCTATAGCAGTCACAATCACAGCCGGGATTTCTTTTCACGACATGGTCTGTTGCATATCAAACTGAAGGCAGGGCAGCCTACCGTGACGAGACGGTGGCTGCCCTGCCTGCAGTGACAGATTTTACTGTCTGCTTCAGCTGCATAGAAATGTAAAGCTGATTGAGCAGCCTCACTATGAAGAGCCCGAGAAGAGCCGGATCGGCTATCGTGCCTCTATTGGCTGGCCGGGTTTCGAGGACTCGTGCTGACTCTGGATCCTGAAGTGCAAGCACCGTAAGCAGCCTGGCTAAGAGCCAGCCACTCAACAACTGCAGCAATTCAATGATGATCCCGGCGGTTGTTCATCGTGTACTGCATGCTACGATGCACGGGATCCACTTGGGAGATTCACATTTGATAGGTCACAAGCTGCACGGACGCCCGTTGCATGCACAGCAGTGAGACAGAGATTGTTGTGCGCAGGCAGAGCTGGGTGGCTCTCCGTTAACAGCCGACGGTGATACGGGTGGTATTGAAGCCGTGATAGCAAAAGTTTAACTGCATGCCTACATGGGGAAAGGGGAGGCTAGGTCACGTGGGCAGAGGTACGGCTTAGTGAGACCCTTGCAATCAGCCGTGAAGGCCAGGCTGAAACTCACGAGAAGCCAGACACGTGACCACGACACCCATATCCTTCCCGTTTGAAGGAAAGCACACCAAAGACCGCTGGGCGTCCGCATCACGACCTCGGCTGTCGGCTCGGATGTCACTTGGCCCAATTCAGTTCACGGCACGGTGGGCATTGAGTACTGGGATGCCCCAGCTCTGCCAGCACCCCCAACGAAAGTGCCTCCACGCTCACTAAACTTAGAGCAGTCCCTGGCGCTCAGCTGCTGCTGCGCAGCAGCTGCAGCCGGGTTCTTCCCAGCCACCTAGTCACCTGCTGCTACGGCTGCGATCAGGCTGCTCTCGGCCACCCGTATCGCTCTGCAGACCTCTGTACTACCTGGCAAGTCGCACCGAGGTGCGTGGCAGCGACAGAATCCTTGACCTCGAGGCGCTGCACGACTGGCGAGGCTTGGGACAAAGCTCACGACATGCAGAGGAAGGGGCACCGAAGCGAGAAAACTTTGAGGGTTCAAGGGACATCTGCTGTTCGAGCGACTGCGGGTGTGTGTGGTGCTCAATTTTTTTGAGGCAAAAGCATGGGCGCTTCGGCGGCGGCTGTCGCTGACGTGAGGCCGGAGCCGACCAACCTTCCGCCTGCGCCACCAGCACACTAGCGTTCAGCTGCCACATGTCGTCGTCGGCCTGCTGAGCGCACTGGAGAGCCTTCTCGCCGCTGGCCTTGGCCTTGGCGGCTGCGCCGAGCTCCAGCTGGCAGCGGCCTATCTCGTGGTGCAGCCACGTGCTCTCCAGGAGGCTCTTGCTGTCCGGCAGCTTGCCCTCCCATCTACGACGACGAAGCGAGGCAAAGCTTCAGGGGCAAAGCTTCAGCGTGCTGCATTCAGTGGAGGGGGAGGGCGGAGCAGTGAGCAAGAGCAGTAGGTGCAAGAGTAAGGCTCAAGCAGCAAAATGGCCGAGCTGTTGCACAGTGCAAAATACCGGTCCCCTTAAGTCAAGGGGTCGAGTATCACGACTCGGGTGGGGCTCATCAGATGCAGACTAACGGCTGCTCACTGACTTGCAGTTGGGAGCCTGAGAGCTTGGGGCTTGGGTACCACCCTCCCCCCTCCCCCCCAGCAACCACTGGATCTGACGGGCTGCACATCTCGGTTGAGTGGTGGTCCATAGCTCGTGTGGATCATCATCTCTCGCGATAAGCTCTCCTCTTGGACATGGTCACGGGTGGTTTTTAGGTCGACAACAGAAGCTAGCATGGCGATTGGACCACTATGTGGAGCCGACTCGAATGAATCCGAGGTCAAAGCCCGACAAGAGCTGAAGATCTTATTTGTGGTCTGCTAATGCCTCGTCTGCTGGCAGCCACTGATCACAGATCACTTTAGACAAGTAGCAAGTCCGGCAAGCAAAAAGAAGTCGTCCTTGGTACCCATAGGAATGAGTAAGCAAGCCCTCACGTACGCTAGCTAAGCACAGCCAAAGGATGCAGTCAGTGAATTGGTGATCGGGGTCTTGTCTTGCTTCCAACATATATGCACCCACATTCTTAACTATGTCGATTCGGCATGCCGTTTATAAGATGCCTCCCCTTATGCCAGTTCGAGGAACTTGAATACCAAGCCGATGAAATAGTGAGTTGGTGGCTAGTCTGAAAGCCCGTTGCTATATTAACACTTTCAGTATACTAGAGTGGCTACATCCTAGTAACGTGTGGCCTTGATATGTGTAATTCAAGATTCCCATACAGGTCTAATCTGCTTACTCACATCCCAATGTAAACACCTTAGCGGACAAACACCTGTACATGAAGCTAAGAAACGGATAAGGAAAAGGGGGCATTGTATAACTTATGACCTTATATAAAGAAGATAATGTGGACCCACCAAGCTAAGCATCGTTCTGCCCGCTTTTCGGAATCTTAGTGTTTAACAATACCTCGTGCAAACCTCAAATCCTTTGGAGACCATGCCTTTAGTTCCCATGCTCCCAAAGCACGGAACTCACTCCCGACCTGCGGCACATCTCCTGACTTGTTCACATTTAAAAAGAAACTAAAAACGCATCTATTTATGCCAGCATTTAGTGGGTCCCTGTGATTCGTCCTTTATGTGCTTATGGGTGCTGACACTGTTGCATGCTGCCACTAACCACCACACTTGCAACGCTGACCATGTGCATGTCACCCCTAACCATGCTATTATTGTTGTTTATTGAGTATGCTACCACTAATCCATCGATCGTACTTCCTTTGCAGCAATTGTAAAGTGCCTAGAAAGAGATTGAGTTCTCTGAGGGTGCTTCAGCAAATGTATTAATATTATTATTATGTGCACTTGAATACAATACCAGCATGGCTAAAGTTTTGCTTAGAGGCTTAAGCACACCCACCTGATCCATGTACTACAGCCCACCATGATTACCATATCATCAGAAGTTGGGGCAGAGGTTTGGCAACTTTCACTAAGAGACTGCCTTCTTTAGGTGTGATAAACTGTACCTGCTCCAGCTGGTAACTACAGCTACAATGTCTCAGGTCCGACGACAAATCAAAAAGTAAAAAGGGCTGCCAGAAGTCCTTAACAGAACCTGTTATCTGATTAAAAAGTGATGACGATGGACAACTTGGTCTGGTTAGGGCTGCAACACTTTATTTATTATATTATATACATTATATATATATATATATATATTTATTATTTATTATATTGCATTCACTTTATCCTAACGAAGTCGGCCATAGCTGGCCAAGGAGCATGTGTGCGAATCTAGACTCTTCTCTGGCACCAGCTGTTAACCTCCTTCCACCGGTAACTTTCCTTACTAATATTTTGTGCAGGGGTGCCGGAGCTTGGTAAACTGACTCGAAAGGAAACAAATGCAAAGCAAGACAACGTTGTGCACATAGTCCATGTCCTTCTATGTGGGAAGACAGTGGTGAAGGCTATGGGAAGGATGTCACTGAGCAGCACATACTACACTCTGTGCATATTTAAGTCTTCTGTTTCAGCAGGCTGAAAACCATAACTTATAGGTCGACCAAGGTAGTTGTAATCTTGCTTAGACTAGCCACTGGTCTAATGCAGCCACAGGCGGTATGGTATAACAGAAGGCGATTCATCACATGGTGACTGCAGCCAGCAATCGCTGCACGAGCAAGCAAGCAAGCGCCTGCATGCTCGACTGAACTCACATTTTAATTGCCTCCTCGAATCTCCCGTTGCGTGCATATACCCGACCGATGTTGTCGATTGCTCTGGATCTTGCATCGTCCATTGAACTAAAAAAGTTATAGACAGACTTGTGCAGGAGCTTTGTGAGACTACTAATTGATGCCAAAACACAATTTATCAGGAGTCGCCGGACTACTGCAGGCAGGGCAAAGCTGCATGTGAACCGCTGCAACCGAGAGCAAGCATAGCTTTGCATAACTGCAAGCGCGTGCCAAGACAACTAGCCGTACTAGTTTTCGGCCAGCCTCAGATCCATCTGATGGTGTTCAAGTGCTTTCTCGGTTTCACCAGTTTCGAGATAGGCATTGCCCATGTAGCTCTGTAGATTTGCAAGGACCTCGACCTTGTTAGGCAGATCGCTGTTGGACCAGCGCTCCACGGTGCGCAGCACCTGCTTGCACAGCTTTAAGCTGGCCGAGTACTTATTCTGTGACTGTGCTGGAACGGTAGGAAGCCATCATCATGATCACAAGCCAACAAACCCTGTTTACGAGCATGGCATGCAAGTATGAATGCAGAGCAAGAAGGCGATAATGATGAGTTATATTTGGACAGGATTTTGCCTTCTCACAAAATGATGAGGCAGCATGTGGGAGAATGTGTAAATCTGCTTGTACCACGTCGTGCTTTCTTTGGATCTCATGTAACAGCTTTTTTCAAGGATGGTGCCACTTTGTCAATAACCGATGATTTTTCCGACCACTTGTACTGATGGAAATTATGACTGGTATTAATAAATAGTTCACAACCCATAGCCATTTTGTAGGGACGCCAATCTGAATTGGAATTTTTTTTAAAGCAGGCCCTGTTGTACTTGGTAGAATTGCAGCCTGCTTATTCTTTCTTATTCTGCTTATTCTTATTCTTCTTGGCCAGGATGCACTTTTTGAGCTAGCCATCAAGTTCGAGCAACCATTGCACAAGAACAGTTGTTGACTGGTCCCTTGGATGGCACCGTTAAACAAGCTTGACTATAAGTGCAAGTAAACCAGGAAAACAAATCACAGATTAATAGTATCAAATCGTTGAATATTTGCTGGCCAGGCATATCTTGAATTGTTGAGAATGGGAGCCTTGCCTTGGTACCTTTTACCTAACATGTACAGCCGGACTGTCACCCACAATTGCTAGCAGGAGCTCTTCTTGTTGCTGTTGAAGATCTGGGGCCGACGAAAACGATAGCTGCAATTTTAGTGCTTGGCTAATTTCTAAATCGTAGCACGTGCTGATCCACGAAGGTATGAAAGGCAGCCAGTTTTTCCTGGAACTAGAAAGACGTCGCTTGCGAGCTATTCGACTTATCTACATGGCGTCGTTTACCACGCCCCCCCCATAACAATGCTGCCTGCCATACCTACATTTCCTGGCACCCACTTCACCAGGAGGATCTATTAGCTTCAGATTGGAACTCCGTCCCGACTGGCGTCCCGATATCCCCTTACTTGAGATCTAAAAAAGCTAGAAACCTACCTCTTCCTCACAGCATTTGGTCTGTCCGAATGAGTCGTCCCAGGTGTGCTCACGAATCCTGATACTGTGCACGCTACCATTAACCAATCGCCATGCTTACTTTCCAGCATACTTTAGCCCTCTTAGGGTGTTATAGCAATTTATTCCTTTTATAATTTATATTATTTTCTCTTTCCTTCACCCTCCACATTATATCCCCTTACTAGTAATAACCAGGTTGACTCAGATGAGAAGGTCAGTGGTCACATCAGAAGAGCGTAAGCTGGGGGGGGGGGCTTAGTAATCAGAATCTTGTAATCTACCAATAGTAATCCGAGTCTTTAGAATCTTCTGTTCCTTCGGTGCCGGCTTACCACAGCATTTGCCTGAACAGCCGTGGCCACGACCTAATTGGTCCCGATCAAGCCCCTAGGAGCTGTCATATTCCACTCAACTTAGACAAAGACCGGGAGGTCAGCACCTTTGAGTAGCCAATGGTCTTTTCCCGAACAGAAGATACGATACTATGGAGATTTCGCTTGCGATGTACAAGTGAAGTGTGTACCTCTGCGAGTAGCATGGCGAAGCAGACTTACCCTCGTCAATTTCCGTGAGGCTCTTGAGGACATATTTAACAGGATCTGTCTCTTTCCTCTTGGCAAAGCTGGCTCGCTGAATCTCCCTATCCCGTTTTCGGGCATACATCGGCTTTTGCTGTCGCCAGAAGTCCGTCCTCGTATCGAGGTAATTGAGGCCGTCCAGCAGGAGCTTGTGTATGGCTTCTCCTGCCTTGGTCCTTTTCTCCTTGGCATCTAGAGAAACCAAAGCCGGGCCGGGCCGGGCCGGTCCAAGCACGCTGGTTAGACTCCAACCTCTCGAGACTCCAACCACGAGGCTTGCTTGGATAAGCCTCGACTATCGCCGACGAAAGAAGCAGCGGCAACTAGTAAGTATCACGAAAATAAATGCAAATTTTGTTTAAGTGAGTGTCCTTTCGTGTTTGCTCGTGAGCGGGTGTAGGTGTGTTCGGGCATGCCTGCGTGTCAAGTTTTTCCGGGCATACAGGGAATGGCCGACAAATCGCCAATTATCACATCTAACCTAGTACCGACGGAGCGGCTCTGGTCAGTGGGAGCGCTAGGGCTATGGATCTGGATAGCTGGGCGCTCAGGTGCACAATCTACTGCCGCCGAGTAAGTGAACAATTCACTCACTCAAAATAGTGCCAGTGCATGGTGCTCAAGCAAACTGCACTCGGTGCAATAGGTTAGCAGACGTCACCTCAAAAGAAGGAGTAGTACAAGCTGGGAGTATGAACGATGATGTACGGTATGCAGGTATGTGTCTGCCTGTGTTGTTGCTGCTTTGACAGATCTGCTGCTGCTTGACGGATCGTCGAACCTTTCAAATATGTTATGTTACTTGGATGCAGGGAGACGTCAGTTACTGGTGGCCATACACTTACCACTAAATTCAACGTAGGCCTAGTTCGTTGGCTTTAAAAATGGACTACAAGCACAGGCACTATAAACCTACTGCACTTCCATAGTATGTGAAATCAGAAAGTAAGACATAAGACGTTTCATTTGAGAGAGCAAAGCTACGTCCACATGCCTTAATACCTAATTCATTGGGTAGACCAATCAAAATGCTCGCTTAGAGCAACAAAGTCACTAGTATCTCACCTCGAAGATATAAATAAAGCATTCCAATATTTCCTAAAAAAAACAGTCAGGTTCCGACGAGGTCAGAGAGCGTAGGCAAGTATTCTGAGAAGACATTTGCCCTATCAGTATTCAATTGATAATATAACAACCCTGAGTCGACAAGCGGCAGCGATACAAACAGTTTAAGGGCATCACGTGTAAGCTCTCTTAAGATTTTGAAATTCTGGTGGGAGCGCTTTAGTGGGGGAAATTCTGGCGAGGGCGCCTCAAATGTTCTGCCAGGGCTGCTTAGAACAGGACAGATTGTTCATCGCATCAATGGTCAAGGTCAAATGCCAACTTATGCCACGCATACCGAGTCTCTCCACGTGAATTTTGGAGCGCCTACCCGGACGTCCCAAGACGCTTGCTTGTCGCCCAACTTACAGCAATGGAGTTCTGGCATCGCCAGCGAGGCGATGGTCAAATGAGGAGCGAATGTCGGCACAAGATTAATTCAAATAAAATTGATTACTCTTCCCTTTCATTCCAAAGTGGCACTTTTCTCGCCAGTTCACTCCACTTTCCGAGGTACCGCCTAGCTACGAGTGGACCGCTCTTGCAGTGGCTTCGCGGAAAGCGAACAGCTCGCTGTCGCGAAGTTGCTTTTGAGACGCATCCCTCATCTTTCGTTCGCAGACTATTCGCATCCCTGAAATTCAAGCCTCTTTTTCTTTCCTCTGCTCGCTTGAGAGCAGCGGCTGATGGGAGACACGCACGCTCGCGCTCGCTCTCCTTCCTTCCTTCGTCGAGCTCTCGCGCTAATTAGAGCACTTTCCGGCTCGTAGTCCCCCCCCCCAACTTCAGCCGTCTCGCCTTCACAAGCTCCGTCGCAGCATGCCACAGTGCAGAGTACTTGCAGGCACCCTAGCCGGCGCCTTTGCTATATATAATCGCGACGCACCATTCAGTATAGTTCGTCCGTCCACGCGAGCAAAGCACAGTGCACAGAGCACGAGTAGGCGCGCCTACCGCGCGAGCGTGGCAAGCTTTGGAGAGCGACTTGGACGCGGGGCGCGCGCGCGTACGCTACGCTACGCGCACCTGCTCAGGATGAGAGGCCACGTTCGCGTACAGCGAGTGCGCATGCAAAAGGCAAACGGAACGGTTGCGGGTTTGTGGCGCTGGCTGGCGTCCGCCCGTCGCCGCCGGTTCTTACCCTCTTCCTTCAGCAGCTGCTCCAAGAAGGCTCTGTCGGCATAGAGATCTCCAAGTAAGTGCTTAATGGTCTTGTCCTTACTGCTGCTGATGGGGCGCACCTTTTTCTCTTCAACCTTCACCCCTCGTATGGGCCTGGTGAATCCCGGTTTCTTCTTCTTTTGCTAGGACAAGAGGATTTCAGCTCATTGCGGCCACCGGTTTTGACCACAAGCAGGCCGAGCTGAATTCGAACACGCTTTGTTTCCTCTCAGGGGTTACAGAAATGCTTTACTAATACTATTACTACCAATTTTTCGAATTACATACGAATGCTGCTTAGCGAAGATGCACATGGCAGTGCTTTTAAATGCTTCGGCCACTCCTTGATACTTGCCAGCGGTCCGAAGTACCGCAAAGCAGATGAGGGGTGCAGAGATGAAAATAGTATAGCCAGTGAAGCGTTATTATTGAGAATGCAAAAACATATAATCACATCTGCTACAATGGGTGCTATTTCACTATGAATAGTGTCTGTAGGACGCGATTAGGTGCTTGGACGTTTTGCCCGGCGTCGGAGATTTTCTGGATTCAGTCCCTCCCCCATGACCGACAGGAAGCTGTGCATTCACTGCGCATTCCGTGCTTCCGCTTCGAATGCCCTTGATGCTCTGCTAGGGCTAGGCGAAATTATCCATTGACCAGGTCGAAAATACTTGTCTCGAGACGAACGCATATTGTACAGATAACACAAATTATTTGTAACCGTTTTCATGCCGAACGGTCTAACTAAGTTCCCAATGAAAAACGTATAAATGTCTTTTAAGAACGCCATGCATGGTCCTTAGGGACTGAGCGTAAAATCGTAGCGTACATGTTGAAGATTAAAAGCCACTTTGTTTTGTAATTTTTTGATTGACGAGTGTTTCTTTTGAAATTGCTGATAAATGTTGAATTCCTAGTTTGCCGCACCGAAGATTCCAGTTATGACTCAGATTGGGTGATGCGTGTATCTGAGTCACTTCACTCCACATGACTGACAGCAGCATCATCGTGGACAAAATAATCGGGTGAGAGCTCACATTTTGTCCATTCTTTGAAAATCAATCAATTAAAGTAGGATTTCAATGAAGCCATTATAATCAACCTTCACTAGACCACAGACTGATTATATGAATGCTGTGTTTAATTAACCCGGTTAGAAGCCAGAAATCGCCAAGTTGCCAAGAACTAAGGCGTCGAAGCTGTGGCATCCTCTGCAACTAACCCTCGACGACCAGGCTAGTTAACGGCAGACGAATGACCCGTTGGCGCTAAGAAGCTAGCGTCGAGTTTGAGTGTTCCACTACACTGCTGGGATGGCAGGCTTCAGGATGCAGGAATGTGCTTTCACGCGACTATTTTTCCTGATGAATTTGTTTGAAGCATGGCACACCAAATTGCACGCGGAAGCGGAGCAAAGACCGGGAAGTGCAAACGACGGAAATCGCCTCTCACCTCGTCTTCCTGAGGCTTGTGAAAAAACGACAAGTCGCCCTTGTTCTCCAGCTTTACTCGGTCCGGGCCTAGCAATGGAGCGTTTACCCGGCTCGTTCACCGCCGCTCGCCTAGCGGCCGAGCGAGTGCCGAGGCGGCGCGATCGACGCGGCGCCTCTCGACGCAGCGGCAGGGCCGACTCACTTCCCACGCTATTGTCGATCGCTTCTTGGCACTTTTGTATTCCGAGCCGGAACTCGTGCTGCTCCGGCCGTAGCCGGTTGCCCCGGTGATAGAATACCAACGCCATTTCGAAGTCGCCTTGAAAGTACAGCGCATCCGCCTTGCACAGAATTCCCTGAAATCGCACGAGGAGCTGCCGCCGCCGCCGCAGCAGCAGCAGCATCCCGGATGTGAGCGCCACGACTGCCGCACGCCAAGGGCGGCCGGAGCAATAGAGGCGGCGGCGAATTTACCCGAAAGAAAGTGACGTCGTCCTTCATCGAGGCGTCGGCGTCCTTGAGCGCCTTGGCCGAGTCGCCCAGCTGCAGGTAGCACCTCGAGCGCGCCACGAGGCAGTTCCGATCTTCCGGTCGCAGCTCCAGGGCCTTTAAAATAAAGTGCTCGCCAGCACCGCCGCGGGCGCGGCGTCATTCTCGAGGCGCGGGGACGCCCGCCGTCGGACGTCGCCGCCTCGCGCGCGCGAGCGAGCCGCCGCCGCCGTCGCTACCAGGTTGTAGGTCTCTAGGGCTTTCCTGAATTCTTGTTGCTTGAACAGCAGGTCGCCCTCCGCTCTGTAGGCTTCGAACGAGCTCCTCGGCCCGACGTCGCTCTTATCGTCGCCCATTTTTTCCCCTCCTGCCCCTTCTGCTGCCGAACGCGAGGCGCCGGGTCTGCGCGGAAGAGGGCGATATCCCCGCGGTCGCCTGGCAGCGACGGCGCCTCCGGCGGACCAGTAAACGCGCGCCGCCGCGCCGGCCGAAGTGTAGGCGCGCTGTATGCCCTAGATTCCGAAATTTCTTTTTAAATGATTTTTAATCAAAAAACAGGCGAGCGAATTGATTATTCAGGTGCTAGCGACCGTTGCCGTGTAGTGCATTGGCAGATGGCTACGACCCAGTGACGAGAAGGAGGCACGTCCTGATGACATCATGACACTGACCCCGCCCGCACCCGCCAGAGCTGTGTATCCGGATATCGCCGATAACGGAGGGCGCACAGCAGCAGGCGAGCCTTGCTAGACCCGGTGCGCGGGCTCGGCGCGACGCGACGTTCTATTCCTACCTGCCTGCCCGCTTTCGTTCATCGAATCTGAGCCAGTGAGTGGCCAGTAGGCGGCGGCGAAATGGAGGAGACCGAGCTGCTGTGCTTGGACTCGCCCGTCGACTCGGAGTCACCCATGCTGAGAATGCTGGAGAGAGAACTCGTGAACGCCGACGTACGTAAGGGCCCGTCGCCTACGATAGCGCGCGGGCAGCGCCGTCGGGGAGGGAGGTCGCTGGCGGGTGCGACTCGCCGCCGCCGCCGCAGCCGCCGCCGTCGGCACCGCGACCCTTTCGCAAGCGCGTATAGCCTGGACCGCACCACCACCGAGCCGAGCTCGCTAGCTAGCTGACTTGCGAGGCCAGGCGGCAGCCGCTGTCTTCGCCGTGGCCGTTGAACCCGATAGTTGAACGAGGCAAGACCGCAAGGCCCCCCACGAAATTTCAGCTGTCATCTCAATTACCAGTGGCTGCCGGAGCGTGTAGCACGGTGAGGCGGTGCTTGATATAAATATATATGACAAGGGCGATGTATTGGTTGCCAGTTCGAGAGAGACAGGAGTGTTCTTTTTCTATCACAGTAAGGGCAAGCCCTCACTGCTGCCCTGATCGGCTCGCCAACAGGTGGCAGCAAAGGGCCGCCGACGTGGCCGGCTGGTTTGCTGTTAGCAGTAGTGCAAGGCGCTCCCCAGCTACTGTCCACGTCAAAAGAGCTACTGCCGAGGTAAATGTTGCAACTGCGATTCTTCGAGGCACTTGTTTTGTGGCTGGGGGTGCTTCCTACAATGTTCGCCATGCAAACGTAACCTATCCGACAAGAATGGGCTGGAGGGAAGGGGTGAGTGGTGGTGGGGTATCGTGTGTATTCCGTTATATCCTTCACTTGCTCGATTGCAGGAACACGTGGTTCCGACGCCATTCGGGGAAGTGAAAGTCGCACTTCAGGGCCAGCAAGGGAAACCACCTATCGTGACTTGTCATGATATCGGTCTTAACTGTAAGTCTGTATTCATTGGTGCACGCTTATCCCAGGTGCTTGGCTGGCTGTGGCTGGCTTGGCTGTGACGAACTGCAGCAGGGATCACTAAAATCACTAAATGCAGTGGGTACTTTTCTTTCTCTACAAGTTTCTCAACCGTCGGCAGCTATCAGAAATGGCGAGTAGAGCGCGATCGTCCTCCTGTTAGCTGTCACTACACTAAGCAAATTCTCCGAAGACAGACACAAGCAGCGCCTGCAAGCCGTGCTCCATATATACCGATTTGGAGCAAAAGTAGTGTAATAATTATAATGATGATGCACTTGATAAAGCGCCCCCAGAGAACTCAATCTCTTTCTAGGCGCTTTACATTTGCTTCAAAGGAAACACGATCGAATGGTGAGTGGTATCAAGCTTGATAAACAACACGAATAACGTGGTTAGGGGTGACGTGTACAGGGTGAGCTCTCACTCAAAAAGCAGGTCCAGCTCTCTCTCTCTCTCTCTCTCTCTCTCTCTCTCTCTCTCTCTCTCTCTCTCTCTCTCTCTCTCTCTCTCTCTCTGTTTCTCTCTCTCTCTCTCTCTCTCTCTCTGTTTCTCTCTCTCTCACTCTCTCACCCTGTCTCTCTCTGTCTTTCGTTATGCTACTGTCTCTGTCTCTCTCCGGCTCGTCATTATGGCTTCACTGCTTTATCAGTGAGATCGGCAGATGAGGAATCCTATCTAATAGCAACAAAAATTCTTCGAACGTTATATGTGTTTAATGGACTTACACTTTGCTCTTTCTGAATAAGCAGGGGGCATTTGCCTATATGTATTTAATAATATTAATAATACATTTGTATAGCACCATCAGAGAATAAATCTCTTTTGAGACAATTTACATCGGCTGCAAAGCAAGCAAGTCAATTGGTTGGTGATAACACTGTGTTAGCACACCAGGCACTTGAAATATGCTGCAAAGAATGCACATAAATTGATTATTGATATTAGAGACAATCTCAGTATCCATGAGTACACATGACAATTCAAACAGACCCAGAAAACGGTGGGAGAAACAGGTGGGTTTTTAGCTTCAGTTAAACTGCTTGATTCAGAAGAGTGATTGGCACGTCGCTTAGCCTAATCGGGAAGCAGTTCGGATAGGTGGGCTTGAGCAAGGGAATGAAAGGACCTACATGTGTGACAAAACCTTGAATTCGATGCACTGCTTAGAAGGGAAGTATATAATGATACCTCTGCCGTCATCGGCAGCCATTGCTCGTCAATATCTGCAATTTCCAATGGCCGCAGGCACTTAGAGAATTATCAGCCTATTATCAGCAAGGCAAATATGGGCAAGGACAGGGGCCGAGTTTGATTGAACGGTTGGCCGTTTACGTCACTGGCAGCCAGCAATTGCCTTCAGCTATGGAGGCTGCGACAGTACAGGACACCGTCCTGCACTGCAGACGATCACTTGGCAGAAGAGAGATGGGCGCTCTCAGGCTGCACTTTGCCGCCTGGAATTTTGTGAGTGAGACTAGCGCTGCACTTTGCCGCCTGGAATTTTGTGAGTGAGACTAGCGGAGTGGCTTAAGTGAAATGCTGTGCACAATGCCTGCCCCTCCTCAGGCTATCCAGACATAGCTATGGCCGTGCCAAGCAAAGGAAGCTTGCATCGGTAGCCGGCGATCGGGTCGGCGATTTTTTTGCAGGGCTGTGATGGATTGCAGGCATGTTCATTCAGAATGTCTCTGTCGATTGGAGAGCTCGGTTCACTTGTATTTCCTCGCTGTCATGGTGGCTAGGATAGGAGGCCGGTAGAAGGCTAGCTTTAGATTCAGAAGGCTAGCTATACATTGCAGCTCAACGTTTCATCTGGCCGCTGCTGTCGTTCTATGATGCCTCAGCTCGTATATTCACGACGCGTACTGATCAGCGTGCTGCTTGAAGTTGCATCATTCTGATAGCTCGCATCTGCCTGGGTGAACCATGTAATCCCTCGTCTGCTGGTGCTCCTCGCTCGACCAAGTGTTAGCTGTAAGGGCTGCATTTATTATCGTAGGCTGCAAACAATCTGCTGTAATGTAATGTATCTCCGTCTGTAACTCCACAAAGTCATAAAGACCATGTGGGTGTTATGCAGGAGAGTTTTGTAAAGCGCACTCACAGCCTAAGCAGCTTTCGGTATGCATTCGGTAGCCAACAAACTTCGTCTCACGAAACAAAGAGAAAGTGGGAAGCACAGCAGAGTCAAGAGAGCAGTTGAGGTAGCGAGTAGCATGGAAGTAGCAGCTCAGGATCGCTGAAAAGGATGAGCCATAGTCGGCAGTAGGAGAGTTGTTGTCGTTGCTACGTAAGAATTGTGGAAGCGAGTTCCACAGTCTAGGACCTGCAGAGCTAAAGCTTCTGTCACCAACGGTCTTTAGGCGGAGGAATGGAACAGCTCATTTATTGCCCACACAGGACCTGAGGGTGCGAACAGGCTGAAACTGATGCAGCAGTTCAGCTAGGTACGAAGGAGCCAAGCCGTGGCGGGCCTTGTGGGTCAGCGTAAGAACTTTGCTCTATAGCAATGCTGCAAACAATCCTTGCCGATGCATGAACAGTCCTGTTTGAGCTGCCGGGCGGCAATTATCTGGCTGCAGCTTAATGCACGAAGCCGATGCCGAAGGTGGCTGAGCACGGCAGCAACGGCATTATATATCTTAATACAGTAGCTCTCAACCTTCACCAATGCCGCGACCCTTTAATACCGTTCCTCATGTTGTGGCGACCCCCAACCATAAAATTAATGTGGAAATGCCTGTTTTCCGATGGTCTTGGGTGACCCCTGTGAAAGGGTCGTTTGACCCCCCAAAGGGGTCGCGACCCACAGGTTAAGAACCGCTGCCTTAATGTAACAACTCTCGTGTAGTTAACTCAGGCCAGTCTCCTGCATAGCCACGAAGCGGCGCCAGTTTATGGCACCAGCCACAGAGTGCAACTCATTGCAAAGCCCTCAACACAACTGGCTATTAGATGAGTTGGACTTTTCCTTCTGCATAACTATAGATTACATAGCCCATTCCTATTCATTATAATTCAAAAACCATGAACCAATCATAGTCAGGCTGATAATCAAGCATATGCCGTCAAGGCAATCATAATCTGGCTTATGTAGCATGCCAACGGTTCATAGGTAAGGGATACAGACTCGGTCTTATTGGCTGCATATAAAGCCAGGCAGCTATTATTACGTCTCGTATAAGGAACGTTAAAAGTAGAGCTTCCATAGCTTAGTTAGGAAAGTATCTGTCCGGATGATTAACTTTGCAGGATCGACGGATGTCAGGAGTGCAACGTTTATCACTCATTGGCCTCACCCTGGGCATAACTGTTTACATTCATAGCTCTTGACTGTCAAGGTTGGCAGTGATATAATCAGGAGGTTTTGTGGGCAAGTGGGACAATTGCACACCTAAAGCAGGTGGGGGTGGGGTGATGTGAGACAACACTATGCTTGTGTGCTATAATTTTTCATGACTGGCAGGTCTTCCCACTGCTTGACAATCCTGGTTCCCCCACCCGTGAAGGTTAGCATAGCTTCTCAGATTCTATTGCAGAAATTGTGCACAAGTCGCAAAATGTAAATTTCTTTGCCACGCTAATCTTTTGAGTGACATCACACTGTATGCATACTTTCAGACATAACGTGCTTCCAGCAGTTCTTCAATTCTTCGGCAGTCAAGCCACTTCTGGGCCACTTCTCGGTGTACCATGTGAACTTTCCTGGACAGCACACTGGTGCCACACCTCTGAGACCCGAGTAAATATGCCTGTCCTAGCCACGTTGAACGATGTTTTTTAGTTGTGCCTCTACTGCAATGATTTGCAGTATCAGGTTTACAGTATCAGTGTATCAGCTTAGCTTTCTGGGTGCTCAACCTTTGGTGTGTGCATTATTATGTGGCCTGTGATGACCACCCACATACTTAATACAATAGGCTGTTTGTATAGCACCTTAGGAGAACTTATTCTCCATCTAATCGCTTAACAAACTCGATGTAAGAGAATCATAACCAAGGGTGAGTGATATGCACGGTAGCAAGAATGCAAAAGTAAAAAGAAGTTAGGCACAGGCCAACATGCTAAAGCTAACATGAAGATGCTCATGGCCACCGGTTAGTAAGACCTCTGACTAGTCGCATGCACTGAATCATGCACAGTTACCCATGCAAACCATACAGGAATAAAAGAGGCAATTTTCTTTGAGGAAAAGAGATCGCCGACCGGAATAAAAAATGCGTTTTTTTCTGACACTTATACGATGCAAGATCATTTTAGGTAGCGACATTGCCGGAAGCAAGTTCCGGACTATTGGTGGTGCATACGTGCTGTTTGCTCGATCACCAAAAGTTTCAATTCAGTGCAAGGAACGGCGAGTTGACTGTATGCTGAGGAGCAGGTGGTGCGAGAGCACATGACTGGAGGAGCAAGGACGTCGGCTAGGCGGGCTGTTGCAAGGGAGTGAAGTGACCTGTAAGCCCGACACAGAGGATCTTGGGGATTTTATGACCTACTTGCTCTGCTCTCTTTAAACGACCTCTACCTTATCGGCATTTCTGTGCCATGAAAATTGTCGGCGGCATCAACATCGCAGGGCTTCGTCTGCCGAGTGAAGCCATTCTTGCCCATCTTCATAACATCTTCATCGACACCCATCTGCATCGACCAATTAAAGTAGCCGTCTGGAGCTGCTACTTCCAGGCCACTCACTTCCTCGACTGCCATCCTGACTCAGCAAAGCTTCTCACGTTCTCTTTGTTTTGAAGGATGAAGTCTGCTGACTACTGTTTTCGTACCGAAAGCCGATTAGGCTTCGAGTAGGCTATAGAAAACTCTCCAGCGTAACACCCACTCAGTCCTTGTGGCTTGGTAGAGTTATAGACAGAGAGGTACCATTACGTTACATTAAATTAGTTTGCGATAACCTGGCTGTGCACTTGCTTTCACAGTCGTGATTAGTTAGGACCTTATCTGGCCAGCCCAGCTGTCTGCATTGTGCATCAAGATTTTCCAGCCATCTCCTCTGCCTCAGGAGCCAGGGCCGGTTTTCGGGAGTCAGCCAGTACCACTGGCTGCTATCGAATTCTCCTGAATGGCCCACGCTATGGCAGTAAGAGCTCGAGGCGTTATCTATCTTGCGAGCCGTTTCTGAAAGGCCGTTCGGCAATCTCGCATTGGAGCAGCACCTGCACATCGAGTGGACTTATTTAGCTCACCCACAGTGAAAGCTGGTCTACGTTCAGTACATTGCAGTTGCAGACCTCCAGAGCTGCATCTACCCAGCACTCTTTTTTTATCCGTAAGATAAGCCTGCGTCTGCACCGGATGCCTGTGATGTCGAGGCTCGGAAAGTGCTCTGCACACGTGCTGCCACCTACTTCGGCATGCTTTCCTGTTTCGAGAGGGAATGGGTCGAAAGCTCTTCTTGTCACACTCTCAGCGCCGCTTTGTGTGCGTGTGTGTGTGTTTCAGAGTGAGGTTTACGAGCATGTACGACCTTGCTATCGTTGTGGACTGTGTTCTCAGCCATTTCCATCTCAAGCAGATCATCGGTTTCGGCTTCGGAGCCGGTGCTAACGTGTTAGCCCGCTTTGCAGTACGTACTCAGTACCCGAGGCCGCTGGCTCGGTTTTGCTGGCCCAGTCGAGCGCGAGCGATGGCAGCTCTCTTGACGCCAAGCTTGTTGTTTCAGCAACTGCATCCCAAAAAGATTGAAGGCTTAGTGCTGTTGAACTGCACGTCCAAGCAATGCGGCTGGGCAGAGTGGGGCTATCAGAAGGTATGCGCTTGCAAAACAGAGCAGCAGATGCTGCGCATCTAGTCGTGCGGTCGGTTTTGCATTCGCCTTTGCTCACTCTTTCTCCAGCAGCATCGTCGCATACATTATTCGGCGGCCGGATGCTGCGCGATGCACCGAGATGCGTCTGCTGCAGTGTTTGCGAGGCCTCCGTTGAAGTGCTCTCGCGATAGCTCTGCCGCATTTCTCGTTCAGTTCCACGGGCGAAGCCTGAAAAGTGGCAACCTTACAAGCTTCGTGGAGGACTACCTGCTGTGGCATTGGTTCGGTCGGGTGAGTGTCGCATTGTCAAATCCCGATTTGAACGTTCGAGTGCAGCTGGTTATGCAGGTTTGCTCAAGCCCAGCGGATCTCTGACCTTTCCTGTGTGCTGCCTGTACCAGCATGCTGTCCTGTGGAGCTCTATTTAGTGTCCCGAAGGGCGTATCGTCAGCCTGCGGCAAGAGTGGCCTTGTTCTCTTGTTTTTTCTCTTGTTCTCAAGTTTTTGCCCGTGTGCTTGCTGACAGTGCTTGCTGCTCACCTCCCAGCAGCCCCGATGTCCTACACGGTGGTGCTGACTGCTAGGAATTCGACCGTTTGTTATCTTGGCGGTCGCCAGGTGGTACCAGGCGTTGCCATCTGGTACCGGGCAGTGGCCGGGCATTGCTGGTATCTCCCACCGGGTCAACGTTTTAACCACAAATCTGCCGAATAAGCTCAGTGGACGGCATCTACTCAAAATCAAGAGATTAAAAAGGCCGAGCGAAATGCTCCTTGAGCTCAACATGCAAAGAACCTCGGAGCCCACTAGTTGCAGGGGCAGTGGCAGCAGTGAGCCAATATCTTCTTGCAATGTCGTGCTTGCTCTAACAAAGCACAACTTGCTAGCCATTGACCGTGAGTGACAAAAATCGATTCAGCCGAGTGCACTTAGCCTACAGCAACCCGCTGTGGATGTGGTGGTGCTAGATAGAAGAATCTTATGCATCTTGGTCAGAGGGAGTTGAACTGGCAACCGCCACTAACAGAGTTTAAAGCACCTATCGACTCACCAATTTGTTTGGATCGGCTCTGCGACCTTGCACAGGTCTGCTATCTGCTGGCTTTCGGCTCCCTCCTGCACCTTGGCTGTGTCGGTGGCTTGTGCAAAAGCTTCCAGTCTGTACCTAAAAAATATATAATATATATTTATACTTCATTTGTATAGCGCCCTAAGAGAACTTAATCTCTATTCAGGGGCTTCACATATGCCACACAGTTCGAGCCCACGACCTCGGTCATAAAATACATTCACCTTGACTTTGGTCGAGGCGAGCACATTAACCATTTGACTAAACCTGCACTCACCTAGATCCAGCTCGTGATTTCGAATGTGTTCTGTGCAATGTTTGTGCTTCCCATTGTTTGTTTGTTTGCTTTCAATGTTTGTTGTACCTTTCATCGCTCAATATGTGCTTGGCATTGGCACGACTGCCTCATGTTATATTGGCACCAAGTTAATCGCCAAACTTGGAAAACTCTGGCTCCCCGTTCCTGTGGCTTCCAATTGGTTGAGCGTGCCTAGTACAGATTCAAGTCCAGACTTCCTCTGTGCTTGAGAAAAAAAGACGGTCTAATGATTTATAAGCTGTGGCTATGTGGGAGCACTTATGCATAACGGCTTATGCATTATGAACAACTATCACCTAAGCGGCATCAAATGATAAACAAGGTGCTTTTGCAATCTTGAACTGTCCCATCATCCCTTGCATGTCGATTGCATGAGCAAAGCAGCTGTGCCCCCCCCCCCCCGTAGGTTGACTTGTGATTTGAATCGACCTGTGTTGACTTTTTACTTAAATTACATTAACTGGTGTTCAAGAAGCACACTTCTTCGAGTAAATAATGGCATCCTTAGTAACCTTCTTCTCCTGATAACTAGTGGCATCCTTAGTGCAATTTTAGCACGACCGTTTCTGCCTTAATTCCTTACATCCTTTGGAGCTCCAGATTGGTGAGCCGTGATGGCACACTAGGTAAGGCGGTTGCTCTTCATGACCTTAGTCCCAAGGTCGTGGGTTCGAGTCCTTCGGTGGGCGATCCTTTATTGCCACAGCGGTGGTGATCTCCGTAAGGGCTCTTCTGTCGCTATAAAAATGAGGCTGTTAAATCAGCCAGTATATTGCCAACGATAACTCATTTGGTGAAGTTGCTGCTAACATCGATCATTCTGATGGAGAGGACTTGGCATGGTTCGACCCGTAGACAGATGGTCTCTGGTCTGTCTGCCTGTGCAGTAAGACAGTCTGCAGTTGATGCAGAACTCTGTAGCTTGGCTTGCCGGTTGTGAACGCCACATTATGCTACTCGTCACTGACTTACACTGGCTCCCCACCAAGCAACACCTACACACCTACCTACACACTTGGCTCACCAACCCACCAAGCAGCATATCGCCTTCAAGTTTTCTTTTGCCACTTGTAGGTCCCTTCATTCTCTCACACCATCATACTTATTAAAAATCCTTCATCAGGCTTCTCGTCGTATGCTCTTTTGACTCAGGTCATTTAACTGTATCGCTAACCAATCTCCAATTCTTCAATGACCCTGCCTTCAGCTGTATGCTGTCATGGTGTGGAGTCACACAAAAAACTCTTCAAAATACTGCTTTCTCAGCTAGTCGCCATACGTTTTCGCAGGAGTCGCACGAGACTCGGAGCAAAACGGCAAGCTAAAAGGCAAGCTATTGGCTCCCTGTCTCTGCTGATGCCGCTCTCCGATGTTTCTCCTTTAGCGGTCACCGAAGTAGGCCATTGAGCCTGAGGCTGGCAGCTGACGACAGACTCAGCCACGTCTTCCCTTCGCTAAAGATGCTGCTCGATTGTTCCCGATCGAACTGTAGATCCAAGCAAGTATTCTCACTCGGACTGACCTGCAAGACCCACTTGTGTGACTCAGCAGCTTCATATCTAGCCAAACTGCAGCAGCAAGTGGCATCATCGTTATCGTGCGCCCCCCAGCCTCACCTGTGCTCTCAGGATGATAAGCTAGGCACTCTTCTACTTCGCGACTTCTGGAATGAGAGCCTTTGCTTTGTGGGCGCGAGACAGTAGAACTTCCATCCGAAATTCTTTCGCAGAGAGTATTACCTGTTTTCTTCTGCAGCCAACTAGAACCATTTTTCCAGCCACCCTTTGCTGCTACTTCCAGGCTACTTACTTTGTACATATGCTCATGTCTCGACTAGTAGGCTTTGACTGCACTATAGAAAATTCTACAGCATAGCACCTGCTTAGTATATGCGGCTTTGTTGACTCGCGTACAGGATGCACCAAAAAACACAGAGCTCTGGCTTGTATTTGGGAGTGTTGCTGCCTTGTTGTTTGCACTGTGTCGCCACACTTGACTTTCCACTACTCGGCTCGGCAGTATGCAGACCTCCCATTTCTCTAGATGCTGGCGAACTGATGTTCCGGACAAACCCCAAGTGTGTGTGTGTGTGTGCGCGTGTGCGTGTGCGTGTGTCTAGCTGTTGCTTTTTCTGTAGCATGCCATGTCCCCCCCACCACTTCTGCAAGAGCTTGTCTTTCACCTTGGGTGGCACAGCCACCGACACTCACTTGCTCGCACTCTTGTGACGAAGTTTGCATCGCTTGGTCCATTTCCTCTGTTCACCAGTGTTGCACGTGCACCCTTGCGATGCCGCCAGTTGCTCGTGAATACTGCTGCTGCCGCCATCTTTTGGGCTCCATCTGCTCGCTGTGGCAGCCTGAGGCATCGTGACGTCTCAACCCTTTTGCAGCAAGCCAAAGAAGCCAACACGCAGCTGGTGAATGCCTATCGAGAGCACATAAAGACGATATGCCTTGCTAATTTATCGGCATTCATTGACGCATACATCAAGTAAGCTAAGTGCTTGCCTCCTGAATCATGCCTGGCTTGATGCCTCGACTGCCTGAAATGGCTCCTTGTTGATAACCATCTGTTCTCACGGCCGCTCCCCTGGTGCCACCCTCCGATTGGACTTTCTCGCTCACTACACATCAATTGCTGCAAACCCACGGTTTAAACTGCAGATCGATCGCCCTGACGGTGTACTTCGAAATATTAATGATTATGCAAATGACTCACAAAGCCTTCCAAAATGAGCTCTCTCTCTCTCTCTCTCTCTCTCTCTCTCTCTCTCTCTCTCTACATGATTAAACGAGCTCTGCAATCAAGTCTGCTTCTTTTAGCTCTGTAACAGTGCAAAAAGTCTGGTGTTTTCAGACAAGGCTACTACTGCCGAGTTTGTCCACATATTTGTGACATCCCACCTTGACTTCGGTAACTCACTGCTTGCAAGTCTTTCAGCCTAGGCAATAAGATGCTTGCAGATAGTGCAATACTCTGCAGCCAGGCTTTTGTATCCTGAACTTTCCAGCTCCCACGTAATGCAACACCAATGTGCACTACCTCGGGCACTACCTCGGAGCACCTGCTCTTCTGACTCAGGCTTCTGCCAGCTGTGCCTCTAACCAACCATACCTTCAATTCCTATGCAACCAAAGCCTGGAACTTGCTACCGACTGATATCACGACACTCCATGACTCGATGTTTAAAGCAAAACTAGAAACCCGGCTGCTCTCCACAGCATTTTCTTTACCATGTAAATTATTCTTTATTTGCTTTGCTGGCTGCAATTGTGCATGTCATTATTACTTTTTTCTTGTTATGCTTCCTTTCCTGCCTACTTGAAATTTCCCCAAATAGATTGAGTTCCCTTACGGCAGAAGGACACAGTTTTATTGTTATTCCATGCCAGTTTTATCTGACTGGGTGCTATCAAGCATAACAAAAAACAGCCGGATATTTCACATTTGCTGGCCAACCAATTCGGCAGACTTGTTTCGGCCTAGTTGACCATAAGCTGTTTGACCCAGCAAAACCTAGTTGACCCTGCTAAAGGTGCTTAGAATCCGGAAGGGAAGGTAAGCATCCCCTCTATAGCCGGTGCTTGCTCGTGGACTGATTGCTATGTCACTCATCATGACTCATTGCACTGAGGGAAACTCTGTTGCTCGGGACATTATGTTTATAACTCATTAATATAATATAATTCATTTGTATAGTGCCCTAAGAGAACTTAATCACTATTCAGGCGCTTCACATATACCTCGGGCTCGAGCCCACGGTCTCAGCCAGACCTTGGCTCGGGGCAAGCACCTTAACCGCTGGATCAATCAAACCAGCTCGGCTTACCTTACGGTTTACATTCCATTTTCTCTCAAAGCCAAGTAGATTTTGGGCTCTCAAGAGATCCTTTCATTTTAGCTGACATCCCCTTTGCCACAGCAGTACAGCAGTCTTTGCGACTCAACACGTTTGCTCCTGCCCCTCACATCTGCTGGCACACGGCTCGAGCTTGGGCCCTTATCTGTTGCAGCCGTGCTGACCTTCAGCTCGTTCGGAGCTCTGAGGACCGGGCGAAAGACAAAACGCAAGCCATCAGGTGAGGGCATCCGGGCTCCGGGTCGCGTGCATGCGTGCACACCCGTACGTGCAGCTCGTGCCAGCTTGGCCTCTCGTGGGTGGCATGGCATCATCCATTCCCTTCAGCTCTCTGACGTGCCTCTCCCTTGCTGGAACCCCTGTGTGTGAAAACCGGGCTCCTGCCTGCGTGCTAGCCCCGGGCTTGGCCCTGAACGGAATATGGCTGCAATACGAATGGCAAACATCAAGTGCACACCGAAGCACGGTGCACCATCGATTGCACACGGTTTGAAATCCAGACAGCCGGCATGACGATGCTCAGACAGCCGGGGCAATGATGCTCATCGCCTCAGCACTTTTGTTCCTCGCTTGCTCATTTCCCCATGTCGCCTTCAGGCCTGCCTTTTGTTGTGTACCTTTGCTTGTTGCTTTCCAGTGAAAGCCCTGAAGGTTTCTATTGCAGAGACCGTGATGTTAATGCCTTGCAATCCGATGATTGATGATTGATGATTGAGTATCCATTTGTACCCACGATCTTATCATTGTGACCCCATCTCTATGGCAGCGACTTGGCTTTGACACACGTTTGAACAGCTCTATGCCTGCTGCCTCGGCACGGCCAGCATTTGTGTACATGCACAAAAGCTTGCTAATGTGTGCATTGTTTCCCGAACTGTAAATGGAATGGTTAGTTGGTCTTAACAGAAGTTCATACTGAGCACGACCTTTTACGAAGCAGTCAAAGCAGGCAGTTACACAAAGCTAGTCAGTCCTTCAGTAGGCGATCCTTTATTGCCTGCTGCAGAGGGGGTGTGACAGCCGCTAAGGCTTATCTGCCTATACACAAAAAGATAAAAGGATGGTTCCTTGAAGTACTGGATTCAGCCTTGCTTTCACGTAATCATGGTTTACCCATACGTTGGTGCCTGGCTATGGAAGTTTCCGAAACTCCGCCAGCAGCTGACAAGACTTGCACAACTTCTTCAGCAGACCACCTCGCACAGAATATCTCATGCATGTTTGACGGAGCTGGTTGTCGGTGAAGGCCACTTTCAATTGTAATTACTTGGCTAATGTCCTCTACCAGGTTTTAACTTCCTATCCATCCATGTCAGTTCTTGATCCTGCTTAGGGGATATCCGCCATGCTCGGCTGTCCCTCGTGTCTGTTGGAGTGGGAAGGTGCCAAGATGCTTTCATCCGGTGTCAGAGGCTCGGCCGGATTCAACTCTTCCGAACGAGGAAACGCACAGATTTTTCACTCGATCTCAGCTGCAGCAGCATTGAGAGCAGTGCAGTCTTCGTCCGACGAAAATGAAAGCAATTTTCGAAATTATATTTAATAATTTTTTACTAAAGCAAACATGTCTAATTTTATTAAATTTATTTATCAGCACTGAGTAGCAAAATCAGCATTTATTAGTGTATACAGAATGTACAGGAGTGCTTACCATCTTTAAATGTATATTAACTAGATATACTAATAGATATACTAATGTATAGCAACTATATAGCAAGTGAAGAATCACGAGCAGGCTCTATTTATGCATGCCCATCCCTTATTAAAGGCAGACACGTGACGACTTTCGGTTGGTCTCACTCTGACAGCTTTCCAATAAGCTAACTCAGCTGGTCCATGCTGAAGCTGGGAAGTGCCAGACGTCCCAGTCATCACTTCGGGCGGCAGCAAAGGGGCTCGTAGTGCAGAGGGCATAAGCTGCTGCTGGAATGCCATGACAACCATTTAAAAACACTTTTAAAGTCCAGTGAAGCTCTAGCATTTAAATGTTTAATCATAAGAGTGTATGTTGCAGTCATTTATGCAAATTAATACCCCCTTTTGACATGATACTTATCAGTACTGTAACATCGTAGTAGTACTATAAATATCCTACAACAGGCTCAATGTGAGCACGATGTGATTGACTGTGACGAACTTCCTAACAAACCTAACTTAACATAGGGCTTGATGCTGCTGAAAGATTTAGGAGAACTAGCATAGATGTCCTAACCTGATCAACATCGATCGGGGAGGGGGTCATTGTAAGCCTAAAGTGGTGCAGTTTAACTGCAAATCCCGATTGAAACTTGCTAGTAAGACCTGATGAATTCGTGCTATAGCTGAGCTGCTGGGCCACCACTAGTTCAAGTGTTTTCGTTAAGAATTGCAGAATAGAGAATGGACGAAAGTTAATTAAGTTCTTCGTGATCTATGGTAAGCTTTTTAATGAGAGTGTTAACAATTTCGGTTTCTAGAGGGAAAGAAACGTAGCAAGAACCCGAGACATGTGTACAGTGTGTGTAATGGTGGGCAGCAACAAGCCAGCTGCAGCTCTACAGCAGCTGGGGGCAGGCATCTTGTACTGGCAGCCATTGTACATTCGCCAAGTGGCAGTTGACGTTGGCTCCAGTGGCTGGCGCAGAGCATGTCCATGCGAATTGCCGATTATGTGCCTGTGTGCTAAAATTGTGCAGGGTAGCAGTAATCAATTGACGCACATTGCTTTTGACCTATGTAAAGTGCTTAGAAAGAGGTATGGTTCCCTAATAGTGCTATAAGAATTTTTTACTATTATCTTCAATATTATTATTTTTTCTGCCGCCCAGATGGAATGACAAGATGTACACGGTTTGCAGTCCTTAAGTGCATTTGCTTAGGTAGCCACAAAAGTAATGTGTATACCATATTTTCCCCTGTACCTTGTTCCTTCACAAGATATACATTAAAGTATTAGAACAAATGGTGGTACCTTAGCCGGATGAGCCCTGCCCTGCAGGGGCAGGGGGGGCTACCTGTAACTCCCCGGTTCAGGGACCACGCGGCTTCCGACCCGGAAATGGCGTCCGAGATGAAATGCCAAGGTCTGCCAGGCAGGCGTCATTATCTGGCCACCACCAGCTACCCAGGGCACCGACCATTAAGAGTCTCACTACTACCGACCGATAGCCAGTCAAGATCAGGAAAGACCGGTATATGGCCTCATACTTCACATTTTTGCGGGCCACCAGTACCAGGACATTCTTGCTGCTATCAAACGGCGCCGTTACGATAACTATGACTGCATCGCTGCCGCTGTCGATGACCAGTCGATGACTGGTCTTTGACCGGGAAGGCTCGACCTGCCGAGAGGCAGTTGAGCTCGGTGACCAGTAGGGGCCCAGTTAGGCTCACCCACCCAGAACCAGGTTGCAGTGAGCCGTTATTGCTTGCAGCATCGGCCGGCAGTGACTTAGAACGTGGCTGGCAGATCTCATTCCCGTGTCCACTCTCCTAGAAATTCTATGCATGAGCAAATGCTTGCTCGCTAATATCCTGCCATATTTCCGGAAGCCAGAAGCTAAATTAACTGCAATCCAATATCTTCGCGAAAAAATAGTGGTTGCTTATTACACAGCACTGTATTTAAAGTGAATTTTACGGATCGTCATGATATTCTGCTTGCACGTTACTGAGAAAATGGTACCGAAACCCACTTGCGTGCTACGAAGTATGATAACAATGATAGTAAGACATTTGTATTGCACCCTAAAAGAACTAAATTTATTTCTAGGCGTTTTGTATTTTGCAGAGATATCGCAAAATGTGGCGCACTCTATAAAAATCATGGTGCTAATCGATAATAGGCAATAACCGAAGCTGATTCGTCGTGAATTACTGTTGATGAAGGTTATTAGCAGTGCTTTCCACCAGCCAATGATTCGGCTGTACTTCACGTGACACAGCTTTCCCATTGCCCTTTACTTCTTGCCCTAGTACGTAGCCATGTGGAGACCCGTGCTAGGGATGTCAAAACTTGATAGCCTGGGATGTAAGATGCTAGCTCTTTATGACCGAGGTCGTGGGTTCGAATCCTACACTGGGCGATTCTTTATTGCCAACTGCAAGTGCTGGGGTTATAGCTTTTAAGGCTCTTCTGCCACTATTCAAATGAGGCAGTTAAATCAGCCAATATAATATGTTGTTTGTTCGCACAGCAGAGAGCCAGCCGATGCCCAACACCGACAGTTTATTACCAATATACGGAGCCGAAGAGCCCACGGCTCCCTTCAGCCCCTACTCTCTCTCGACTCCGGTCTCCTCCCCTGCTCCCGTCCACCATCCTGCCACGAGCCCCCCCCCCTGCTCCCGTCCACCATCCGACCACGAGCGGTTACCGGCCTGTCTCCATGCCACATCACAGGCTCATCAGAGGAGCCGGCATACACTCGAACTACTCGCCCCCTTGACCTTTAGGTCACAAGTTCTCAGCAGCCACACAAGTGGCTTCAATGTACAGGGCAGCAATGAACAAGCCTATATACAAACGATACGAACTAGACACTACACATCCTCAGCATAGCAGCTAACATGAATAGCTGTCCCCACAGGCTGGCTGGCTACCTTACGGCTGCTCGCAGGAGGCGTGCTGGTGCACGGCCTTTCGCGACCAGCCGGCAACGTGAGCCACCGGCCAAGCCTGCATACAATACACACATACATACATACGTACATACTAACTACATAATAAAAATAAAATAATAATAAATACTCTGCATGCTTGGTTCCCTACACATCGGCTAGCAGTGGGCTTATTAGGTCCGCCGCTACCATTCTCTGGTCACAGTATGCAGCTGTGTTTATGTATGCACTTCTCCCGTGGCAATCGTACTATTTGGGAGGTTGCATCCCTGCAGCTACCCGTTGAAAAGCAATCAATAAAAAGCAAAGGCTTGTTTGTACGTTAAGGGCTTTGCTTTCAGGACTTTGGATCAACCTGTCGAAGGTTTTCAATGCAAGCTGCTGTTTGAGTCTCAACCAAAACTTGATGCAGACGAACTGAAGCTTGCTGCGAAAAAATATGCCTGTTGTCGAAGTATAAATCTCACTCCGGCAAGATGCCATGGGCAGTGATAAGTGCAATTGCGTCTCTTCGCTGTCTTGCTCAGGCCTACCTATGTATGTGAAATACTTCCTAGTCAAGCCCTTCGTTACGTCAACTGCTCCTCTCACTCTGGTCATTTGCTTGTACCTCTGTCGAACCTCTAGTCCTTAAAAAAAATAAATAAATCCTAGCTGATTAAACAGCCTCTTTTTGTATAGCGACAGAAGAGCCTTTACGGCTATCACTACCGCTTGCAGTGGTGACAAAGGATCGCCAACCGCAGGAATCGAACCCACGACCTCGGGACCGAGGTCGTGAAAGCAGCCACCTTACCTAGTGTGCCATCACAGCTCACCGTTTCATTACTGCTTGCAGTTGGCAATGAAGAATCACCTAAGTGCAGGATTCGAACCCACGACCTCGGTCGTAAAGAGCGAGCACCGTACCTCCTGGCCTATCATGGCCCAGTACACCGTAAGCGAACTAAATCTCTTTGTAAGCATTCCGCATATGCTAAAAAAAAGAATATAAGTTGGTTGTAACAAAATACATGCAATTTCAGCATCCATAAGAACAGCAAGCACAATTCACACGGACTGGGCAAATACCTTGGCACATGAGATTTCTTTTGCGTCTTGCTCTAGAATACCTATCGGAAATGTTTGCTATTCAGGCTTTGCAACGTACCGCATGCTCTTTAGACTCAAGGCGTCTAGCAATGTGTCTAACTAACCTCAAATAATGTAGATGCCGTGCCTTCGGTTCGTATGCTCTCCTTAAGACTGGAACTCACTTCCGACTGCCGGCACGACATCCCCTGACTCGATGGCATTTAGAAAGAATCTGAAAATCCACCTACCCATCACAGCATTGGCTCCATTCGTGCGAATGTTTTCTTTGTATGCATGTGCATGCTAACACTGTGCATGTATAAACTCTGACCAATGGACATGCTTTCTTTCCAGCAAGTGCCGAGAAAGATATTTATTTTTCTTAGGGTGCCATAAACATGTTATATTATTATAATTATGAAGGTCTCTGCTGCAGCTCACGAGAAAAGAGTTGCTGCATCAATGTTCGCAGACTACAACGAAAAATGTATGAACATTGACATTCAAACGTTGTAAAGTTGGGAATATAATTCAGTCTCAGATACAAGGCTTGGTGCTGCTTTGACGAGGGTCCAATGTGGTTCTTCAATGTCATCCCGGTCTGCGTGGCTGAATACCTTCTCCGCAGGATTAACAAGTAGTATCGTAGAGTCTGTCTCATTCGCTAGCGAGGACCAGTTTTTAAATTCTGATGTGCATACTGTTTCATGTAGCATTCAACCGAGTGGATGTCCTGCATAGACAATTTTTCCATTTAGGTGTCCAGTGCTGCTTGTTACTGGCGACCGTGGTCCCATGGTGGACGAGACCGTGGAAATGAACAGCAAGATGGACCCTGCATCGTGTAGCTTTGTTCGGGTTAGTGGCAATGCTGTCTCTCCGCTGGTCTCCCTTCCCATTCCTGCTGCCAGCGAAGTTGGTATTCCAAATCGTTTTCACATTAAATGGCAAAGCTACAACTCGAAATTCGTCACGTCTGTGCACTTCTGTTTCAGAAAAAGCCGGCTAGATGGCTCGTGTAATTTCAAGCACGCAAAGTTGCTCTCGCGACTCGGTTCATTTGAGACACTGTCACCCAGACTCAAGCTGTGGTGAGAAAACAATGCAGTGCCCAAGTGCAAGTAATTCTTTCTTTCTTAATAGTTTGCCGACTGTGGTGGAATGATATTGGAGGAGCAGCCAACAAAGATGGCGGATGCCCTCCGTTTATTCCTTCAGGGTCTGGGATATGGTGAGAATGCTCGCTCGACTGGCTTAGCCCCGTATCGCTTTTGTTGCCCCCCCCCCCCGTCCGTGCTGTCCTTGCACCCAACAGCCAGTCGCTGCCGAGCTCTCTCGTCGCTACTAATGCGTCTCGCAGCTTTTAGTATCCCCCACGGTCAGCTCTCCGGTCTCTCGTGTTGCTTATCCCTTTGTTGCTTGCCCCTCTTTCGCAGCCCTTTCTCCATTTCGGCTGTCTCTACTTTTTTGCTCCGCGAATCTTCTCGGTGTTTTGTTTTAAACCTCCGGCTGTTGACGCGCGTGTACATTTTTTCCTCGCCACAAAAAAGCTCACGAAACTGATTTGGCAGTACTAAATCAAGCACCTGAGTCGTAGCTGAGTGTGACAGACGGGTTTTTGAGCATGTCGGTAAGAAGCTCTGAACATGGCTGACCTGGCATGAGCCAGCCTATTACAGCTGGGAGTGTGTCTATTGCTTGCATTTGCACTTGGAATGATGAAAAACACCAACTTCCTAAGTATGGGCAACCTAGATTACTCAGAAATAAGAAAACTTAACACTAAAAATGGGCCTACCCAGCACATTATCTTTAGCATCTGCTTGCAATCTAGATGTCCTGTTCTAAAGCGATCTTCCACTAGACGAATACATTTGCTGCGCAGACAAGTCTGCCTTCCACATTAACTACAAAGTTAAGTCTGCCTTCTTTCAGCTACGTAACATTTAAAAAGTTTGGGTCTGTATAGACAGAGATGCAACAACATCCAAGTTGATCCGTGCATTTGTGACATCCCATCTCAACTTCGGTAACCCACCGCTTGCCGATCTTCCGGCCTGTGCAATGACGAACTTGTAGTCGGTGCAAGACTCAATACCTAGGGTTTTCTTTTGTGAACGTCGAAGTTGCATAACGACACCACTTCCTATCGATCTGCCCTGGCTCCGCATCAAGTAGCATACGACTTCAAGGTTTCGTCACTCACTTTTAGGTCCCTTTATTCCCCATAACAACCTACCGATTGCCTCGTAATGGAGAAGCTGTCGGGTATCTCTGACTGTGCAGTGAAGGAGCAGAGCCCGGAAGTTAGGGAAGCTGTGGTGCTCTGCCCCTCCTTGTTCGGGTCCTATCCTAGTGTAGTGCACCATTTGGCCCCCTAAGGCCTTCTCCCTTGGGCCATAACCGCCTGCCCTTTCTAATCCTGATAGTCGAGGGCCTGGCATTAGGTCACCCACTTGTGATTAGTTGTGGTAGCGAACATGTTACGAATATCTGCTGCTAATTGCACAAAAATTAATTCCATGACTGGTTGTGAATAATGTTCATAAAGTATCCTGCAATACTATTAACCGTCGAAGCATGGGAGCAGTAGCTCTCATCGAGAAAGCTCACCGCCGTCGACTATTCCACGTTAGAACAAGTTATGTCCACAAATATGTGAGCTAAGAAGACTAAATTATTAAAAAGGATTGTAAGTCTGGCCTTGCTACTGCCACAAGACCTTTTCTGTGGGGTAGCTGCAACTGATATTATAAGCACAAAGATTGTGGGTGTGCCTCATTGCACTGTCTTTGCAGCTATTCTTCCAATAGTAAGTGGTCAGCACCATCTTGGCACTCAATCAGCTAGCTCATTTCATTTCCTTTTCGTCAGAAGTTTGAACAAATAGAATAGTGCCCAACCTGTTGCATGTAAAAGTCACCTGAGCAAACATGAGACTATGGCTATGACCTCCCTGCCCTATAAAATGCCGATCAGCTGAGATCAGCGATTAACCCTCGGGAAAATCGGGGCGATTGGCCTAGTTAATCTTTCAAGTATTGGCATGGCCGAAAGTGTCAAACCGATGGTAAGACTTTCCTTACTTGTATTTTGTGGTCTAGCATCTAATATTCGGTGGCCACCAAAAGGCTTTTCTTTTGTTATTAACAGCATTTGATATATTGACTGTGTAATCCAAGGGTTTAAGTAATCGAAATTTCTCGTTCACAATAAATACTAACTGATTTAACAGCCTCTTTTTTTAGCTACAGAAGAGCCTTGACGGCTATCACTACCGCTTGCAGTAGCAATAAAGGATTGCCCAAAGCAGGATTCGAACCCACGACCTCGGACTGAGTGTTCTGCTTCTTCACTATGTCCTCTTTTGGTGCTGATTTCTTAACTAGCAAGGTTGTAAATTGTAAGGTAAAGCAACCCGCAATTCGCTGTCCATAAGTGCGTTTGCAGAAAAGATGCTGGGTCTGGTAGTTCATTCAGCAGACGTTAATTTGTCGTCCTTCATCCATGTCACTGTCAACTGCCTCTTCTCGCCCATGCGGGCTTTTATCATAACAAACTTTGTTGGGTTGGAGAGCTTACAAATATTGGTTCATTGACATTACTTACAAGTATTGGTTCATTGGCAATCGGGCAGTGCGATGTGTGGCAGTGCGATAGAACTAAAGCTATGAAGTTATGGAGATTATTTATAGGAGACTTACTTTATTGCAGCATTTTAAAAATCTGTTGTGGTTACTCCTCACTGTCCGATATTGTGCTCGACCTTTGTAGTTCCGTTCTTCGGACAAAGGCGAATTGGTGCTACTGCTGCAACTTAGAAAATCGGCATCTCAATATTTCTGGCTTGGCGGATAAGAGTTGCATTACACGAGCAGCCCGTTGAGAGCCTTCTCAGATTTCCTCTCTATGCCCATGTAATGTCGCTAGTATACATCCCCCATTGACCATGCTTGTATGTGCAATTCGATCTATTTTTATATACGTAATTGCGATTCCTTCAGATCTTTTCCACGTAAAGATCGTGCCTAATAATTGACCTGTGTTTCGTGTTTCTGAAGTAATCTACCTGCGTGAAGACTGTGCTACTACTACTTGGGCACACAGTAGGTCTGGAATTTACGTTTGCAATTCGCACGTCGGATGCAGTGTGCTCTTTTTGCCTTATGAATGTAAAGCAGTGTTTTTTTAAATAAATGAAGTGACAGATACTGGTTGACACTACCGTGCTCCCTACCTGTATTTGTTTTGTCTAGTAGAAAGTAGAGCGAGAATATTAAGTGGTCAAATTATTAATCTGAAAGGTCATGATGCCTAGATTGGCTGCTGTACTGCATAGCTAGCATAATAAATACATGTACACATGTGTCCTTAGCCTTGGGGCCTTGCCCTTGCATCCTTCAAAGAGGCTGTTGGTAGGCTAATCGTTAAGAAGTCGACACGAGACCAGAAAAACGTTTGCAACTTTCGCCCGATCTTATCGTTCCTATCGAAGGCACTCAAATGAATAGTGGCAGACCAGATCAACTCTTACATTGAAGCTTCAGACCAAGCAAGTTCCAGTCTGGTTTTAGAGCTAATCACTTCGCAGAGTCAGCATTGCTTTGGGTGTATACCTTCTCAGGAATGCAGAGGAGTAGTGGCATCCGTTGCTCGCACGACACCTATAATAATAATAATATTAATAATGCACTTGATAAAGCGCCCTCAGAGAACCTAATCTCTTTCTAGGCGCTTTACATTTGCTGCAAAGGGAAATAGGGAAATGCAATTGAACGGTAAGTAAAATCATGCTTAAAAAACAAACAAATGAGTAATATGGTTAGGGGTGACATGCACAGGGTCAGCATGCAAATGTGGTTACTGGCAGCATGCACAGTGTCAGCACGCATAAGCACATGAAGGACAAATCACAGGGACCCACTAAATGTTGTCCTAAATAGGTGTTTTTAAGTTTCTTTTAAATGTGATCAGGTTAGGGGATGTTCTGACGCAGGTCGGGAGGGAGTTCCAGGCTTTGGGAGCATACGAACTAAATGCACGATCTCCAAAGGATTTCAGGTTTGTACGAGGTATTTGTAGACTGTTGGATTCCGAAAAGCGGGTGGTACGATGCTTGGCCTGATGGGGGATTATATCGGAGAGATAGGCTGGAGCCATAGAATGAAGGGACCTAAAAGTGAGCGACAAAACCTTGAAGTCAATCCGTTGCTTGACTGGTAGCCAGTGCAGGTCGGCGAGAAGTGGAGTAATGTGGCAACTGCGACGCTTACGACAGGCAAGCCTAACTGCAGAGTTTTGCACCAGCTGCAATCGCCTGATCGCACATGCTGGTAGGCCTGTAAGCAGTGAGTTGCAGAAGTCGAGACGAAATGTCACGAATGCATGGACCAACTTGGACGTGGTATCCTTATCTAAATCTACAAGCCCGAATTTTAGCAATGTTATGAAGCTGAAAATAGGCAGATTTGACTGTGGAGCTGATATGGTCGTCTAACGAGAGGTCGCTTTGGAATATGACACCTAGTGCTGGTCGCTCGTCGCCTGGGCAGCCACTCGATGGCCTCCATCGTGGCTTCCGTCAGTGGTGTCAGTCACTTGCACGGAGCACCGTTGACCTCGGTCGTAGAAGCTTACGAAGAGCTTACTGTGACAAACTGCTTCAGTATGATAGAGTGTGGCTGCTTTGACAGACATGTTAAGAGTCAACCGGTTGTCGTTGTTTGTCTGTCGAAGTTAGCTACTTAGCTCAGCTGATGCAATCAGTATTCAAGGAAAGTGCATGGTCAATATAATCATCTAGTCCTAGTTAACTAAGTAAATGGGAAGCAAAGCATGTCCCTAATTAATATTATATATATGTTTGGATCGTGAAGTTGTGAGCCTATAGAACATGCTACCTTATTGACCTAAGTAGATCTATTTAAAAATAGCTTCTTTAGCGTTTCAAATTAAACAATGATAGTTTCTCCCAAAGAATATGAACCCCTCTGGAAATCGAACCTTAAGCTCTCCACCGCCATTTCCGGGTCGCTTTCCGGTGGATAGAGAGTGGGCTAAATTCCTGGCCATGGACCTGAATAGCTATGCAAGGATGTAAACAATCTAAGCATGTCATCATAAGTTAGCTCCGGCGAATGAGCGGCAACAGTTAATAAAATGATTAAGGTCGTTCATTATGCTTACGCCCTTTTTTAATCGACATCATGTTCGGTCTACTGAAGGGACCAGGCTGGATGTTTTCCCTGTGATGTAATGCAATGCATCTCTGCCTGTCCCTCCGTGAAGCCACGAGGGCTAAGTGGGTTATACGCTGGATAGTTTTCTCTTGCACACTCGAAGCCTAATAGATTTTTGGTTCGAAGGCGGCAGTCAACAGGCTTCACCTCAGGCCACAGAGAGAAATCGAGAAGCATAGCTGAGTCGGGGGAGAAGCCGGGGAAGTGAGTAGCATGGAACTAGCGACTTAGGACGGCTTGAAAAATGTTCCACAGTCGGCAGCTGGAAAACTAGCAGCTAATTTAATAGCCTCTTTTGCATAGCGACAGGAGAGCCTTTACAGCTATCACCACTGCTTGCCGAGGTGAAAAGAACCACCCACTTCCGGATTCGAACCCACGACTTCGAGACCGAGATCGTGAAAAGAAATCGCCTTACCTAGTGTGCCATCGCGGCGAGTAGATGTCGTTGCATAAGAACTGTAAACGAGAATTCCACAGGCTTCTGTCGCCAACAGTCTCTAAGTGAAAGAAAGGAACAACTAATTTGTTGTTGAAAGAGGATCTGGTGGCACGGGGAAGCTAAAACCGGTGCAACAATTCTGCTAGGTATAAAGGAGCCAAGCGAAGGTGGGCTTGTGGATCATCGTAAGAATTTCGCCCTGTATTCGTTGATCGACCAGCAGCCAAATTAGTTCCTTCAGTAAAGCAGACACGTGGCTGAACCTCAATTTTTTTTACTAGCTTTGTAGCCATATTCACCACCAGCTGCAGTGGCATGGTGGCTTCTTTCGGTTGCCCAGCCAAAATAAGCTTCAATTATATAGCCTGTCCAGAACCAATGAGCTAATAAGGTTGTTAGCCAGTCATAGCAGTAGAGACAGTCCCTAAATTGAGACAGGGATCGAAGGTGATGGATAGCTTCGGAGGAGGTCTAATTAATGAACCTTTTAAGCTTTCAGCATATATTATTGAGGACACATGAATTCCGAGAGCATGACTATTGTAGAACTATAGTGTCACCAATTTAAAGAGCAGAGTCACCTCGTCGGTGGGCATCATTGAGGTGTCCGATGAGTAGGAGGTCGGTTCTATCAGCGTTTAGTCTTCCGAGAGGCGAGTTATAATAATGGAGAACCGCAAAGAACCGAGAAAGGACCACTGGGCAACTTCGGGTGACTGGTCTGTTGGGTGAGACTCGAGCCCCAACGCGACACGGATTGAACACGATCGCACAAGTACTATTCAAACCACCCCAGAGCCTCAATTGCCAGCTGATCGTTGTTCTCAATTGTTCAAGTAGGATATTAGTATCAATAGTGTCAAACGTGGCTGGTAGATCCAACGAGACCGTGACGTTGGGAAATGCGCGGGCTCGAGGAGCATCGAGACAAAGTCGTGCATCAACGGTCCGCTGCATCAACGGTAGCGCTAGGCACGCGTGCAAAGCGCGCAGAAGTACTTTTTTTTATTCGTACTCGCAAAAGACGATTCGACGGCAAAAGGCAGCGCTCGAGCTTCCCACGGCGAGCTCGAAACACAGCAAGGCAATTTCAAGCAGCTGCGAATGGCTACTTGAATACGCCTCCCCAAGTCCAGCAACCGCCATCCGTCGGTCTCATCCGGAGATCGAATGTTGACCCATCGATTTCCTTAATGATTTTAGCACTCACGAATGAAAAGAGCGATCTGTTCGCTCGAAGTGTTAGGAGGCTGTCAGCTCTTAGCTTCGGCAGCGGCTTCTAGCGGCCGTAGCGTGCAGTCGGGTGCAGTGCGCCTGCCGCACTCGAGTCCCGCTTCCCATTCCACCACCGGCCGGTCCAAGCTTCGGCGGAGGTGAATGCATGCTCAGAAGGAAACCGCGTTTTCTGCCCAAAAGCACGCAAGCAAAGCAATGCAGTCGCAAGCGTCGCTCCCAAGCCTTCCTCGGGGCCGAATCCCTCTCGGAGTCGTCCCAGCTGCTCATGGCTCTACCAGCCGCTGACTGCCCGCGACTCTTACACAGCGGAGCTCGGCGGGCTGCTGCAGCCAGCGGCACCTTAACCAATCTGCAAGCCGGGGGAGGGGGTTTCGGGGGGGGGTGAGGTATAGGGGGTTATGGTATATCGGGGTGTGTGATATAAGGGGTGTGGGGTATCGAAGAGGGTGGGGCATTGGCGGTGCGGTTCAACTTAACGCTAAAGTATGGAGACCGAAAATAGGAGATGAAAAATAGCTTCGGAATAATCTTCTGCATACGGAACGTACCTGTACCACGCCTTACTGCTCGGCAGTCTGCTGGGAGGTATAGTATTGAAAAGGGAAGTCCACATGAAAAATAGCCAATGAAAAAGCTCCTCTTCACAGGTGTAGTTTGGTTCGCACATCAGAGAGCCAGCCCATGAACGCCGACAGTTTATTGCAAGACGCACGAAGCCGAAGGACGCACAGCTCCCTTCTCCCACTCGACTCCCGCTCCTCGCCCACGGCTGTGCCTTGGCCGACCCTGATGGTGAATCCACCATCTGTTCAGGGTTACTGACCTGTCCAAGCCACGTCACAGGCGGACCACAGCTTTGCACCGCCGGCGATGCTCCTAACAGCTGTTCGCCAGCGGCTCATCAGAGGAGGTGGCATGCACTCGAACTACGACAGGGATCGAAGCCGACCGACCACATCGTGCAGCCGACTCGTCATATGCCGTCGGTGCGGACTTGGGCGCGGGTCGCGCATTCCAACTTTCCCAGTTCGTTTCTCCTTCGTTCTCCAGCGTCATGACGAGCGAGCGGAGAGCGTTACGCCCACGCACCTCTCCCTCCCCGGGCGGCTGAATTTAGCGGCGTTGGCGGCGGCTCACTTCGTCTAAATAAAGCGCTCGATTTCTACGGTCGGCTTGGCTTCTATTTGCGGCGTCTTAGTAAGCGAACCTCTCTTCAATCCGGGGTCGGTATCGAGCAGCCTCACAGACACGCCCCTCCGACCCGTCCCACAGGGCGGCAGTGAAAACGTGCAGGTGACCCGCACCCTCCTTGCACAGCGCCAGAGCGCGTCGCACGACCTCGCGGAAAAGCTCCGATGGCCGCGTGGTGGCTGCGGCGGGCATGTCTACTACAAATGGGCGCTCTCAGTTGACCGGATGCGTGCGTTACAAATGCCGGTTCGAAAAAAATCTCGCGCGTCGCTCCAGCCGCGCGGCGGGACCGCTTGAAGACGCAGCGCGGCGGAACCGTCCGACGGCGGGTATCTTGACGTGTCACGCGATGAGGAGTCACGCTTGTATCCAACGTAATTGTCTCGTGCGGAGAGTTGGCGCTCATAACAAGACCGGCGTAGCAGCTCGCGATGACACCCTTGCTGCGGTGTCATTTGTGGTCTGCCCAGCAATGCTATAGCAGCGTTAATTTCTGCGCGCTGCATCCGGTTGGTCACCCAGTCGCTAGCGTAGCGGGGAGGACCACGCTGACACCCGATATTCGGCTGCCGCCTCTTATTGCGCGGTCGGCGCGGCATGACGACGGAAGTCCCTGCCTGCCACCTTGACCGCGCGGCTGGTCCAAGGAGGATTACGGGACCGCGCGAGCTGTCAAAGGGGGATTACGGACGACGCTTTCGCTTGCCGAGTGCAACTAAGTCAATATAATCCGTGGTTATTTGCGCAAGCGGGTCCGCCGGGGCAGCCGGAGTGTGCGTCCCGTCGCGAGGCGCCAGCGGAAGCGCACCGAACGGTCCCGGCATGCGGCGGACCGCTTTGTCATGCTAATTACCGGAAGAGAACCGCTGGCATAGAAACTCGTAAACTGAGCAGCGGTATGGCGTATGCGTGGTCTCCCGGCGTTCCGGATGGGGCGAGATCCCTAGCCGCATAGGCGCCGCATAGCCGCCGCCACCACCCGCCACCGCAGCACGTACCCTATGCAAGGACGCAGCAAAGCCAGCTCAACATGACTGACAAGTCGCCCAGCGTCTCCAGATCGCAGAAAGGGAAAGGCTCCAGCCCCGAGACGAAGAACAAGACTCGTCTGGCGGCCCTAGCGCCCGGAGAAAATCTGAAGGAGAAGCAGGTCAGTGCGCTGCGTAATGCGTCGATTTCTGGGAAGGGAGGCTGCAGCAAATTCTCGAGTCCTCTGCGTCTCGCTTGCGAATCTGTTCGCAGTGCCAGGTAACGCATATCCATCGGTAAGTCCAGGAGGCGATGAGGATACGCGGTTGTTAGGCTGCGAAGTCGTCAAAGACTGAGCAGATGTCAGAATTTAACCGTCGGAACGAGGCGCAAGCTCTCGCAATCCTGTAGAAGTGAGAGGCATTACTGGAAGTAGCAGCAGCGCCGGGCGGCGGAGAAAGGCTGGATCAACTAGGACATACTGCGAATCGTTTCGAAGAATTTTTACGGAAACAAGTTCGCTCAACTTGCATAACGAAGACAGCTGCCTTAAAAAACTTCATGCTGGCAGCTTCTGCGTCCTGTCGTGGCGTAGAGCGGTCCGGTAGCCTCGGGTCAGCACGAGCCCCCTTTTTTCGTCCGTTTTCTCGCCCGAAACTTGCATATCAAAGAAAGAGAAGCAGTGCGAGGCAGGCTCATTGTTGCAGCTATGCGAGGTGCTTGCAGTTAGTCTTCTTTCACTTCCGGGCTTCGTCTAGCTTGGCGCTTAGCGTAGTGCCAGCTCTAGTTCTGGCCCGTTGCTGTGCAACGACTGGTGCTAGCTACCTGGCTACTTCTACACGATTGCGAGTACGGGCCGCCAGGTTTTTCTGCGTGCGAGAACCGCAGATTAAGATCACAGTTTTGTCTAGTCAGTTTTGCTGTTATCGGATCGATGTCGTCTTTCGTTTTTTAGCACAGCCGAAATTCGGACACTGCTCGAGCACATGTCAGTCAATAGAATTTCAATGCTATACCTGGCGAACTCGTTTAACCAAGTTGTTTAAGCCTTTAACCAATTTCAAGCCTTGTAGATCAGTGCACTGTCTTGCCCATACATATATTATGAAGGGATGGCATTTTATTTTGCTGCAATGACTGACATGACACCAGTGCATTCTTAGTTCAGTCCCTTCCGTAGTTCATAGAATAGTGTTATGGGCGTGCAACGAACAGAACATGGCATTCTGAGCATGCAGGATGTCATATTTCTGTCAGAAAGAGGGATAGAGAGAGATAACAAGAGAGAGAGAGAGAGAGGGAACAAGAGAGAGAGAGAGAGAGAGAGAGAGAGAGAGAGAGAGAGAGAGAGAGAGAGAGAGAGAGAGAGAGAGAGAGAGAGAGAGAGAGAGAGAGAGAGAGAGAGAGAGAGATCAATAGTCTTGGTTGCATGGATAGTTTCTACTATCACGGACGACCGGACTTTCTTAGCCAAAGCTTCCCATTCTGCTTATAATACTGTAAATGCACTTGGCAATTCTTGGGGATCCTGTGGTAAACGCAAGGAGCACAGCTTTTCCAGCAGCCGTTGTCGGCATTTCTATAGGGTGAAAGGCTATTGTTTTCTTAGCTTGATCCACAATCAGTTAACTGCATTGATTTATCTATCGTGTCGCGAATGGCAACGGCAGTCTAGCAACCAGAAACGGAGTAGAAAATGCTTGATCTCTTAATTCTGCATTGGCCATCTTCTGGTAGGCTACACTCAAAAAGTACCATATAGCAATTTTCTGGATGCGTTCGGGGAAAGTAGATGGTCTGGACGCACGATTTTTCAAAACATATAGTGAATTGTTTGCCATTCATATCCTAGACGATATGAACAGAAATCTCAGAAGCCGCCAATATATGGATATGCTGTTGTTTAGGCATTTGGTTTTCCGAAAAGAAAATGGAGAAATAGCGGCAACGGTTTAACCGTCTCACTAGGCCAGATTACATCGTCTCCAACGTCTTTCCAGACATTTGCTTGCATCTCTTGCAACTGATGTCACATCCCTGTTCCGGTGGATCGCCAGGAATTAAGCTCTTTTCTAAACAGCCAGCTTTTTGTTGCTAGGCACAGCTGTAGGCAGCACAGATAAAAGACATCGTGCCTACAAGGACCGTGTAAGGCTTTTAAAAATAAGGTTGCCTAAGGACATTCATTGTACCGTGGGATACCTTAGGTCATACACAATCAAGAATCGGCTATCCCATTGTATTCAGTGCTCTTTTGTGGGTCGGCATTGTTGGCATGCTGGAAAGTAAATCGATGAAGCCGGTTTATCTTGAGCAAATCATGAAGACAATACCCCTTTCATAGCGTGCAAATTCAAGTAGTGGAACTCTCAAATCCGTGCATCTTAAGTACCCATTTGGAAGGTTTCTAATTAGGAAGTACGAACGTGCCTTGTGACTAGACATTGCCAAACCACTTAGTAGCTGTTTTTAACAAAGAGCCTGATTTGGCCAAGTAATTGAAGTAATATGGAGTGATCGCTCAACATTCACTGCCGGCATTCTTTAAGCTATAGGCTAATCAAGACAACAGCTTGCAGTGGAGGTAACAGCAGCTCCCTCGGGAGATGCGCACAGTATCGCTCTTTGCCCAAGCATGGAACTGGAATCAGAGAGCCAGCACCACTCTCCAGTGCTTGCTGGAGCCGTGGATGTCTTCTTATTTCAGTTCCGGTTTCAGTTCCGGTTCTTTGATCTTTGATGTTCTTTTGTTGCACCTCAAGCGTACAGCGACTGTGGAGTATGCAGATTCTACCAAGTGCATAGTGGGACCAAAGCAAATTAGGACCAGTGGTTAAACTGTAGCAGCTGTACTAGCGAGATGAGCAGGTGACCTTGAGCTATCTCTACACCTCATAAGAGGCACCTGTAAGCACTTCAGGAGAGTAAGAGTATGTGTGTGAGAGAGAGAGAGTGAGTAAGTGAGAGAGAGAGAGAGAGAGAGAGAGAGAGAGAGAGAGAAAGAGAGAGAGAAGAGAAATTGTGAAAAAAAGACAGAGAGTGAGTATGTGAGCAAGGATGATGATGCATACTTATACATCTCGCCATCATTAATATTACAAAGCTAAGCAACAAGGACTGTATGGATATTACGCAATGTACACGCAGGAGAGTCAAATTGAATTTGTTTCAATGCACTATTCCTATGGTGGAGAGAATTAGGCATTGAAATCAAATGGAGAACTAGCTCACAACTCCGTGTGTGCAAATGCTGGTAGCAATCTTCCAACGAATCTCAGCTTGCTGTACGACTTGAAAGTATCTTGGAAAAAGTTGAAGACCAGCTAATCAATGTCTAATCTTCCAAGCTAATCAATCTTATTGTCTTATTGTCTGTCACACTCACGTATCTATGTATGCAGGCAGCATCCACCCTCAGGTGCACCGTCTCGCTTGCTCGCAAGACGAAGATCGTGGCTCATTTACACGTTTGTATATCCTGTGTACTCTTAAAGTTCTTGGTGCGCTAGTATTCTCAGTGAAGATTACTGACATGTACAGAAGGGGCCTGACTGTCTGGAAAGAGAATGATACTATGGCTGCTAAGCAGCATTTTGTGTATGTGTTGGGAATCTGCCTGAGAACTCATTCTAGCCAAGTCATGCTGGCTGAATGAGGGCAGTGCTAGTGCAAGGCTTGGCAACAAAATGGACAGATGAACAATTTGATGTGTCTTGACAGACAAGTGATTAGCAGAATGTTATTTTTGAGGAGTCAGGTGGTGTTCACGGACCATCGTCACGGGCCATCTATATCCACTTCTTAGCCTCGTTCCTGTGTGCTGCTGTCCCAGTGCTGACCCGAGTCGTTCTGTCAGACTTGAGTTCATCTTAGTCTAGTACATCTTCAGAGCTCGATACTGGTTGTTAAGCAGCGTCAGCTCGAGGTGCTAGTGGTCAATTTATTAGCACTCCTCCACGCGAAGGAGTTATTTGTGGTCAGTACCGCCCGAGCATAAACATTTGACCAACCATTAGCAAAGCACAGCCCAGGAGACGATGTTTCCCTTTTTCTCTTGCTTTCATGCCTTCAAGCTAAATGCTGTACACAGAGAGACTAGCTGGAGAGTGAGATGACAATTGCATGGCATCGGTGCTTTCTCTACCACCTTTTAATTTCTTTGCAGCAAAAGCTTAAGGAGGAGCGAGAAGTGAAGCGGTCAAACCTCGACGAGAGGCACTACTATCTCCTACAGACCGTGTCTGACTCTTTGGGCGTGGCTCGGAATGAGGTCGAAGACAACATTCTGGATGGCTCCCAGGTAGGCATGCCAGGCCCTGCCAACGTTTGCGGTCCGATGTCTTGGTATTGGCACGAAACGGGAGAAACTCGTCAGGAGAGAACTGTGAAATGGAGCCGTTGTAAGTTACCCTTTTAGCTAACAAGAAGCTTTAGCTCTGCAGATCCTAGACTGTAGAACTCGCTTCCACAATTCTGGCGCAACGACAACTACTATCCTGCTGCCGACTATGGCTCATCCTTTTCGGCGATCCTGAGCTGCTACTTCCATGCTACTCACTACCTCAACTGCTCTCCTGACTCTGCTATGCTTCCCACTTTCTCTTTGTTGCATGAGACGAAGTCTATTGGCTACCGAATGCGTACCGAAAGCCGCTTAGGCTGTGAGTGCACTATACAAAACTCTCCTGTGTAACACCCTCATAGTCTTTATGACTTTGTGGAGTTACAGAAGGAGATACATTACATTACATTACTAGTGTGACCTCTATAGCTTCCGGCCTTTCAGGCACAGCCCATCTACTTGGGCAGAGTGTAGCGATTGCAACGACATAACGGCACCCACGTAAAGTGTGCTGGTACCTTCGGAGTTGACTGAAGTTTGTAGGCAGCACACGCTTAGTCCGAGTTTTGTACTCGTGTCTGAGAGGTAAAACGAAATGAGTCCGAGCTCCGAGCTTGCAGCAAGGTGGCACTGGTGTGCAGAAGTTGCTCAAGTGAAGCTGAGCATAAGTCGAGCGTGGCACGCACCAGAGCTATGAGCGTATGAGCGACAAACCCCTGGCAATGCACGAATGTGGTCGACAGACCTCGGACTGATCGTCTGCAGAGTTTCGGCTGCAGCCAGGCAGTTAGGCAGGCAACGTCGTGCACCGGGACTGACTCTGCAGCATCCGCTCACCACATGAAGCAAGAAGGTGTAAACTCCAGCTCCAGACTCTGCTATTTCTTCTCAAATACCGAGCGTCTGGTATAAACCGCCCGTCTCTTTCCCGAACGTGAAAGGAAACTGCTTGCTCCTGGCCATTTGTAATCAGCCGAACATAGGTAGGCTGCAAGTGACACCTTATAATCTGCCTCGGCCAGCAGAGGTGGCTGCTCGATTTTGCAGTGGCTGATTTAGGAAATGGCAGGTGCACTCAGGGGGGAGGGCATTGTGACAACCGAGCCCTGCCACTCGGCTACTCAATTCAAAGTGTAATTTGCTCTCCACAATTCGCCAGCCTTGCCTTTAACAGGTTGTAGCATTTAAAGTGTCGATAGAAGGTCTTTCGAGCAGCCAGGCCACTTTATTTAGTGTGTGAGTATGGATAACAGAATCGCTTGGTCTTATGCAAGATGGAGAGTGTCACGTGATGGGTATTGTTTTGCTTGAGTGATCACTTCTGATTGTTGTTTTTCTATTGGCTCATACGCATGCACACCTAGCCGAAGGGGTTTGCATTTAATGCATCATACTCACTATTGCTGTAGCTGGATTGTACTAACGAGAAAGCCTATATGTAGGTGTGTGTGCGTGTGCGTGTGTCTGTGTGAGTGTGGCAAAGTAATGAGAGCCACGGCTGTCAAACCATGAGGCCGTGGGCTCAAATTCAGCTGGTGGCATATGTATCTAAATATTTGGCTTTAGCTGTGCAATCAGGTGACCAGTTGCTAGTTAGTCAGTAGTGTGTAGAGATGTCTATGTGGGAGAGAGTTAAACCACAATACTATCTTTTGACCATTAATCTCTGCTTTCTGTCCTTGATGTACTTGTCCAATGACCACACACATTGGATGCAACTCCGGATTTGTCCTAAAAAGCCAACTCTAGAATCATGTCATCATTTTCTTGTTGTTGCTTACTCACACTGTACTCGATCGAACAACAAGTAGACGGGCAGTTATGCTTTCTGCTATCTGTCGAGTTAGTAGCATACTTTTTTCTAAAAGCCTCAATGTATCATTGTCGCCCCGACTAAGGTCTGGCTGAGGTCGTGGGCTCGAGCCCTGAGGCATATGTGAAGCGCTTGAATAGAGATTTAGTTCTCTTGGGGCGCTATACAAATGAATTACACACACACACACACACACACACACACACACACACACACACACACACACACACACACACACACACATATATATATATATATTGTCTTTGCACTTTCCAGTTCTGATGCTGTGCCAACCTAAAAGATAACAGCAAAAGGGCATAATCTTTCCTTAGAGTCTTACTAAACCCTAATTTTTTCTAACCTAATTCTTTTTTGTTTCCATTGAGAGCTAAGCTAGCCATGCAGCCTGACCTGATAATTAATATTGGCAAAGGTTATTGTTTTTACTGCACACTGCTACATAAGATGAACTATTTCACTAACTGGGATGTGCGTCAGCACACACCTTGAACATTAGCTCTGAATGCCGGTTCCTTTTGAGTAAGACAGCTGCGACTCAAGCCGCTGTGCTCAATTCTTGTATAGCTTGTTCCTTAAATTATAAACTACCTGTGTAAACACATGTGCTTATTATGAAAACATCTGTGGTGATAGGCTTTTGTGTAGGCTTTTGTGCTAAAGCCAACGTTGAGAACTTGGCAGTGGCAGCAGCGTCCCTACCTCCAATTCTGTTCTTGAGATTGCGCCGGAGTACCATTCGGCTGCACAGTGTTGACATAGCATGATCGTCTCATGAAACCGTGTTTGGCAGCTACCAGGGCTAACTATTGTA